>JAWZTD010000001.1:11443516-11454199 GCA_035221335.1 Echites panduratus | reverse complement strand
TTTTTTTTCTTTTCTTTTCTCTTCTAATACATAGTTCAATTTTAAGATGTTCCAAAATCAGTTTGGTTATGATGGGAATTAATTAAATATCAATTCTTCTATTTAATTTGATCAATCTTTGCTATCCATTTGTTGCAAAATATCAATGGGTTAGATTAGGAGTAAGTTAAGCTAAATCTATAATTCAATTCTGGACAACAAATTTCATCTCTAACGTTAAAAAAAGTTAAAAGTTTTATTGACAAGGCAAATAAAAAGTAATAATTAAGGTCCCTTTTTAATTGTTTGTCTAATGTTAAAGAATGGTTCTTTTCATCTACATATTCTTGGACGAGCTGAGTGAAATGGAGCTGAAAACCATTCACAATAAAATATGGAAAAGACCAAAAAAAAAAAAAAATTAAAGTTTATGAAATGGTCACTTTCAGGAGGGACATGCTTATTGATTTTTTCATTGCTGGAACATTTATGAATTTAGGAAAAGAAAAGACAAGCGTGCCATGTCAGGGTATTCAGGAAGAAAAGGAGATATTAACATGAAAAAGAGAAAAAAAAAAAATAAAGTATTTCTGGTGGCCTTTGCCTTCCAAATTTATAAGAATAGAGTCATTTAGAAAGCTACATTTACCGTGCAAAGACAACCGTTACAACAAGAAACAGAGGGCCGGAGATCTTTAAGTACAGGATGGTAGAAAGAAATCATAAAGAGGCCCCCATCTGCTAATAACAGAAAAGTCGGAAAGCAAGTTACTCTACCACTTAGGTTGCTAATTAACTTCCCGCAGATGTCTTGGATGTTCGAATGATTCATTACATGTAGTTGTCATAGTAATTATCACTTATGACTGAAACAAATCTCTCAAGCCATGGGACCTGATGGAGGTCCTTCATGGCATCAGCATATGAATCTGTACAATGTGGTGGGGATTGATAGGGTTGGTGGTCAGTTAAACTGAAACCCCCGGCAAGAAACCTCTGTATAAGGGCCAATTGTGATCTTTCTTGATCTGAATATGCATCCATCTCCAGAGGAAGTGAATCAAATGAGTCCCAAGCCCATTGTTCATATTCCTCTATAGGATGAGTTGCCCTGTCTTCAGAATATTCTTCGTCCCAGAATGCACATTGACATGTCTGTTGGCCATCCCTATAATCAGCCCCACAAGAATAACAGAAATCATGTCCACACCTGCCAATTAGACAAGAATTGTAATGATGAAGAAGAGAAATTTACTTCCAAAATATTCTAAATAAAATAACTACCAGCACACACAATTCCACTGATGATTTATAATACATAACAAGCAAACATTTATGAACTTTTTCTAGGTAATCAACTAATGAATCTCCTGTTATGAAGCTTCATGAACTTGAAAACTTCTAGGCAGCTCTGAACAGCTAGAACTAACACAAGAAGAAAACCAAAGATTCTTTCTTGCATGAATGGACACATGGACAAGATGCATGCTGCATAATCACAAGCACGAAATCAAGCCCATGAATGCCAAAGCTAGAAGCAGTACCATCTTTGTGATCTCATAAAATTTTACAAGACAAGAAGATTTATCTCATGAAAATAGCTTGCAAGTTTTTTAAGAGATAGGCAGTGCCGTCTTGAAACTAAAGCCTTCCCCGCCTAGCACACAAGTGGTCCTGTTTCAGAAGTATTCATGTCCCTCTGTCTGAATGTGAAGGAAGTGCCCATGATTGTACTGGTAGTGGTTGCGATAAATAGAAAGAAAGATTCAAAAGTAAGCAAGTAGATTATACAGCTACAACATTATTTTATCAAAAGTAAGCAAGTAGATTATACAGCTACAACATTATTTTACTAAATAAGTCTAGGCAACTTTTGTGAAAATCAAACTTCTGTGTGAATACAGTAGAAGAATTACATGCTATCAACATTAAGAGACAAGTTTAGCATCCCAGTACACTATTTAGTTATGTCACTAATACCAAGACATGTGTAAGCTTAAATGAGAACTCCTAAAAGTCCACAAGTTAAAATGCAGTAGAGCAAAAATCAAGCCAAGAATAGAGATAAGTAATCCTAGGTGTAAAGCCAGAAACATTAATCTACAACTCTGTGGGTTGAAAAATAAATCAACCCACTCAAAGCAACCCTGTTTCAGTCAAAAACCTTCCAGCAGTCATTAGCTTGACATGTCAGTTCTAGCTTTGATATGTAGTATAGAATAACCAAAAAATTGCAAGGTGCTAAGTTCATCTTTAAAGAATATGTTTGTGTTAATTTGCACAAATATCTTTTAAAGAAATTTATTGCAAAGTTTTGTTCAAAAAATTTAACCGAGCACACAACTCAGATGTGTTCTTAGTTTGCTCAGGCATTTGCACCTTAAGACGTGTGAAACAAATAACACGATAAAGTTGATCATAAGTAATTGTATCATAGGAAACTGTGCAATTCTGAAAAAAATACTATAATTTCTATATGCAAGAGGGACCTAGTGAAATGCCGCAGCACGGCTGGCTGATCTGAACATGATCACTAAAGCTGCATTCAGGATTCCCTCCTTGCTAGTAAGAAATAACATTACTCAAGATAGTATCATTTGGCTGGTTGCAGTCTATTCCTGGGTATTAGAATGTTTGACATTCCATTTCTACTACTTAGTTTAATAGAGTTGGAACAGAGCTTTTACTTAATGAGGAAAACCAGAATAAAGTTCCCATTAGCATGTGAGATATTTAGTTGTGCTCTTTGCTCACATCAGATTTAATTCCTAGAACCTATTCAAAGCACACTTAGAAGGGTTGGTTGATTCAGTTATTTGCCTGTCGGATGAAGGTGGTTTGAATTGTTTCTTACAGAACAGCAAATAGATACATAATCAATTATATACCTATGGCCTTCCTATTCCTTGGCATATGATGCAAAATCAAATTTTATGACTTCCAACCAGATCAATTAAGGACCCTAACCTGAACTGTAGAGGCTCCATTTATACCACTAGCTAAGGCAGGGCTTCATAGTGATTTATGGAGACACTACAAGAGATATCAGAGAGAAAAATCTTACCAGCAGGTCATGTGATAGCAACCATGAGTAAGTTCAATCATCCTATGGCACTGCTGGCAGCGTCTCCACCTTTTATTACGAGCTAGAAGATGTAAAGTAATGTCATTCGCATCCCTCTCCTCCAATGGCAGATTCTGATACTCTTCACAAGTCATTGAAGAGTGCCAGGGGACCCCACAATCTAGACAGATATATCTCTGACAATCTGGACAAACTACACAACTGTGTTCTGACTGAGTTGATGAACTTTCAATAGATGACAGGCACTCATGGCGATCAAGCAAAACCGAACAATTGGGATAAGGACAATAAATTTTATCTGACTTTACAACACTTGCTTCCAATAATGCTGTCTCCAACGCATTGTAAGAGATAACAGGTAGAAATACTTTACATTCAGAAGCTGCAAGGTAATATTTGCACCTCAGTTGAGGGCATCTAACAGGGACTTGACTGGATTGTACTTTGCCTTCAACATATGTCTTCATGCAGTGAGAACAGAATCTGTGGGAGCATTTCATTGTAATCATCATTGAAGCAAGCTTCTCATCGCAGCATATTGAGCAACTTTCAGTAGATTCATCAGCATCAAAAGGAAACGAGATTAACCCAATGGCAACTTGAGCTAACTCTATAGCCTGCTGAAGAACCAGTGTAGGAGCAACATTAAGAGAAAAAGCTTCCATACCATTGGCATGCTCTAGGATCCTCTCCCTCAGCACCATTAGAAGTGGATCCTCAACTCTGTGTCCTTGCATAATCTGACGGAGAATTCATAATTTAGAAATATTTGGAATCAAATAGGTGATATATTTCATTCTAAAAGATCGTGAAAAAAATCTGTTCTAGAAAAAGACAAGGATAAAACAAAATTGATGGCTTAGTTGAATATCCTTCTCCAAGTCTATCCGTCACCCCCCTTTCATGAGCTCTTCTTGTGTGTAATTTCTGTTTCTGGCTGAATTCCTCCTTGAGAAGTGATTTTGTTGGCGAATGGAAATTGCCCTGGAGGCTTGCTGAGCTTATTCCTGTTTTTTCAATTTTCAGCTAAGTTAGCAGATGAAGTAAAGTGCTTGATTTAGTTTTCCTTTGAGAACTTGGGTTTGTGACAGATAGGAAGGACTAGATTCAGCATGGCTCAATCTCAGAAGACCTTACCTGATAATTGGAAAGTTTGATTGGTAATAAATTTGTAAAGTACTGATAAAATTTCCAAATTCCAAGGTAATGCTTCCATAGAAATCTATAATAAAGAAAGCAGGGAAAAAGAACTCTAGTGAAACATTTTGAATTTTGCTTCCAATGTAAATCAAAATTTATTAGAGGGAAACAGCACATTCCACCCCTCAGATTAACAGAAGCAGGAATTGAGTAAACTGATACTTTCTATATATGAAACCCAATGGAACAAAAAAAGTCTAGAGTGAAGAGATACACCATTTTGAGACACACTGTTTACTTTCCCGGTCATAGTGTATAAAACATAATCGATATTCTAGTAACTTTGTCAGTATAAATCAAACAGTATTAAAGGTGAAAAGTAAGAAAACCATATAGAGAGAAACTCTGTCAGGAAAATCTCTCACCTGATCAAATAAGATCTCAGAATCTGTGAACGCAAAAACCCTCTTAATGTTGCACTCCTTAGCTTCTGTCAAGCCTTCCATCAGAGCTAAATAATTCACAACAGATTCTTCAACAGAAAATTCAAGCCTTTTCTGTACTTGAATAGGAGCAGCATTGCCTGAGCACCTCTCCATAACCACCCCAATTCCAGATAATCTAGAGTCAGACTCCCCAGGGCCTGATACCGAGACACCCTTAAAATACATTTTCACAGAAAGGTCATCAAAGTCAACAGCTTCGGAACCCACCCTCATTGATTCTTCCCTGTCTTTCAATTCATCCTCATCTTCACAACAGCTTCGAAAATCTTCTTCATCTTCTTCAATCTTTGCAACCTTGGTTGGAGTCACAGGTAGCCCATCAAAAAAAATTGTTTCTTCCTCCATTTTGAGCTCTACAATCTCAAATATATCCACTATTTCTAACCCTTCAATGCTTCAAGCACTTAGCTGCCTCACGACATACCAATCAAAAAATCCTTAACTTGAAATGTCACTTATGTGAAAATTGGGTAAAGAAAAGAAGTGCAGATGATTATAAACAATCCCCTCACCAAAACGACTTAGAAACTCCATTATTATTCTGT
The DNA here is from genome assembly GCA_035221335.1 of Echites panduratus. NCBI lineage: Eukaryota > Viridiplantae > Streptophyta > Magnoliopsida > Gentianales > Apocynaceae > Echites > Echites panduratus. The sequence goes on along the minus strand of JAWZTD010000001.1, from coordinate 11,448,944 downwards.
AATTGGCATCTGAAACAGAACACCAATCTCAATAAATTAAAATAAAATTATTAAATCTTGTAACTGTTATATCTCCGTGGAAAGGGGGGAAATAAAAAAAGAAATAGAAAACAAGAACAGTATAGAGCTTGAAACCATGCTTTCGCTTCATCCTCCTTCATTAATCATCAGAAGGTAAAGCCAACCCTACCGGTTAATTTACTCAGAACAGCTACTTTTTATAAAAAGATCAGTAATAAAACATAAAATTGTACTGCAATCCTTAGAATTAAAATACGTACATCTATATGTTAAAGGGGAAAATGATACGCCATCGAAAAGTTAGCTTCTGTTATTTTACCTCATCTGCGTCAGAATTTTGATCTGGAGATTTATTCACGCTTCTCCGGACTGTACATGTATAAAGAACCCTGATCTAACTTCTTCTGCTTGTGCTCTACGCAGTTTTGGTAATTTTCCTTCCCCAGTGAAGGCAAGAAAAAGACTTCAGACATCAAGAAAATAGACAAATAGTGATTAGTTTACCTTACGTTACTCAACTAAAATGGTCCGCTGGCCGCGTTGCCGCGGAAAAAAGCAATATAATTTTTTTTAATTCTTTTTTTTTAATTACTAGTGTATCTTATATAAGAATTCAGATTTCATATCCAAGGTCAAATAGTTTATGCATAAAAATTATATAATATAGACCGTGAATTCTATTAAATCTTTCTATCCATTATAGTATTGATGAGTTGTAACTCAAAATAGAATAATCGAGATGTTTAGTAATTAGTTGCTCATTTAATCCCATATTATAAGTCGGTTATCTATCAATCCTTTTTTTATATATTTATTATGTTTCTTCATTGGATTATATTTATTATGAATAACCGGATTATATATATTATATTGATAAGAGATAAAAGATGAAGGTGATAAAGGTTATATTATTGTATTTATTATTCCTTCCGTGTTAAATTAAATTTCTCAATTTTGACTTGTACAAAATTAAAAAATAAAAATAGTTGATTTAGTTCATTTTAAACTTAATAATATAAATTTATTTACAAAATTTTAACTAATTCATTTTAAACATAACAATATCAATTTCTTTATAACATTTAACTAAGTTATGAAATGAAAAATTCATTTATAAACAACTCAAAATATAAATGTAAACATTCGGTTCCTAAAATATTTTTTAATCAATATAAAAGGTGAACTTATAATATGGGACGCTACGCACAGATTTGATTGGAATGTTTAAGGGAAATAAATGATTTGTTTCACTTGTTTGGGTTGTGATGAATGTATAAGATGGACTTTATTTTATTTTTTACCTAAAGTTTTCGTTAATAATAATAACTCAATATTGCTATTACTCTATATAAAATTAAGAAAATATATAAATTATTCAATTATTAGTATTATTAGTTTGCAGTAGTGCTTTTAAATTTAATCATAATTTCTCTGTCTATCATAATCTCTATAGTAATAGTTATATTTTAGATAAATAAATATTTAGTTTATTACAACATCATCGGTAATATTACATTTTTTAAAGAAAAATAAAATATTGAAATATACATGTTTTGAAAATAAGGAAAAATTTTATAAATAATATAATAAAAATAATTCATGCAAAACTCAGATGGAAATAAAAACCAGAAAGCGGCCATATGATTTCCCGGCTTCAGATGACTTCTCTCAGGCTGATCCCAGGAAACAACTACAACCCTGTAAAGCTTATTTTCTCTCCTGATCTTGCAGAAAGATGGGGGCAATACGGCTTATGGGATATGTACACTGATCTATATCTGGATCAAAGACCAAATTTGCACGGTTGGGGTTAGTAATTATTCAAAAGACTGGTTCTTTGTGCATTATAACAGAAAAATCCCAGATAAGGTGTATACCCCTACTACCTCGCAGATTTCATTTGATCTGGAGTATGTACTTCGTTATAGAGAATCTATACCTGGCATTTTTTTTTTTAAATTACAAGTGTATGATAAAATTATCCGATTGCAAAGTGTAAGTTAGGCAACATATCTTCAAATTCAACGGCACAAGTGGAGGGGTTGTAACTCAAATACAGAACCAAATCCACAGGGAAAAAAAATGCTTTCAAATGAAACTCTGCCGTTGCAGATCAGGAAATTATTGGGTTACTGGACAGAAAAGTATCAATCAAAATCCATTCATTCAAGAGGGCATGCCTTCTCAAACTCCTTTTGCTCTTTGCGACACAATTCAAACTCATTTGTGTTATAGTACATGCATCTAGTGTAGGCATCCATCTCCTTGGTGCATCTGTGATGCAGATCCTTCAGCCTGTGAGGTAAAATGAAAATAATGTTAACTTCTATGCTGCAACAGATTTACTTTTAGAGTAGAAGAATTATAAGACTTCTAGTGTGGAAGCAGCCTGCCCCAACCCTTCCCCCTCTTTAAAGGAAAAAAAGAGAAAATGCCAGACAACTATTTCAAACCTGCCCAACTGATCTGGAACAAACTCAATCTTTATCCCTTTGAAACAGCTATTAGAGTGAATTAGGCAAAAAGGCAGTTGCAAGTATGCTCTGTATATGTGAAAAAAATAAATATGGGCAACTGTTAACAAATGCACTATATCATGATTTGGGTATTACTATTTCTTCGGCTCACATACCATGCAGCCATCCAATGGAATCCCCCGGTGCATAGTGCCAGAGATTGCTCACTACCAAAGTGGTTCTGAAAGATATTACAGCTTAGGGAGGGTCTTTCTGGCAAAGCACATGCATACAAGAATGGATTAGTTCAACTTGTCTAGCCTAGCAGCATAAATTAAGGGAGTATTGAAATGGATGACTGGATATTGTCTAAACTTCAAAGAGGCTTTGTCCCCGAAAGGGAGTCAGTATTGAAATCATAACCTAAAGAGACAGATGATAAATGATGCAGATAAAAGATAAGGTTCGGAAATGTTGAGGAATTGTCAATTTGAATAATGGCTTGTTAGGTTGGCATGCCAGGAGTGATTATTCGGGAAGGAAGGCAAATGAGTAGATAAATAGACCATTTATCTTGTTTTGTTGGACTGGTTAGGAGAAGGGAAAGTAAATATGGAGGGTAACACCTCCCGCTCCACATCAGCTTTCTAGCCCCTCAAAATAGAGAGGTATTGAGAAGTATTTAAATGGTTTTTTATCCTTTTGTCCAACATTTTTGTTAATATTCTTTTCCTTTTTTTTTTCTATCATAACTTCTTTTTTACTAATAGGTATAAAAGTAAAAGTTTACAATATTTATTTCCCTTCCAATCTACTTTTCAAAAGAACCAAACAAGAAAAATATTTCTCATTTACTAACATTCCGCTCATACTGAACAAAATCAAAGTAAATGTTACTACTTCCATTAAGAGAAGTAAAATGAGTCATTTCCTTTCCCTTCCCCCTCCCTTCTGTGAACCAAAAAAAGATTAAATGAGAAGTGTAAGCTTAAACAAAGCTTGTTGATGGAATCACACTGAGACAGGAAGATAGGAATAACTAGCCAGATGGAAATACAAAGGACTGAAAGACGAGTGCAAAACCAAGCATAGATGGTCTGATCCCTGAACAAAATAGATGCTAAAGGAAAATATGGAATCAAAGTTCTAATCTGGACTCATGGAGCATTTCTCAAACTTGACACATTTGTCCCATTTTAGTTTCTTCAGAAAATTCTTGATCTGATAGGATTTGATATTACAGCACCATTCCAATAGCTGAACGTGTGCATGCAGGCAGGCAAAATCTTTCACATCAAAATCTTGAGATGTACAACATTATACATAGTCCTACAATTATGCAACAAAAAAATTGGGTATCATGTGCATTACAGTTCTTTTACTGTCAAGAGGTAGGATGGTGAGAGACATGGCATACAGATATTACAACAAAAACAAAAACAAACAAATCCAAGATCCAGAGTTAATAGGCATCCAAAAGAAGGAAGTGATTTGTTTATCTGTTTAGTGTTTCTCTGTAGGTTTTAAATATTAAAAAAAACCCAAAAAACAAAACAAAATTGCAATACCATGTGCAGTAGAGCTCAAATAGCCTTGTGTGTTCTCTTTCTACATTCACTCTATTTTCTTCACAGAAGCGGAGGGAGAGAATGAAACAAATACTTCTCCTAGAGGAAGAATTTAGGAAGGAAGAGGAAAACTAATTATGAACTGACTTCACCTTTTTATAACTCATTCTGTCTCCCTCGTTAAAATTTTTAGGTTAAAGAAAGGTCAATTTTGTCATTAACACCGTCAATCCATTTTCTCCTCCAATTAGTGTAGCCCCTTGATATCTTTCACTTTTCCTCTTATTCCTCTAATTTTCCTTTTACATTTCACCCGAATCAAATATCAATGGGTCAGCCATCTTCCAATACACTAATTGAACCCCAGAAAGACACATTTGCTGGGCTGGATTCTGCATTGGAGGATGTAGACCAATTTTCAGGCAGTTAATGGCCAGCTACGACTACATAAACTAAGAAGATGATGTCCATAATGATTAAGAGGGATCTTTTAAAAGCTTTTCCAACATTAGATATGAGAATGAAGCTATTATAACATATCCGCCTATTCACATGTGATCATGACACATATTACCACATCCTATCCTATCCCATTCCTTTCCATATAAGTTATGGTCAGAAAAAGACTGCAAGATAAACTAGAACTGAACGTAAGAAAAAAAATTCATTTTAATCTATAAAAATGGACCCACTAATCAAATTATACTACATATTCTGTTATTACTGACTCCAAAATCGATAGCTAATCAGGTATTAGCAACGTTAACAAAATTGCAGGATTTTGAATATAGAATTATGCTTACAGATTAAGAACACAGCGGGTGACTTGATGGCCTTTGTCAAGGCACTTTTCAGGGTTTGGATCATCCTTCTTGCATTTCAGAAATGCCACATTCTCGTCACGGCACTTTGTTGCTATGTGCTTCGAAGCTGCCATCAAGACTGCCGATGTAGGGATCGGATTTCCTACTGCATCCACTGAGCTCGCCATTCCAATTGGGTCCCCTAAATTCCAAGTAAAATAAAACACATTAAAACAGAGAAAAACTACCTCCGTATTTTTCTTATCAAAGCAGAACCCATAAAAAAAATCTGATTTTAACCCAGAAAATGCATTACAACGACAAATACAGTATAAAATTTTTTCTCTTTCTGTGTTGAAATTCATAAATTTTTTTGCGTCCAAAGATTGAAATTGGGGAGAAGATTTATACCTTTATCCTTTTCAGCAGTGGGCGTAGAATTGATCTGAAAATTGGATATTAGGGCAATAACTAAAGGGGGAAGGAGTACCCCTGCGCCCAGTATGTTAAGAGGTTGTACTTTATAGTATATAAATAAAATGTGAGGGGTTTTTTCGTCTTATTAAGTTAAATACTAATA
>JAWZTD010000001.1:11413950-11433551 GCA_035221335.1 Echites panduratus | reverse complement strand
ATTTTATCCTCGCAATTGGTATCAAAGTCTCCTTCGTATGGGTTAATTGTGAAATCAATTATTTATTTGATTTCTTGACAAATTATTGTTCTTGAGGTTAATTATAATTTGGGGTTTCGGTTTCAAGTTGAATGGATTCAATGAATTTGTTTTCAGTTGCTTTATGCAAAATTGAAATCCCAGGTTTTATGAATTAAAACTAAATTGGGTTTGAATCGGCAATTGGAATTGGTTTTCAAATTCTGTTTCAATTTCATTTTACTTTATCCAGCCTAAAGTAATTTTATTTGACATCGATTGTCATGTATTATTAACAATTCTAGTTGCTGTTCGGTTTCATCATGCATCATTTATGGCTTCGAAATTATGAATTATGCATGATTTATGGATTTTGGATAAATTATATATGCTGTGGCATATTTTAATTCATGAATAAATTTGTTGCAAACTTTGAAGAAATCGTGCAAACTATGGATGGGAGTTTCAATTCCTATCAATTCGTGCGGTTTCATGCTGAAAAGATCCAGTTGATTTATTCATTTATTTATTTTTATATCAAATTGATATTGGTGATGGTTATGGACTTAGTTTATTACTATTCGATATTATAAATCTTAAACTAAATTCATTTTTTAATTAAAATTTGACAATCAAATTGAGTTAAAAAAAATTTAGTACCCTTTGCCTAATATTTTTGAATAAATTGATTGAAGCAATATGTTATCAAAGTGACCTTTATTGCATAAATCGATTTATTTGATATATTGGGTGTATATGTATTTGTTGTTTATGCGGGTAGTAATTGACCCAATGGAAAGTTGCTATCTGGCCAAATAACAAATACATTGTGGTGAAAAGTATGTGACAATTGTTAAGTTATCATGTGGACGGTAAATCGGTTTAAAGAAAAGGTTTATTGTTTGACAGCTTTAATTGTCAATATTTGTTCACTGCATCAAGAGTATGACTTACAATTGATAATTTTTTGTCCAAAGATGAAAATGTCAAGTTGTGCTAGGTATCTTATTTGATTGAACTCAGTTTGATTATATTTTATCAGTTATAATTATGTGAGCTTTATTTTAGTTATCTTGTTTTCTTTACAGCTGGTTTATCTGTTAACATGCCTTTCAATCCTAACAATATCCCGACTCTTTCAGGATCGAATTTTAAGAATTGGAAAGAGAATATTTTAATTCTCTTGGGCTGCATGGATCTAGATTTGGCATTAAGAGAAGCAGAACCTACCCCTATTTCGGATAATAGTACCATTGAGGAAAGAAGGTACTATGAGAGGTGGGATCGTTCCAATCGCTTAAGTCTAATGATCGCTAAATGTGGCGTTCCAGAAGATTTTCGGGGTGCTATGTCTGCTGAGATAACTAAAACTAAGGATTTCCTTGCCGAACTTGAGAAAGTTTACCAAAAGAATGATAAGGTTGAAACATGGACTCTTTTAGCGAAACTGACTTCCATGAGGTATACTGACAATGGAAATATAAAGGAATACATTGTGAGTATGTCTAATATCTCCAAAAGGTTGAAAGCACTAAATTTGGTCTTACCAGATGACTTGAACAATACATGTTTGTTCGTCCTCATAGGGACGGAACCTCCCTTGCAGGGACGGACCTTCCCTCACAGGGACGGATCGTCATTTGAAAGGATGGATCTACCCTTGTAAGGACGGATCGTCCCTTAAAGGGACAGATTTCATAACATATTCCAACAAAGTGATCAACACAAAGATAAACCAAATTATATAGTATCACAAGTAGTGGACTAAATTAAGTCTACATTAATATCACCTTCGAAGGCATTAATATCGCCATGAGAAACTAAAATTTTATAAAACATAAAAGAACCATGTATTATTACAAAAGAAAAAGAAAAATACATAAAAATTTAAAAATGCAATTAGAGAGGGACTTGAATGGACGGAACCACAATTGAAGTTACGGAATTGAAGGGACGGACTTAACCTTCAAGGGATAGAATGCACTTCTGACATATTAAATGTTCCTTCTTCCTTCTACGACTCACAGCCACAAAGACACTCTGCAAACCTTTATTTTATTTATTTTTATTCAAAAAATATCTTTAAACAAATGTAAACAATTTTACAATCAAATAAACTTAAGATGTGTATGAAACATCTTTTGTAAATAATTCTCAAAGTAGAAAACATCAATCAAATAAAGAAAATGACAACATTAAGAATCAAATACGAACCTTGAAAAACAAAAATGAAGGATCTAACGATTAAGAATGATCTTGAGTTTACAGTAGATTAAAAAATATAATATAAAAAAGAAATATTTGTTGCTTTTTGTCTTGTTTTTCTGGTGTTTGGATGCTTCTTAACTGGGTTTTCTTATTTAGAAGAAGGGAAAGGAAAGAAAATAAAAGTGGGTGAGTTGGTAGTTAGAAGTTGTTAGAATAATTAATTTTTTTGAAGAGATAAAATAGGAAAAACACTTTAAAAGTGAATAAAAGTTAAATTTTGATTTTTTTAGAAAAGTCAAAATGGGTATAGAATAAAAAATGAATTGTAAAATTAAGTACTTATAATATTGAAACAATTTGGATAATTTTGAAATACTTCTAACTAATTGGTCAATTATGAAAACAACCCAATAGCAATAGCTGCAAAATACTCCTTAAATTTTAATCTCATTATTTTTATTTTAAATTGTGTAAAATTAAATGTTATTTTTTAAAATAGATAGATTTTTAATGTATAATTTCAATAATAACTTTTTAATTTTAGGATTTACATAATTTGCAGTTGTACCATTGATTTTAGGAGTAGCTTTTATAAAATATGTACTAGTAATAATAGTCGGATATATTTTTTGGGGGTTAAATATTTTATTGACAAGACTACCCTTTAAAATTAATTTGAAACACGTGACTCTTTTTCCCTCTAAAAAGGTCGTTAAATGTTCAAGAACAATTTTCTTTTTAAAGTGTACGGTAGCCGTGAAATGCACTTCAAAGTTCATACTCTCACCAACGGTTAGGATCAGTTAAGGAAACTTGCCCATCGAAGAACTCCATAATTCAAATTTCAAAACTTAAAAGGTACAAGTCATAAAGAAAACTTCAAACAACGCAACTTTTATGCTCTCAAGTTCCAAGTGTTCATAGAATTACCGCAGGATGACAAGGGCTTCTATCAATTTCTACTACATAAAGCGAAAAAGCTTCGCTATTGAGCTTCAATGGTTTTCAAATTTGGCTTCTAGCTTAGTGCAATATCTGCTTTCTAACTGGTTGTGAAACTTTTTGAGTAAGAAAGAATTGCCCTTATAGTATTTACCCAAACTTGGCGTTTCTTGTCTGTTGTAAGTCTTGTGACTTGTGAGCGAAGAATGAGAGAAGAAATTCCATTTGAAAATCAAGAAAAAGCATCCAAATTTGTTGATCAAAATCAGATTTCACCGAAGGATGGAAGCTATGGCAATGGGAGAGGGAGTAATGGTAATCTTTCGAAGCCCAAATCTTCATGGGGATCTCAAATTGTCAAGGGCTTCTCGGTTGAGAAGAAGAAGACCAAGTTGCAGAATTCATCACAAGGGAAGAAATTACCACTTACAAGTTCAGATGTATTGAACCAGAAGAATCCATTACGGGTTTCGCATTCAAATGTGAAGAGGGCTCTCATCGGAGACCTTTCATGCTCTATAATTGCCACTCAAGTTCATCCCCACGCATTTTATCAGGGCGGCCCTCGGGATTTGTTTTTTGAACTTGATCAGTTAAGGAGGTTATTACAGGAATCGAAGGAAAGGGAGTTTAAATTGCAAGCTGAGTTATCGGAATGTAAGAAAAACTCTGAAGTAAATGATCTGGAAAGAGAGATTGAACTGAAGAATGAAATTGAAGATCTTTTTACGAAAGTTGAATTGCTAGAATCTGAAAAAACTAGCCTCAATCAAAAGTTGTCATCTTCGAATTGGTTTTCATGCAGACAAGAGGGTTTCCTGAGAAGAGAAGAGCTCCATGAGAATTTAAATGGTGTGGAAATGGAAGTAGTTGAATTAAGGCGTTTAAATAAGGAGCTCCAGCTACAGAAGAGGAGTCTTGCTTGCAAGCTTTCTTCTGTGGAATCTCAATTAGAGACTGTTGCTAAAGTTTCTGAGGTACCATTCTCTATTTTGGTGCCTGCTCGTTTCTGATCTAGCTAACCATCTTATTTAGTTGCTTTTCTGGTTGCTGGGGCTGTATATGGCCACGTAACTGTTACTTAGCTGCCTGTACTGTTCCTGAGGTGGTCGGTGATTTACTGCTCGTATTGGTCGTTTCACTGGTTGATATTGTATATGCTGAATTTAATTGTGAGCTATTTTCAATCTCAGGGAGAGTTGACAGAATGCCCTTTATAATTTCCCAAAGCTACATACTTCCAGCTATTATTTTGGGTACTGAGAGGGAAATGGTTTATCCAAATTTATTTGGCTAAAATTTCTTAAACTAAACACTAGAATTAGAAACTTTATCCATATTTTCAAACTGTTAGTACGATGCTGCTACACTAGACTACCTTGAATTTGATATCAGCTGTCTTTAATTCATTTTATTCTTTTGGCTGTGTTCTAGACTGATCTTCTTGAGAAAATTAAATCAGAGGCGTCTAAGCTTAGACATACAAATGAAGATTTGTGCAAACAAGTTGAAGGCCTTCAACTGAACCGATTAACAGAGGTTGAAGAGCTTCTGTACCTGAGATGGGTTAATTCGTGTCTACGAAATGAATTGCAGAACGTCTCAAACATGAGTTCAGATAGGATGTCTAGCCCGTGTGCCCTTGAGACACCTAGAGAATCTGTTTGCGTCTCATCCTGCAGAAGTGATAACGATTCAGGATGCAGCTGCATGATAAGGCTAAATCTTATCAAGAAGCTGAAGAAATGGCCAATAACTGACGAAGAGCTGCAGCAGTTCAAGGGTCAAGAAAAATTTGAAAATCTTAGTTGGAATAATTCACAAAATTCTGTTCGAAGGCACTCCATTAATGGATCAAAATGCTGCACTGAGGATATCTTTGTTAACAAAAGAAGGCAATCTGATGGTTTTATCTGGTCCAAGGAAGCGGGAAAGGAAATCCTGCCCCTGGATCCTCCGAAATGTGACTTGAGGGATATTGAAAAGCCTCAATTCTCCAGCAACTTCCAAGAAGCTAGCAGACTCGGAACTTCTTTTGATGTTAAAAAAAGGGCTTTACGCATACCAAATCCTCCTCCAAAGCCATCTTGCACTGTTTCAAGTATTCAGAAGGAACGGAGTTCTCAATCTCGAGCCCTGCCTCCCCCTCCTCCACCCCCTCCAAAGTTCTTGGTCAGACATATAACAGGAACTGTTCAGCGTGCTCCACAAGTTGCAGAATTCTATCACTCACTCATGAAAAGAGACTCCAGGAAAGATTCTTCCAACGCTGGAATATCTGACACCTCAGATGTTGCCAATGTTCGTAGTAGCATGATTGGTGAAATTGAAAATCGGTCATCATATTTGCTTGCAGTATGATCTTTTTCCTTTGTTTCTTTTTTCTCATAGCCTCAAATAATATAATATAGTATTAACTGAACATGAAAATTAAATTCTCTATGTTTCTGCTAAGTTGCAGATAGAAGTAATTACACTGAGGTAATTACTTTTCCAAGGTAGACTGTTAATGTGATGATGGAATAATTCTGAAAACACATTATAAAGTGAAATCCAGATATATCCATAGAATTCCTTGGACTTTTTCTTAAGCATCCAGTAACTAATAAGGCTTAATATTCCTCAACCAGATAAAGGCTGATGTTGAGACTCAAGGAGAGTTTGTCAATTACCTCATACAAGAAGTGAACAATGCAGTGTATCAGGACATTGAAGATGTAGTTGCATTTGTGATGTGGCTGGATGACGAGCTTTGCTTTCTTGTAAGTTGATCTTTTATTACTATCAAGATGGAGAACCCTTTCTATTTGTGGTTTGAAGTATTTTTCCTAGATTAGTTTGAATATATAAAAAGTGGCTTGCGAGTTTATGAAACGTCCAATAGAAGAGAACCTGATAACATCAATTGTTAAATTTTACTTGTTTTAATAATATACTTATAAAATGTTTTACTTGTTTTAAAATACAGTCATGCTTGCCATCAATTCCCTGTAAAGAGAGACATCTTAAATGGAATTCCACGTTTCATTTTTACTGTTAAGGCTTCAGATTAAAAGATGAATAATGCTGCAGTTTTCTTTCCAACTATAAAACCTCTAATGCTTGGTTGTCTCTAAGGTGGATGAGAGGGCAGTCCTAAAGCACTTTGAATGGCCGGAGAAAAAGGCTGACACATTAAGAGAGGCAGCATTTGGTTACAGAGATTTAAAAAAGTTGGAGCGTGAAGTTGCTAACTACAGGGACGATCCTCAATCATCATGTGATGCAGTATTGAAGAAAATAACGACCTTATCTGAAAAGTATATCTAATAGAATTCTTGTTACTTCTTTCTATACAAAATTTTGCTGATATATTTTATTGTTTCTCCTACAGGATGGAGCGTAGCGTGTATAATCTTCTAGCAATGAGAGACTTACTGATGCGTCGCTGCAAGGAATTCCAGATTCCAACTGAGTGGATGTTTGACAATGGCATTATTAGCAATGTAAAGCTACTATTTTCCCATTTTTTTTAATATATTTTCTTGCACTCCACAATGAATGAGTTCGGTAACTAGTTCACCACGGAATTGCAGATAAAGTTTGGTTCAGTGAAATTGGCTAAAATATATATGAAGAGAGTTGCTATGGAACTACAATCCAAGGGAACATCGGACAAGGATTCTTCCATGGACTACATGCTGCTCCAAGGAGTTAGATATGCTTTCCGAATTCATCAGGTCTGTTCGAGGAAAAAAAATCCACCACATGATCTTTTCTTTGAAAAGAAATTTCTTAATACAACTTAAGACAAGTTTGCTGTCAGTTTCTTATCAGTGCACACGGAATGACTGCATAAAAAAGTAGAAAAGTGCTTGTTTCAAAACACATATTACTCCTTGATTTACCTTTTTATTTATAAAATTATATCCAATTACAATGCTTCAGAATTTCTGCAGTTTGCTGGAGGCTTTGATGCAGAAACTATGCATGCATTTGAGGAGCTTCGGAAGCTTGCACTTGTTTTAAATAAAAGCTAGGAGGAATGGAAAAAATGCTTGAAATGCATGTTTTTCTGTTTAAGGTTTTGATGCAGGCTTAGCTTCTCAGTAAGCATGTCTGTCGCCAATATAGGTTTCGCATTTCACTATTATGTTACACTAAGTGTGAGATATTATTATTATTTTGGATAAATTTGGCCCAATTTATTTTATTTTAATGAATCGGTAATGTTGAATTGATGGATCCATTTTGATTTGGTAAAGATTTATGGTTTGATTTGATTAAAATATTTTTCAAACCAAATCAATTATTATAATTTGAAAATTTTGAAATCTATACCAAACTATTCAAAGCCTTAAGCCAATACCAAGTCATTGCATTTGATTTGTTTTGGCTGGTTTAATGCATTTTTCCCATTTCATAAATTTTGTAAAACAAAATATAACTAAATGAGTAAAAAAAGATACGTTTTATTTGTAATAATAGAACAATTTTAATAGTATTTCAAAGAGATAAATTCATGTTAATAGTTTTATATTAAAAATATTTTCATGAACTTGATTCCATTAATTTTTATTGGATAAAAAGTTTTAAGCGCCTCCAAACTTTTCTAGAATTTGGTTTTTGCTCTTAAATTCTCTTTGTTAATGATTCTTGCCTTAAAACCTACTCATGATTCTTGCCCTTAAACCAACTCATTCGTACATTTTGGAAGTTAAATAGTTAAGTGACCCTCGAGCCTACTTTCTAAAGGGCTTGCCCTTTGGTTTCCCGAAAAATATCTAAACAGCTTCCAATGACTAGAAAAGTTATTCAAATTAAAAAAGGACATTTTCCTTCCCTCTCAAGAAAGCCATGTAAAGGCTAGTAAGATTAGATCGTGGGAAAATTTTGGCTTTGAAGGTATTTTCTTTGTCTTCAATCTCCTTACATCTGGTGTTGTTGCGACAACGACAACTTTTAATACCATAAATAATAAATTTAGTAAATAGCCCTATTCTAAATGACAATCAAGGCATAAATTAAGTCTGAGGTTTTCATTACCTAAACGAGTATGAATGAACAGGGTAATGAGATGACATCGTAGTTGAAAAATTATTTGTGAAAGAAGGAAACTAGATCAAGGACTGCACTTTAAAGAAGAAGAGTGAGAGAGAAGACAAGAAAATGAAACCATAAAAAAAGAGATAAAAATGGGCCTCCTGAAGGTTACTAAAGGGATAAAATGCCCCTTAAAAAGATACATGTAAGGGTTATTTGATTTGCTATTTAAAATGGACCAAATGGAAAGTTTAAGTAATTTATAGAAAGAGGAAATTGCATCATATAACCAATTTTGGATAAGCCTTTTAAAATATAATCACACTTATAATTTCTTCAAAATATAATCATTTGGGCATATGTTTTTACCTTCATATCCTTCTTTCAAAATAAAGTTCCTAAATAAAAAAAAATTTGGTCGGTTGCTTCTTACACACCTCAATCCATTCTTCAATTCTCTCTCAATTTCACATGCTCACAAATCCCTCTCAATTAACTCTCTCTCCATTCTTTCTCCCTATGCAGCGAAATTTCTTCCCCCCTATCTGAAACCCATGCACTAAAAAAAAATTATATCTTTCAAATGAAATTTGTGGAAAGATCGAATCTTCATAGAATTAACGTTAGTTTTCTTCATGAAAACCTGAATGAGTTTATTTATTTTTGCGTTTTTCGTCTAGATTTTTTGTAACTGTTATGGATTATTTTGTGGATTATCAGGTTCTTTTTGTAAACTGTTGCGAGTTGTTTTTATAACTCTTATTGAATCTCTATGAATTAAAAATGTTGTTTTCATCTTAAAAAGTAAATGGGTATCTTTATTTTTATGTTTTGAAATATATTATAAACAAAAACTATATCTTTCTGTTTAAATCTATGCAAAGATTGAATCTTTATAAAAAAAAAGATTGGTTTCAAATTGAATGAGTTTATTTATTTTTGTGTTTTTTGTCTAGATTTTTTGTAATTGTTACTGGTTGTTTGTGGAGTATCGGTTGTTTTTGTAAACTGTTGTGGGTTGTTTTTATAACTCTTATAAATAGTTTTCGTAACTGGTTGTTTTTTTTAATTGTTACGGGTTGTTTGATATAATTGTTATTTACTCTTTTCTTACCGTTAAGGGTTGTTTTGTGGAATATCAGGTTATTTTTGTAACTATTAAGGGTTGTTTGATGTAATTGTTATTTGTTCTTTTCTAACGTCACGGGTTATTTTGTAACTGTTGCGAGTGTTTTTTAAGCATGACATATAATGCTTGTTCTTCCTTGGCGTTAACTGTTCTTTGTTGACCAGATATACAAGTTGGCATTCGGGAGTGGGCACTTTGAAGATTTCAATTCTTGGCTGAGTTTTCTATCCCAAAACATGCTCAATATGTAAACAACCAGGACACACAAAAAGGCAATGTCTAGATAGAAATGCTCAGGCAGATACAAGAATTAATTGAGTGAATTGTATTTGTTATGTTTTTTTTAATTTGTTCCATCTCATTGTAAAATACTCTACAAGATTATACATTTTTTCATAAAAGTTATTTGTTCAACATTTTAATCTTGTTTTTGTAATGGTTACGGATTATTGTTGTACCTGTTACAGGTTAATTTTTATCTGTTGCGAGTTGTGTGTTCTGTGAAATATTTGTTTCACAGAAGTAGAAACTCATTAAAACTCAACCTACTGAATATATAATTTGTTCAAATCATGTCTAAAATCACTAATAGTATATGGTGCTTGTTTAATGGGTTTTCATTAATTTATAAGGCCAATTGTTTGCATCAACGCCACCTATCTAAAGGAAAGGTTCAAGAGCATCTAACTGATATCAGCATGTAAAGATGCAAATGAGCAAGTTAGACAATCTTCTAAAAGACTGTTGTTTCTGGCCAGTTTGTTTTTTTTCTACTTGGGGATGTTTTGTAATTTGTGAAGGGTTGTTTTTGCCTGTACCATGTTGTTTTTTGCCTGTGTTAAGTTGTTTTTGTCCTGTCACTAGTTATAATTGTTTTTTGTTTGTGCCGAATTGTTAAAAGGTGTGAAGGGTTGTTGTTGTGCTAGTGACAGGTTGTTTTTGTGCCCTTGACCAGTTGTTTTTGTCCTTGTCACTAATCGTTGTTATGGATTCTACTTAATAAATTTTTTAATTCATAGTAATCATTCTATTACTATTAATGGTTATGTTACCTACAAGAATTTTTTCTTTTTTGTAACTTTGAATTGTTGTTTTTAGCCTGTGCTTGTTTTTTGTTAAGGTTGTGATGGGTTGTTTTAGTGCCTGTCAATTGTTGTTTTTCATTTAATCTTCTTAATCAATAAATGTTATTTTACTTACAAAAAAAAATATAAAAACATGAAAGAACAATTCAGACACAAAGTATTAAAGTGTACTACATATCCTTGGCAAACCAATTTTAAAAGCTTCATAGTAAAATCCTTTTGTAAACCGTCGATTTTGATATTCTTCAGGTCCCGCGGCACATCACATGGAGTTGATTACATAGCTGCAATTGTCCAGGCACCACAAGGAGTCCTTCATGTATTGGAAAAAGGAATCAGAAAAATTCAAAGAGTTCACAGAGAAACCTTCCTCCCAAGGTTTGACAGTCAATTTGTCTGTCATGGCCTTAAATAAAGACTACAAAAAATTATGGAAAAGGGGTGATATCAGTTTCAGAATAAATAGGGATCAAGTTACTAAATTAAATGGAACCAGATTACTCACGAAGAAGTCGACGTCCACAAAAGTAACCTTCGCCTTTGTTTTTTGCAGGTGGAGGAGGCCAAGAGAGGCATCGAGGTGCTCACCCCATCCAAGTCTTCTCATTCTCAAGTTGAGTAAAGAATTGTCCATCTGCATACCATTTGAGGTAGGGCAACCTTAAACTGCAAGTAATAGAGATTCAATGCAACTAAAAGAAACAACCCTTATCTAAAAAAAAAAGGGTAACATAATAGAAACAAACAGTAACTCAACCAAAAACAACTAGTAACATAACATAAACAAATAGCAGTGCAACTAAAACAACCTTTAACTCAACCACAAACAACCCTTAACAGACAACTCGTAACAGTTATTAACAACTCTTACATCCATAACAATGATGCAAATCTTCTAGCCCTTAACCCCTCTAACAACAACAACAACCCAAGCATGAAACAACCTAAAAAACAACATAAGAAACAATCCATACTCAGAAACAACCCCCCACAAGCTATACACATAAATCAAACCTAGACGAAACCGATTCCGAACATCAAACAACCCTCTCAACAGATATAAGCTTTACACTTCCATCCTATTTAATTTTTTAAACCGATCGGTGCAAACATTAAATTTTAGACACAGCCCATGTAAAAAATACAAACTTTGTAAGCATAAATAGGTTGAACAAGATAAGTTTTCTTTAAAATAACCAACCAAAATTCTGTGAAAAGCTAAATAAATTCATAACCCATCAAAAGATACTACCTTTACTTTATTAAATGGTGGTTCCGGTTCAAATGGGTTGGAAAATCACCAATGGCGACTACTGTTCGAGATTTCTGAATGGTTGTAGGTGCGAGCATGCTTCAACGGTAAAGGAAAGCCTTTCGAATCTTGGTACTGCTCCCGAGGAAGAAAGCAACGTAAAGGATGTAAGAAACAAAGTTTAAGGGTTGGAGCTGAAATGGACTTGTTTCCGCCAGGTGAAACGGTTCGATTGTCCATTCCAGTGTAAACAACCCGTAACAGTTATATTTCAACAACCCGTAACTGCTTGTAAATAACCTGTAACTCTACAACTCTTTTGTGTGTAATCGATACAACTCTTGAATAAAAAGTGAAATAATATATACTCCAGCTTGTTCTCCGGTCAAAAGTGTCTAGAAAAAATTTCTCTTGGCTAAAATTTGTCAACCTTAAAACCGTGGCCAAATTTTAAAAACACTATCCTATTTGATACAAAAAAAAAAATTGCCTCTTATAGAAATTGAAGGGTAAAAAAACTGATGAGTTATCCAGTGTAAGTTTGATGATATTAGTGTTTTTTACATAAAAACTAAGAGATTGATGATTAATATAAGGAAATAATAGCTAGTGGTATTACAGCATAACTAACATAAATACAAAAAACAAATATAAGGGTGGTACAAGAGATTGGAAATTTTAAAAGCCAAATTAATTTCTTAGTATGAAATCTTTTAAAGCCAAAACTAAAACAATCCAAAATAAAATAAAAATATTAATTTGAATTGATTTAGTGGGCACTGCTTGATCTGTACAACCATGGCACTCGATGACTTGTCATATCAAAATTTTCCAATATGGAGAATGGAAATATCAAGTAGGAAACTGATATTTACACTACAAAATCCTATATTCACACATCCCTTTATAAATATACATCCAAAAACGATTTACACACATCTCCTATTTGTCAAAAATATCCATGATTTATACACATCCCCTTTTGAAATTATTTGCACACTACAAAAAAAAAAATTTATTTTCTTTCTCTTTCTCCTTCCCTTCCTCCCTCCCCACTCTGTTCCTCTCCTCTCAATCGACACAGCCTTTCTGCCTCCTGCTATTGACGGACTGCTGCTGCTGCAGCCGACCGCTTGGAATGCCGCTAGCAGTTCGCCGCCGACAGGATCTGAAAAAAAAGTGAGTTGTGAATTTTTTTTTGCAATTTTTGTAAATGTTGTTATATATTCCATTTTAGTAGGATTGATTTTTCATAATGGTGCATATTGAATTGATTGGAATAGTGAATTACAAAAGAAAATCATATGAGTTCTGTCATTTTTTTTTGTTTTTTTTTTTTTTGTAAATGTTGTTGTATATTCCATGTTAGTAGGATTCATTTTTCAGCAATGATGCATATTGAATGGATTGGAATAGGGAATTTCAAAATAAAATCCATTAATGCATATTATAATAATGTTTTTTTTTCTTTTTCATAGTGATTTTCCTTATTTCTCCTTTTTTGTCAAAATGAAAATTATTTGAATTTTACTAGTTTATGAGAATTCTTCATAAAATCTTTGTTGAGATATTGATATATTTGATAATATTATTATGAATTTTTTTTGTCTTATTTTAGATTAGTATGATGCAAAATAATCTCAACCAAGCATAAACTAGGATTGAGGTGACAAATGTTTAGAGCCTTTTATTAGTGTAGGTTAGGATTCATATTAAGCTTCCTAGGTAGGATGTACATTACATAATTTACATGTTTTTGTACTATTAAAGTTATACATGAACGTTAGAATGGAGAAAAGGTGAGGTTAAGCTTTTATGGTAACTTTTCTTGTTACGTATATGGAACTTGACAGAATACAATACATACATTATTATATTTGTTTTTTGTAAAACTTGATTACTAACCTATATAAGTATTTTGTTATTTTGTTATACTAGATCATGCTTAGGGTACTAAGGATTGGCAGGGAAGCGCCTAAGCCATCTAATCGTCTTAGGAGTAACGTAGCCGAGGTAGCGTCATCTTCTGCACAATAGGTGGAGGATATTGATTTTTCATAACAAACATTATGATAACGTGTTCTTGGATCCTCATGTGGAGATTCAGGAGAATGACATTCCACCACAAGCTGAAGTAGCAGCAGATATTAATGACATAACTGAGGATGAGAAAATTATCGACACCATTTTCTGGAGGCCCAGAAGATGGATCCTTGCTGAGCCAATATGCAACTCACGTTGCAAGATATATTTGGGACGAGATTGTAACAATGAATTATTTAAATTTGTGATGATATGTGAATCTGTTTAAAGTGATGTTGCTGTGATAAGAAACTTGACTAACTTTTCCATAAAGATGAAATGCAGGAAAGGGATTTTTTGAAGTGTTTACATCACCACGAGCAACTAGTGAAATGAGATGTCAACCGAGATAGACAGTATCGGATCAAGTTTCATACAATCCTTGAGGGCAGTGGCTTGGCCCCACTGACGAGATGTCTCTATCGAAATGTTGATAGAGTATTAGTATAAGCATTTGTGGAGAGGTGGCATTCAGAGACTAATACATTTCATATGCCGTCGGGGGAGATGACTTTCATGTTAGATGATGTGGCATGTATTTATGGGATTCCCGTTTCCAGACGTGCATTATGTGTTCCACTTGGACAGCAGCAGCTACTCGGGGAGGACTTACTTGTTAGGCTATTGGGGTGCAACTTGGAGGATGCAAGGGAAGAGTTGGGCAAGAAGACTGGTGCATCCTCGGTTCGGTTGAAGTGGCTTAGAGATCGATAGAGTCACTCTGATAACGATGACACGGATGATAGGATACATGCTTGTTTTCTTGCCTACATTCTTTATTTGTTAGGTTGTACAGTCTTCTTGATAAAACTTGCACAAGAGTGAATTGCAATTTGTTGCATTTGTTAGCAAACCCGAAGGTATACATACTTATGCATGGGGTGCAGGAGTGTTAACACATCTATATATGCAATTGGGATCCGGGTGTCAATGGATGTGTAAGCAATTCACTGGTCCGATATCTTTACTTCAGACATGGATATAGAAGCACTTCAAGAACCAGAGGGTTGTGCATTCTCCCGCCTACGAGTTTCACGAACCTAAGGTTCTCATGTGGGATGCAGATCATGCCTTCGAAGGTAGTATCGATAGGGTTAGAGCAATTCGTGAACAACTGGATGCCATGGATTATCAGAGTGTAAGTTAACTCACATGTTTGCTCGTTTATGTTCTATTTTTGTTTAGTAATGTTAAATGTTGTATGTTTGTTTGTTAATGATATGCTTGACAATTTCTGATCTTATATGTCATAGTTTACTTATGTAATATGTTAGTTTATTATGTAATATGTTTGTTTGAGTCTATAAATTACCTTTTTTGATCGATGTTAACTCATATCTCACGGATTGAATGGACTAATTATGATGACTGTCGACAACATCATTCACTCCATGATATCAGCTTCTATTATGGAACTCTGTGTTTCATGGAGTTCCTCGAGTGGTATCATCTAGATCGAGTACTCAGGCAGTTCGGGTTCATTCAAGGGAGTCCTGGGCTTTGTGAGCGGGTTGCCATCAAGTCAGTGAAAGGACTTATAACACCTGCGAAGATTGCATTGATGAATTTGGTTTCGGACAACTGGGTGTTGCACATGGTCCCTATGTTTCTACGTGAAGGACCCCAGATGGTAGTAAGAGCCGATCTTGATACACAGCGTGGGTATTTGACATGGTTTCGAAATGTATCACATCCACTTGTGCAGCACTGGACTCCTCGATGCTAAAAAAACTCAACTTTTGACGGACGAAACAAAAATCGGAATAATATCGAAAGGCTCAGGTAGTAAAAAATGAAGTCGAGAATTAAGTCAGCGAGGTTTGGCCTAACCTCACTGACTTAATTCCCTACTTCATTTTTTGCTTTAAGTAGATTCAAAATCTTATGACATTTTCGCTCCTCCCGTAACAAGATCCTGTTTTTTTAACATCGAAGTACTAGAGGTACATTATGTGAGCTTCTAACACCTTTCATTTCAAACAAAGTAGGGACTAAATTATTACTAAATGATGCAAAGTATGAAATATTACATTTAGTCCCTTCTCTAAGGAGTTAGTTGATATATCGATACAGTCTCCTTAGTTGCAAAGTATGAAATGTAACATTTTTAGATTAAAGGGATAATGTAGAAATCTAAAGTTTAAATTATGATTAAATGATGTTACATTTAAATCGATCTTAAGGTTTCAAAAAATTGAAATTGACATACACGATCTAAATAGTGTTTGATGCATTAATATGTAAATGAGTTAAAATAAGTAGTACAAATGTCAATTATGATGTAATGTAAAAAACGGAAGCTTAAAGATTACAATCGCGAATGAATGTTCACATTAAGACTCATCGTCAATGTCAAATGTTTCGTTTGCAGAAGTTTGGTTAAATCCTGAGAGAACACCATATGACTCTATGCGGCCACTGTATTGAACATCCCATCCGTTGACCTTGGCATCATGAAATTGATGCCACAGGATATGGATATTCGGTATCGGTGCACCAGCCTTCATGAAAACCTTAACACAGTGATTTCCATTTGTGAAAACAAGGCATATCTCCTTCAAACGTCTTGATCCTTGAGCAGGCTTAAGAAGTGGCAGACATGTCAGAGACATAAAAGAAGATAAGAACACTAACATGCAGCCATAGCATGTCGAAATAAGTAATCCGGTGTCCGGTAAGTGCATCCATTTCTCAAAAGGAGCTATCTTCTCAAAACAATCAAATGATGCCCGAATTTAGCTATAAAGATCTTCAAATATCTATCTATAAAGAGATTCATTATTGTCCATCTCATTTGCAAGATCAACCCATACACGAGGCCAGCTTTCATCCTCAAACCTAAGTAACCCAACAACTGCACGGAATCCACAATGGCCATCAGCAGCAACATCCTCAATAGACATGATGCATGAATGAAGATGATAAGGGAATGCTTTAAGTAGATTCTGGTGGCCAAGCCTCAGTAAAACTCTGGTTCGATGTGCTACTAACTTCTCCCTTTTTTCCTGCTCATGTTTCCCTAGTGTGAAAAACAAACTAGTAGAAGCACAGCTCGGTGATGGGGGTTGCACGAGCATCATGGCCAACCGTGAATCAACCATCTCAAAAGCTAAAGGGAGGCATTTGGTACTATCAATCGACTTTGGCTTTTGGCCACCTTGGGCCGACCTCGTGTTCTAATTTTCTCTTTCGACTCTCCCAAGTGTGTTGTCTCTGGTTGAATTACCTCAGTAAGTTTCTGTAACAAGATCCTGTTATCATGCTCTCCACCTTCAGATAATCTCTGAATGAGTTCTTGGACAGGATCCATTGACATGGGATGTGGATGGAATCATTTCGTCACGCATATCATTTGTCCTGATGAACAACTTTTGCCAATAATAATCAATGCTCTCAATTGGTATAGGTTGACCTTCATATCGATATTCGACAATGTCACGAGCACAAGGCAAGCCATGCGTTGTCTTAATAAGACAACCACAATCTTTAACGACCTTAAAACCGGAAACTTCGACCCTTTTGCACTGCCTTAAAATGTGTTCCAATGCTGCAATTGATATAAATCCACGTAGTTCTTTGAATATTGATGGTCGAAAGTTGTGTTGCACCATGTGATTGCTCTTCTCAAATGATGCTTGTATACAAGTATGTTGTAACTCTAATAATGATGAATTTTGTCCCAACAACCTTCAAAATTCCCCTGGGAAGAGCAAAGATTTTTCTTCAATCCAGCATGCACACTGTCAAACGTGTAGAGAAGTGAGAAAACATGGTCAATTTTCAATTCGAGAAATGCCCAATAGCAAGAATAAGTCGTACACCACAAATCTGTTAGTCGCCGTGCAACCGTAGTGCCTGAGTTGATCGGTCCATACAACAGCGAACCTCTCCTTATAGTCAGTAAGCCATGTTTCCTTTACATAGTTCAATACATCAGGGTACAATGCGAAGGCCCTTTCCATATTTCCCCATTCATCATAATATTGCTCTTCCGTCTCGGCCAATACAATGAATTCCAACAATGGTTGAAGCTCTCCCATTGTTGAGAGTCAAACAAGTTCTTGCACTTTGCCAATACCTTTTTACCGATATGCCACCAGCATAACAAATGTCGTGACTTGGGGAACACAGTTGATATGGCATTCATCAATCCAAGTTCTCAATCCATTACAATCACACTTGGTAGGCTATCCCGCATCAACTCCTTTAACTTGGACAATGCCCAATTGTAATTATCCTCCCTGTCCAATGACAAATATGCAAATGCAACTTGGAACGTCAACTCAGTTGATGTTACTCCAACTATCTCAAACAATGGAAGGCCATACCTATTGGTCTTGTAAGTACAATCCATAAGCAACACTAGGGGAAATGTATGTATCAAATCTATACTTGTCGGATGGGCAAAGAATAAGTTATGAACAATGTCAGTGTCCATGTCGCTTCTATGCCACTCATGGTACTTGTATTATTTTATTTTATTTTATTCATGAACCATTACATTTGGTTACGCCCTACTCCCTCCTTTACACGATGTTTTTCTCTAGCATTGTAGATAGTCCTCATTGTCGATGTGTTAGTGGGAAATTGATATTTCAGCTATGCCAAAATATCTTGTGGCCTCAAGAACGTATTTTACATTTCTACAACAATGCTATCCTTTTCATCTTGCAATCTGCCAATGTATGAGTGACCTTCATGATATTGTGCAGCGGGATGATTGTGAATATCATACTTCACTTCAACACTCCACAAATCTTCATCCAACGAAACTTGTTTCCCAACCAATATGAACGGACAATCACACTTTTTGGTACCTCCGGTCCTATTTATGACTTTGGTATCACATTGTTCCGCCATATTAACAATGTTTTTCCTATATTTTCCACCAGTTCACAACCTAAATATACATTCAGAGTCTTTTTGGATTTCGTGTTGTTTGACCTTTTTGTTATAATGACGAATCCCAATTCTTTGCCTCTTTCTCGAGCCCACGAGGTCAACGCTTCTTTGCCTATAAAAAACTGTTAAACAAAAGATAATGTTATTAAGAAGGTTATTTAAATTAAATAAAAGATTATAAAAAAAATATTAACAAAAAGGAATATCTTATAACTTATGAAATGAGTTATATAATCCATCAACAATGGTAGTTCATCCACCTCATTACTAGCTTTATTGGAACTAATGATCTAAATTGAACAAAAAAAAAATTTAAAACAAGATTACCGGAATAAATTCGGCCATACCTTGGCTGACCATTTTTCATGAAGGTCGGCCAGACGTGGCTGACCAGTATGAAGAGTGGTCAGCTTTGGTTTACTGACCATATTTTCGAACAGAGAACGAAAAAAACGCCATTAATTAGCAATGGCAAAATGGGAGGGTCGGGTTCGGGTGGGTTTGTCCCGATTTAGTGAACCCGTTGACTGTAGGCGGGGCGGTTCAAGGCTCTCGAATACAGGCCCGACGGGCTAGTGGGTCTAGGACGGGGCAGGCCAGACTGTTTTTTTTTTTTTTTGCAAACTATATTTTACTTTAATAAATCCAAAATATTTAAGTGTT
The DNA here is from genome assembly GCA_035221335.1 of Echites panduratus. Classification (NCBI taxonomy): domain Eukaryota; kingdom Viridiplantae; phylum Streptophyta; class Magnoliopsida; order Gentianales; family Apocynaceae; genus Echites; species Echites panduratus. Next base: position 11,414,248 of record JAWZTD010000001.1, on the reverse strand, counting down.
TAGATTTATTACATTACAAATTTTACTTAAATTTGAATTACTTTAGAAGTTTGAAACTTTAAAATTTATTAGATTTATTAAAAGTAAAAATGAATAACTTGAAGAGAAGCAAAATATTTTTATTATGAAAAAGAATATAGGTTTTGGATAATTATTCCACAAACCCAAAATCTCTTGGTCAGTGCATTTGAACTAAATCTCTTGATTCCTATTTATAATATTCAAAGAAGGCAAAACTCTCTTCCACAATCTATGTGGGATAAAACTCTTCCCAAGTTGATGAAGATTTTTATCCCAC
>JAWZTD010000001.1:11397079-11409406 GCA_035221335.1 Echites panduratus | reverse complement strand
TTTCTTTAGAAACCATTAACCTAAGCCAAGGCATTTATTGACTATATATGATTAGATATTTTATATATTTTAAAAGGAATTATCTTAGATTGATTTGGTAATTATCTATTTTTAGCATCCAAAATTTACATATACGTGTAATTCCTGTAAATAATATACTAGAAAGATTTATTCTCCTATACCCTAAAATTCAACGTGATATCAGAGCTATTGTTGCCTTTTTTTAAGGTGACCATTTTCTCACTCTATAGCCTAGGGTTTATAGACCTTTCTTATGTTTTCAAGAGAATGAATTTGCACCCTCTTCTTGTGGCAGACAGCCCCTACCCACAATTGAACTCATTTCCCATCCAGCCTCAAACAAATCTTTGGCGTCTTCTGGTGGTGCCACCATGCCTCCTAATTGATTTCTCAATCGTCAATCTTGTATATTACATCTTTGGTGTGATGTTTTGGGCATTCTTCTCTGTTTCTGCTCCCGGGTATAGTTAGTCTCCATTTTACTAACACTAAGGAGCTTAGTTCCCCAGCACAAATTAGTAATGTGGAGATGGAGGAGCAAGTATTGTCGTTCATTAAATCTTGAAAAATGTTTGGATAAAAAAAACCACCACCCAAATTAGTCAGTTTGCTAGTTTTTAATAGTACGGATCCTCAAATTTCTAAACAATAGTTATTGCTTGATACTACTGAAAAAATTTAGAATTCCACCAAAAGGACTTACTGTAGTAAAGATAATGATGTCCAAATCTTTGAAATAGAGAACAAACTTTATGGCACTAGCAAGGTAACTTGTCCATTATTGATTATTATTCTAAGTTAAATGGTTTATGGCAAAAGATAGATTACTTTTGAGATCTCCAAGCGCATTGTGTTGAGATGTCAAAAATTTAACAACATTGAAGCAATGGTACACGGAGTCAAAAAGAGAGATGCCCACCGTGGTTCATTATACGTTGAAACAATGGTACATGGGTATGGAGGCATTATCTCTTGGAGAGCAAGTTTATGATCATGAACGATCTATTTCCAAACCTAGAAATAGCTCACGCCCAATTAGGCTAGGTGGGTGGCAAGATTTCTTGGTGGATTTTGATAACGTGATGGAGTACAAGCCAGAAAGGACAAACCATGTAGTGTTGTCTTTCAGGTGTAAGGCCAAACTTGTGCACCATAACGTTGCTTGAACAAATCGAGATTGCCTTAAGACCCCATTGCTAGGAACGTGTTTACAATTGCGAAAGAAAGGAAAACAAGTTGCTTGAACAAATCGAGGATTGTCTTAAGACCCCCATTGCTAGGAACTTGTTTACAATTGCCAAAGAAAGGAAAACGAGAGATTTTAGGTGGAACCTTCACACAAAAAGGAGGCATTTATATGAGCCAAAGCGGGAGAATTGTCAAGACCTCATTGGACAGTGTCACGACACTAAGTGGGTTGAGGCACCCTCGATAGCCATGCACTCGAGCCTTGTTGGAGACTGCACCTACAATAGGCCATAATTGGGAGATGATGTGGAATCCTGTACGGTGGATGTGCTTGGTGTGCTAATAAGATCGAGAAACAAGCACCCAAAAGTCTATAGGAACTATTACCATTCTCAAAAGACTTGGGGAATGTCTCTCTTGACTTCACCATCATTTTACTATTATTAAAAGGGTTTGGTCCCATCGTCGTGATGGTTGATCGGTTTTCAAAATATGGGATATTTATTCCCGTACTAAAGGATGACACAGCTGAACAACCGGCTAGACTATTCTTCAAGAACGTGATCAAGTATCAACAAAGTTCTGGGTAGAATTGTTTCGGATGTTAGGTGCTCTCCAATATTCTACAAATTTTCACCCATAAATGAATGGCCAAACCAGGTGAATGCTTTGATGAAGATATATTCAGGACACTCTCAACAACGTGATCGTGCTAAATCGATGAACATGACTTGGTTCTCCTTCAATCTCCAAAAGAGCAAATTGACGAGGAAGGGTTCGCTCAAGATAGTCACAGAGCAACAACCTCCCACGCCCCTTTGACGTTTGAGACAAAGTACAAGGGAAGCAGCCCCTCAGCATTCAAGTTGCAAGGATTGGAGAACAAATCGGTGTGGCTAGATCATATCTCACCAAGGTTACTGCCAAGATGAAGAAAAGAGAGGGTTACTCAAATTCAAGGAAGTTGATATAGTGATGGGGAAACTTTTGCCCAATAATTCAAAAGTTTCTAACCCTTACACAAACAACTACTAAGGTACAAGGGACCATTCCCAATTGTTTAGAAAGTTGTGAAAGAATCATACTAGGTGGGAACTCCCTTAAAGCTCAAAATTCACCTAGTCTTCCATATAAGTATGCTCAAACCATATCAAGGGGACCGGAAGATCCTAAACAAGGTGAATCATCTAGGGCCCCAATGATGGTTGTTCCTCCTCATGAGAGGTTAAGGAGATCTGGCAGATTGTACGGTCCGAAAATGAGGTGTGCCACATATTTGATTAAGTGGAAAGGATGTTCTAATAACAAGCTTACTTGGAGGATGAAGACTCAATTTGGCAGTTTAAGAAGCTCATAGAATGCTTCCATGAAGAGGACGTGATGGTTGTCACCTGTGGATACCTTAGGTAGTTGGGAAGAATGACACAAGAGTAGTGATTTGGGCAAGCCACGATTGGCAAACAAGAGCCCAAATAATTGCCCAAATGGCTCAAGACCAAAATGACCATGCCTTTTGAATGGTCCGAGACGGCAACCTGAATGCGCTAGGGCATGAGACCAAAACGGACCAGAATGCTCTAGAAGGTGTCAGAGCACTCTCGAACGACCTAAAGGACACCCTAGACCAAGTATAACACATTGAATGACTATAGATGGGCTAGACGACTCCAGACCATTCCGAAACCTTATCGAATATTGTGGGCAAACCTATAACTTCCTAAAAGATTCTCTAAAAGCTGTAAATAGCTTGAAGAGTCTTGTACATAGTAGAGAATCTAGAGGGATAACATTAAGCCGTTGGATCAAAACGATCTCAATTGTCCGTTAAAGAGGTGGAAACTTATAAATAGTCGATGCCTCACCAATTGTAACCATCCAAGTTCCGGAAAGCAATCAAGCAAGCAAACATCCTACTAAACATTCTTGTGCAGTCTCATTTGTTTTTAAGTGTTTGCCTTCGTTTCTATTTATCTTCAAGTTTAGGCTACTTAGCTAATGTCGGGGGTTGGAAATTGAATAAATAAAAATTCAATACATGACAAATGACTCTAATGTCATATAAAATTTTAGGGTTGGAACCTTTCTCACATTATTCACAGAAGATTACATATATATACACAAGTTTTAGATACCAAAAAAGGGTCGTCACAAAATCAATTTAAGATCTGCCTAATCAATCATAACCTTATTAAAATATGCAAAATTCCTAATCATATCTAATCAACAACAAGGCCAACTCCAAACAATACCGTGCAGGAATATTTCTTGTTCTAACATGCATCTATCTTCAGTGAGCTTTTTCTTTTCCCTTTCTATGTTGTATCTATTTATATATTATAGTTAACTTTGAAACTACAAGTTTATGAAGCAATATGGTCAAAATGCACAATTATGACAGCCTACACTTAGCACATTCTTACATATGATGGCGGATAATAAGTCGTTGATAGTCCCGAAGTAATGGACTAAGCTCTTTCATCCTTATAAACCTCGACAACGATTTCTTCCAATGGTCACGAAGTGCCTGAACAGCCTGCTCAATAGAATATCAAAATTTAATGACCAAAACATGTAAAACATAGTTGTAACTGTATCATAGTCCTTATCATAATTTCTTATTTGACCTCTGCATTAGTGAGAGCCTTTTCTCCAATTGCTTGAGAGGCCAAGTCAACAAGTTCTTTGTCTTGCAGTTCATCAATGACTTGCTTTTTGTGAGTAAGTGAAATATGAATTTCCAATCTTTTCTGCAATTCTGAGACTGTAGATACTTCCATTTGGCTTTCCTATAAAAATGCAACAATAACAAAAGAGTTGGTCTTTAAGCTTGATGCACAGAACATTTTGAGAAATTTGCTATTTTAATTTTGATATGCAAAACATTTTGTTGATGTTCAATTAAGTAGAATTCGCTAATGAAAACCAAAATGAAGCCCCAAACTCTTGCCAGAGCAATTTTATCATGACAATCTAATTTCAGTATTACATGGAATCTTGACTAAAGAGTAAAAACAATTCGAATAACCCAACTTCTCAGACGGCTACCATATATGAGTTTCTCAATGACCATTGTTTTTCTAGAATTTCTGCATTCCCAGAGTACTGACAATGACTAGGTGAACCTGGACCATAAGTGATAATGACATTGAAATGCAGAAGACACTACCTTAGCTTGATAAATGAGACAGTTATTCTCCAGTGATTTGGTATAATAAATTTAGTCAACATGCAGTGTTCCCTAGACAAATAAAAATCTAAAAAAGAAGAGAATCAAGAATAAAAAATTTCTAGGACAAAATGTTGGTGATAGAACTACACTATTACCTTGGTTTCAGAGATGTGGCCATCATTTGTCATCATAGCATCCTTATTTCCAAAATTAACTTTATGTGGAGAAATTGTTGACCTTCTGGCAATAGCATCATCTACAAAGCAAGAAAAACCACACAAACAAAAAAGATAAGTGTTCAAAAGTCCATTCCGTAACATGCAGAAGCTTTTGTTGGAGACTGAATACCCAAATGAACGTAGATCAACTTTTTTCATTGCCGAGGAAGTACATATCTCACCTCAATTCCCCTGGACCTAAATTCCTATGAACAACTATGATGTGGTAGATACGAATGCCGAAAAAGATGGAAGATCAAAATTCTATGCACTGAAAGAATAAATAATACAATATATGAGCATTCTTAAGCTATGACCATGCATAGAAGTACTCAACCCACACAAGTTAGGTACCCTAGTCTAACCACCCACGAGGTGGCTTTTGGGTTTAGTTGAGTATCATCACATGAAATTACTATAAGTTTAAGTTGATAGAGAAGAGGGTAATGCATGCACTTAACACAAAGAATTCACTAATATTATGCAAGCCACTATATGGTAACAATAAAATCATGTTTGCACAAAAATTAGTTCTAGAAACAGTGTAAAGAAGTGAAATCCAAAATTGATACGTTTGGAAGCTGAATAGTCATATTGAGAAAAATGCAACTTAAGTGGTTAAATTGGTCATTATGCCAATCCGGAATTATAGCATACAAGATATAGACAAGATCCATATGTATTTAATTTGATTTCTCTTTTAGATGAAATTTTTTTTTCTTTTGTATAGCATTAAAATACAAAGCAAAAAATCAACCTTGCTGTTGAACATAACTGAACCAGTGAAACCCAACCTCCATGTTATAGCTGAAAAAGTGGCAAAATCAATGACTGGAAAACTCTTTTTTCTTTTCAACAAATTTTCAGTATTTCAGTTACTAAAATGGATTAATGTTGAACCTGCAGGACCATCCAAAAGACAGCCATGGTATGGAATTGGATTACCTTCTGGTACCAACCACCACATGTCCCCATAAGTTGATTTTCCATCAAACCCACCAATTAAGAGATATCGCGAACCAATGCAAGTCATAGTATGGTATGCTCTAGCAGCTGGTGGATCATTCATAGTTGGTAGGCGCCTCCATTGCACAGACACTATTGGCAAACATAACATGGGGAAAAAGTATACATTTCAAAAGAGAAGTAAAATTCTAAAATGTGACACCATCCCACACGAACCTCAACAACCCAACCCCCAAAATAATAATAATAATAATAAAATCAGAGTAAATCACTGCAGGAATACAGCAATGACAAGGGAAATCACCCACAATCCTACAAATTTATAATTCAAGTAAACGACTAACCCCTGTCTAGAACAACAGAGTCATTATGGTAAATGTCATAACGACTCAACCAGCCACCAGTAGCGTGCCCACCAAATAATAAAAGCTGCAAAGAAAATTTCATTCAAGTCTCAAATTCAGCACTAAAATGAATTTGATAGTAATCATTATAAATGAGAGAGATGATACTATCCATCTAGATATCAAAACATTAGGAACTACAATGATGTGGATAAAAATGTGAGCATACAGAGATGAAATTTATCATTAACAGTAGAGAAAAAGAACATAATTGTATTTACATCTCCAAGAAAATGAAAAAAAAAAAAACAGATTATTTTGTCTTCATTTAGTAAATTGAATACTTAAACTAAATTTCCTCAAAGTACATGATGAAGAACAAAGCAATAAGGTGAGGAGGTGCTAGAATGCAGTTTTGTTTAAATAATGATTAGAATATAACAGTAAAAGTAATTTGAAACCAGGCATTACTGACCGAGAAGGCAGATCAAAATCTTTTCTTATAAACTTGGTATCAATTAGTTCACAAGAAAATCTCAATTTCAACATTGACTACTAAACTTATGCCAAAATATTTGCAATAAAACAAAATTCAAGAGTCCTATTAACATTTCTAAGCACGAATATTTCTGAATGTCGAATTTTCAAATAAATCCCTCTCAACTAATAGTCCCCCCAACATAGTGGAACACGAGTTAATTGAAACCTTCAAATACATCCACATAAATTATAAGCACTGAAACTGTTATGGTTGAACAAAAAGACATTATATGCATGATCTTCTATTACATGTCATTACCAGATAGAAGGAGCCTCCAAGTGGTTGTAACGTGTAACATTATTGTATAATTACAATGAATTTCATACACCAATACAAGTCAATTGAAACCTTAAAATACATCCAAATAAATTATAAGCACTGAAACTGTTATGGTTGAACAGAAAGACATTATATGCATGATCTTCTATTACATGTCATTACCAGATAGGAGCCTCCAAGTGGTTGTAACGTGTAACATTATTGTATAATTACAATGAATTTCATACACCTAACCCCAAAGGTCACTCTAACTTTATAGAATTTTCCTTTCTTATTGATGTTACTAATCAAAGAATGACAATTTCAAATTAAAGTATGCTACTAAGATATGTATGTTGGATTAGAATATTAAGATCTATTTGGATTAGAATCCTTATGCTCTATTAGGTTATATATTTCCTAATCTTAGATGGTTAAGGATATGTTTTGTATATATATAAATATATATATGTGGTCTTTATGAATAAAGTAATAGATTCCTTTTGTGTTTTAACATTGTATCAGAGAATACCAATACCTCATTTGTAAACTGCTCAATACTCCATTGATATCAAGTGCGATACTTAGTGATTGTAGACTGATCCAGAATCCGAATGACCTCTTTTTAAAGACAGTCGCCGACCACCTCACTCGCCGGAGCATCTTGATGGGCTTTTAATGGTTTGTTTGTCAGGGTTTTCTTCTTTCTATTTTCAGGCTTCAATTTTAATTTTGTGGAGTATTTGTGCTCCCTTTTTGCAATTTTCTAGCCGGTGATTGTTGCAATGTGATTTATTCTTTGGGTTTCTCTGTTGCTCGGATTTCTTTGGTACTTTGGTTCAAATTCTGATCTCGTTTTCAGTTTTTCATTGCAAATCATGCATGGTTCTGCATTATCTTGGATTGTTTAATCTGTTCCTTATTTTTTTCTTAGCGTTTCTTATCTCCTTGGTTATGAACTCTTTGTCAACCATAGCAGATAATAGTAAATCGGTTGTTAAGTTGGTGTCTTCTACTACATGAATTACAGATCGTAAATTGGTTGGTTCTTCAAATTACTTTGAATGGAGTACCACAATTTGGACTTATTTAAGAAGTATAGGTAAGAATGATCATCTTATCAGAGACCATCCCCCTCTTGATACTATTGACAAACTGAATTTGCAAATTAGCACAGTGGTGGGTCTCATTAATCACTGTGAATTTGTTAAGGATCTTATGGAATTTCTAGAATTTTTGAATTTGAGAAAATGTAACGTTACTCATATATATGATGTATGTAAAGCTTTCTGAGGAGTGGAAAAGAAGGATAGAACGCACATGACACATTTTAGAGAGTTGACAAAAACTTATGAGGAGCTCAACGCTATTTTACCCTCTAGTCTCGATATGAGAAGGTTCAGCAAACACAATGTGAACAAATGGCTGCTTTAAGCTTCCTGGCTGTTTGCCTTCTAAATTTGATACAACTAAAGATCAAATTCTCTAGTTTTCTACTATACCAACATTAAAGGAAGTATATTCAAGGGTAATTCGGATAGAAAACTCTAGAAAATCACATATCTCTGACAAAACTAGTGCTTTTATCACTGACAAGGGCAGAGGATTTGACAACCCAGCTAGAGGACTTAGGGAGGTCGTGGTCGTGGTAATGATTTTAGAGAGAATGTTGGTGCCGGTTGTGGTCGTGGCCATAATTTAGAAGAAAATGGTGGGTAAGGCTAGAGTAACTGTAAAGAAGTTATTTGTTTCTATTGTCATGAGCCAAGACAAACAAAATATTTTTGTCCAAAACTAAATCGGTCTCCAAAATCTAATTCGTCTACTGTGACTACTTTCCATGGCTCAATTCTAACAAATCTATTATCATCTCGGTAAAAGACTTTGCCAAATTCAATAAGTATCAACAATCCATTAGAACTTCATCAAATTCTATCTCTACTATTGCCAATTTAGGTAAATCACCCCATGTTTAGTTTCATCCTCAACCAATTGGGTTATTGACTCTGGTGCTACAGAACAAATAAGAGGTACCCAACTCTTTTGACTACTCATCAAACATCCTCACATGTTACATTGCTTGTGTTCTCAGTTTCAGCACTGTCAAGCCCACATCTTTTCTTTCATTAACTTCAGTATTGACCTTGCTAAAGTTTTCTTTTAATCTTATCTCTATTAGTAAACTCACTCAGTCTTTGAATTGTTCTATGATCTACTTTGCGACTCACGTTTTATTTCAAGATCTTACGACGAAGCAAATTATTGGTAGAGGACATGAGTCTGGGGGCCACTATATTCTCAATACTCAAGAGCCTACATGTTCTTACATTATGTTTGAAACACATTGTCGGTTGGGAACTGATAACCAAAGAGTACATATCTCAAACATTTCAATTAAACCTAACTCCAAATGGAATTCTTCATCAAACTTCTTGTTTTGATACACCCTCACAAAACGATGTCGTTAAAAGGAAAAATAGACACCTTCTAGAGACAGCTAGAGCCCTCCTTTTTCAAATGCATGTTCCCCAAACATTTTTTAACAGATGTAATTGCCACAGGTTGTTTTTTAATCAATCATATGCCTTACCATGTACTTAATGGTACAAAACCATTATTTCCAATTGAACTAAGGACATTTGGTAGTACATGTTTTGTTCAGGATACTAGCCCCAACGTCACTAAATTAGATCCGAAGTCTCTTGAGTGTGTCCTTTTAGGTTATTCTCATCTTCAAAAAGGATATAGGTGTTGTAGTCATGATCTTGATCGTTACCTAGTTTCTAATGATGTTACTTTTTTTAACACTAGAGTATTCTTTCTTCCTCTTCACCTTCTTCATCTTACAACAAACAGGGGTAGGAAGATGATTTACTAATATACGCCGTCCAAGCTAACAACACTTTACCTCTTACTAATCCAGCAACACAACCCCCTATTACATAAGTTTAATCAAGAAGGTCAGAAGTCCCGGATGCATGTCTTCCATCATCCTCTTTGTCGTTGAATTTTGGAGACGATGTCAATAATGATGTAGATCTCAAAAATTACCCTAAGAAAATGGTAAACGTCGATGTATTTATCCCGTTTCTTCTATTGTTTCATATGATCATTTACCTGATTCATCCTACTCCTTTATTACTTCTTTAGATTTGATTTCTCTCCCTAAAACTCTTCAAGAAGCTACCCCCCATCCTGGTTGGCATGCTACAATGATAAAAGAGATGACTACTCTTGATGAAAATAGTACTTGGGAGTTGGTCAATTTACTTATTGAAAAAGAAGGTTGCTAGATGTAAATGGGTGTTTGCAATAAAAATTAATCCTGATGGCTCTGTAGCACGCCTTAGAGCTCATTTGGTGGCTAAAGGATATGCTCAAACATATGGAGTTGATCATACAAATACTTTCTCTCCTGCTGCAAAGTTGACTTTTGTTGGATATTAAGAATGCATTTCTACATGGAGACTTACAAGAGGTTGTTTAGATGGAGAAGCCCAATGGTTTTGCTGCTCAGGGGACATATAAAAAGGTTTATCGTATCACTTAATGGTATAGAACAGTCCTCGGGCTAGGTTTGGAAAGTTCAACAGAGTTGTTCAAGATTTTGGAATAAGGTAAAGTAAATGTGATCATCAGGTGTTCTATAAATGATCGGAGACTGGTGTTACTCTTCGAGTTGTATATGTCAATGATATTAGCATCACTGGAAGTGATGTTGGAATAACGCTTTCTTGCATACTTAGTTTTAGACAAAAAATTTAGGAGAATTGAAGTATTTTTTGGGCATTGAAGTGACAGGTAAATATGTTCTTGACTTATTAGAAGAAACAGGTAAAGTAGGTGCTAAACCGAGCAGTATTCAAATGATTCCTGGATTAAAACTTACAAAGGATGATGGTGAACCATTCGGAGATCTAGAAAGATATAGAAGGTTAGCCAGAAATTGAATTATATTACAGTAACTTGTCTAGATATTACTTGAAGTATCGGAAGGCAATTCATGGCTTCTCTCTTTGTTAATCATTGGAAGGCACTTGAGCAGATTCTTTGTTATTTGACAGGAACTCTAGGACTTCAGTTGATTTATAAAAATCATGGATGTACTACTGATATTGAATGTTTCTCAGATGTAAATTGAGGAAGTTCCAAAGTTGATGATATGTCCACTACTGCGTATTGCAGTTTTGTTGGAGGAAACTTGGTATCTTGGAAGAGTAAAAAGAAAAATGTTTTCTAGATCAAGTAAGAATGAGAATAGATGGCTCAATCTTCTTAAACCAACTACAACAATTATTAGGCGAAATTAGGTTTAGAATTACTAAACAAACTACATTATGGTGTAATAATCAATCTGCTCTTCATATTCTTTAGATCCTGTTCTTCAGGAAAGAACTAAACATATTGAGATCGATTATCATTTCATTAGGGAAAAGATTTAGGAAAAGCACATCAGTCTAATAATATGTTTACGAAAGCGTTGAATGGAATTAGGAATGGTTATATATTTGTAACAAGCTGGGCATGATTAACATCTATGCTTTAGCTTGAGGGGGAGAGTTAAGATACGTATTTGGATTAGAATACTATGTTCAATTAGGTTGACATTCCCTAATCTTAGATGGTTAAGGATATGTTTTATACATATGTGGTCTTCATGAATAAAGGAATAGATTATTTTTATGTCTAACATATGCATTATTGAAAAGTGGAGAAAAGAGTTTTGAAGCAATTACATAATGCCCACCAGATGTGACCGTATGCCCACAACAGGGGGGAGGAGCTTGGCCTGGAAGCTTCAATTGAGTCCATCCTGGACTTTCATTCTCTTCCTTCCACAATTAACAAATGAAAAAAACATGGTAAAAAAAGTTAGTTGAAAAATGTTAGCAATAAAAAAATCCAACATGGATGACACAGTAATTATACGATGTAAATTCATACGAGAAAGCATATGTAATTTGTTCATTTTCATATAATAGAAAAAAAATTGTTAACAAAAAAGAATAGAAGGAATAAGATAAATATGTATACATGAGCTTAAGGAAACGAAGCAGCAAATGACAGGCCTATTAGCACAGATATTCTAGCAAAAAGGGACACCTAAAATCTTACATAATCCTTGTGCCCTTCTTTTGAACAGATTTTTATTATCTCTTTCATATGGATAGATACATAGAATGAATCAATGAATCAATCTATCCATGAAAACCTAGAGTTAGTTAAATCCATGTTTTGGAATGTAATGCTAGCATTCAAAATCACATGATACATCTCACTCTTTCAGGGTAAATAAATTCACATTAACATCCTCCTCCTAAGGATAAATAAACTCGCTTCAATTGCCAAACATGAGATGGGTTGAAATAAATTCACTTACAACCAAGCATGAGAAGGATTCATGCTCATAATAGAGAATGCTTATACATCAAATAAAAATTTTACAATTTTATTTGGAATTGATTTTATGTTGTCAGAAACTTAACGATCTCATCATATTGTAGAGTCTATTCCATTTATTATTGTTATCTCCTCTCCCACCACAAACTTCAAACCCCCAACCCCATCTGCAAAAATCCCTTTCAGCCCTTTATTAATGTCCTGATCATTTTAAAATGTCCC
>JAWZTD010000001.1:11383887-11394711 GCA_035221335.1 Echites panduratus | reverse complement strand
GAGAAGAGTGAGGGCCGAGGAAGCGAGGCGGGTCTTAAAGTGGGGCTCTTGGGAACGAACCAGAGATGTATTTATTTGTAGTGCTGGGTTGCCGTCTGAAGATTTTCTTTGCTCTGCTTAAGTGTTTTGCATTATTTTGAATCATTAGATTTTTCCTTTCTATTTTTCTTTTTAAATTATATTTTTAGTTCTAGTTCTTCTATTTAAATTTTTGGCTTTCAAATCTTTATTTGTAATTTTTTGAACAAAAGCTTTTTCGTAACTACTTTTTTAATAATGCAAAGGTTGAAACCCTCTAATACTTTTTTACTTTAAAAGAAAAACAAATTGCATATCACCAGCTCATTTTTCCACTGATTCAATCATATTTCTTGCTTTAGAATTTTTCCAGTTTGAAAAGAAAAACGCAAGAAAAGTTATAAAGGGATCCATAATGCTGAAGAAAAAGTGCCGAACTTTTTTAATGTAGTTGGATATGTTTGATAATGATTCAAGGATTGACTTAAAAATTGAGCTGATTTATATGGATATCAGAGAAAAAGCATCGTCAGATGGAAAACCTTTAGAATTTTGTTTATCTGAAGCAGAATGTTATTACAGAATAAGAATGGACAATTCATACAACAAAAGGCCCTCATTTCTAAAATTGCAATCAAATGAAGTACGAATGAAGAATGAAAAAATAATACGAGAGTCTTTTACACCATCCCCTCAGGAATGAGGCTATCAAACATGATTTGTTTACTCATCTTCTCTGGAAGTTCAGGATTCTGATGGCATAGACAAAGACAAAGAAGAAGAGAAGCACCCAACCAAGATGAGCAGCAGCCACAGCACCAAGGAAGTCATGTTCATAGCCCAAGAATTCTTTCAGGTAAACCTTCACCGGTACGTCACCGTGCTTGGGAATGTGGACAGGGTCTTCTGTGTCACCTAGCTGAGAAGTAATTAGGCCATAGATTGTCCATGCAACTGGAGAACCCCAATAGTACCATCTCCACCAAATTGGAATTTGCTGCATTGTGCATCGGAATTGAAAATTGTCAGATAATGTTTCCCTTTTTGCAAGAAAAGATCTCAAATATGCAGCTTTTTTGCACTTACCATTCTGGGAATGAGGAAACCTGAGAAGAGATTCCAGAAACTGAGGAAGAATGACATGAGAATTGCAGCTATCTGGTAACTTGGTGTGAGGGCCACAAGCATCATTCCATAGAGGGTGAAGTAGACAAAGCACATGAATACATAGTAGTAGAACCATAAAAACTTGTCTGCTTGCCATTGGAATCCAATCATTGAGTAAAGGAGGAGGCTGTAAACGAAAGTTTGGGCTGCAACATATATAGTCTCAACAGCCACCTGCAGAGTTGAATAACATTTACTAATCATTTCCTGAATCAGTGATGGGAATTGAGAACTTTGCAGATTATGATTTGGCTTGGAAAACCTGTGCAAATGCATATGGCAAAGCTGAGAACATTCCTGCTGCTTTTTCGCGATAGAAGACTGTCCTTTCAATAGCCACAACAGACTGTACTGCCGAAGTATTTGTTCCTCCAAGAAACAGAACAGCAGCATACATTGCTCCTAGAAGATTTGACAAGTCTTGTTGTTTGCTCCTGCAAGAGACAATTTTGTTACAAACAATCTATGGTTAACGGAGCCAATGTACACTTGACTAAGATAAATATGACTCACATCTTGGTTCCCTTGTCCCAAAAGATGATTCCAAATATAATACCAATTACTGTTGTCATGAAAAACCGAATGACATTGTACTGTGGGTTTCTCCAATAAGACCAGTACTGTTTCCAGAAACAAGCCTTGAACTGAGAAATGAAGGGCTGGGAATATCTGGTTGGGAAGTATAAGTCCTTAGACCCTGGTGCTGGAGTACTTAATTCTTTGATAAGTTCTTCATTCCTCCTGCAACAAGGAATGAAGTGATAGAAAAGGTCAAGTTAAATTGAACTCTGTGGAAAGTAAAAGAATCACTGTGATTTGAGTTTTCATTTTTAACTCACCGGTAAAGATCAGAGTTGGAATAGATTTCTGCAAAGTCCACACCTAATTGAGATTCAACTGCCGATGAGCTCACTTCTAACATCCATGTTGCAGGATTGTATCCATCTGTAATCTTGGGAACTCCAGGAACAGACTGTGGCAAAATGACAGATAGAATCATGAGTAGCAAATGAACATCAGAATTCTACTTTTCAAGGTGAACTGTACTCACTTCGAAGTACTCAATAAGATGATGAGATTGGTGACCAAGAGGGCCAGCATAAATCACTTGTCCTCCTCTCTTCATCAAAAATAGCTTCACACACAAAGAAGACAGGTTAAAATGACTTCAAGATGACCATTGAATTTAGAAGAAACAGAAAGAAGCTTGGAATTGATAAATACCTGATCAAATGCTTCAAAAATGTCTATACTTGGTTGGTGAATTGTGCAGACAACTGTTCTTCCAGTATCCACTGTATTCCTCACAGCCCTCATGACAATTGCAGCTGCTCTGGCATCTAGACCAGAAGTTGGCTCATCCATAAAGATGATTGAAGGATTTGCAACCAATTCAACAGCTATGGTAAGCCGTTTTCTTTGTTCTGTTGATAAACCATCTACACCCGGAAGGCCAACCAAAGCATCTCTCAAGGAATTTAGCTCAACCAACTCCATTACTTCCTCCACAAACATCTGAAATGACAGTATATGGGACATTTTATTTTTAAATCCAAACGAAGATACAGATACGAGACCAGGCATGATTGGACTAAAGTATCAGTGAAGAAAGAACAAACCTTTCTTGTTTCTGTGTTAACTGATGAAGGGAGACGCAACCAGGCAGAGTATAGGAGAGACTCATAGACAGTTACATGAGGAGAATGTATATCATTTTGTTCACAGTAACCACTGACACGAGCAAAAGTCTCTTGGTTCTTAGGATAACCTGAAATGCTGATATTTCCTTCAATATACCCTCCAGTTTTTCTACCAGCCAGGACATCCATCAAGGTAGTTTTTCCTGCACCACTAACCCCCATCAATGCTGTTAAAACTCCAGGCCTGAAAGCGCCACTGACATCTCGAAGCAGTTGTAGTCGAGTCTCTTCTATTCCTTGGCTTTTCATCTCCTGATAAACAACCGTAGTAGAGATCAATGAGATCGATTCTTAGATTGAAATTATAACATGTTATTATCAGGTGGAGACTTACAGCAGGCATGTCAACATAGTAATTCACATGGTCAAATGAGAGTGACAAGGGTTGGAAAGGTAGCACCATTCCTTTTCTGTTTGCTACATTTTCTGTCTCAGTTATGCCCTGATTATCTGCTGTGTTCTTCACTGTCATATCCATTCCTGTAATCATTCAACACGTCTCAGATGCAAGTGAAAGAAGAACATTACTGTTTTATCTTGTATTTGGTTTAGTTTGTTTGCGGCATAGATCAAGAATATAAGGGCAAAAATCTTAACCCTCAAATGTAGGAGCTGTAGATGTTGAACTTCTATCTGTCACCTTCCCATTAGAGAATGCAATTCTCTTTTTCTTAGTTTCATAATCTTCATTTTCAGTTACAGATTTAGAGTCTCCAAATGCTGCAATTTAAGTTTCAAACAATTGTCATAACCTGAAGGACGTGCTCATCAAGGAACCAATATTTTCAAGAGTCAGGACTTACGCTTCAAGTATGTCAATGCTGCAACAAAGCAGAGATTGAAAAAGAGAGAAAAACCAAAGAGTGCAATGATACAAATCCAGTACCACTTTTCTTCTGTGAACATGCCTCTCCCTGCTAGAAGTTCCTTTCCAGCAGTATTACCACGAAATCTTCCATCAAAATTAGGCTGGAAAAAAAATGAATGCACAAATATATCAGCATATTTCTTTACAAAAACATAACTAGAGGTGTTAATTGCAGGCTGCAACTATCAGCTTACCGTATTCCATCTTTTATCAAGGAACTCAACAAGGACTATAGCATTCTGTCCATAGGACATTGGAGACAGATAATAAGCCCATTTCATCCAAGGCTGAAGGTCATCTGTCGGGAAAAATGGCAATGGTAAATTGAAGTTGAAGGAAACGAAACAATCAAGATGCTGCATTAGAAACTTCTTCACATACATTGATCATGGATAACCTGATTTGTGATTAATGAGATGCCATTTTACGGAAACATAACTTGAAGGATAAAATTGCTTACTTTTGGCAATGATGAATCCACCCAGGACAAAAACTAACAGCAATGTAAAGGTTCCAAGGGTGTTTGCAACAACCTGTGTTCTTCCAACAGCTGCAACAAAACGGAATAAACCCAGAGCCATCTGATGTATTCCAATATATGCCAATAATTGCATGAAGAACCTAATACAAAATGGGAAAAAACCATGGATCAGGAAATATGAAATATCATGCAACTTCTACCAGAATTTAAGCAAAGACAGCTCAGCTGATCATTTGTGTTGCTTTGAAGGCCTACCTACTAGCAGAAGGTGCAAAGCCAATGGTGTAATAAGTAAGAATGATCCATATCAGTGAATCCATTATTGAGACGGGGATCCTGAGAAGCCAAATGGGAAGAGCAAAGGACCAGGCAGGATAAAATAGAGAATCCCTCTGCTTAAAGAATACAGGGAGCCTAAATATAGTCATTGCAAGCTCAGCCATCCCATTGAACATCACATTTAGAAGACTGAAAAATAATGCACCATAAAATTTTCCTCCATCTTCAATCTGACCAGATTTCATCTCAGTCCTAAAGAACACAGTGAAAGTAAATAGAGCCATTATTGTAATTTGAACAGTCTTGAAAATGTATACAAAAGAGTTCCTTTTCATCAGGAGCCATTCCCTTGACAAGGATGCCTTGAGGAGATCCTTGTTGGAAATTCCATACTTTTCTTTCACCAATGCAGCAGGATGGGCTTTGCTTCTGTCAAAAGGAACCCCAAGCTCGTCAAAAAGCTTTTGTCCTACATGAAAAGAGCTGAAATGATTAACAAACTCGTCCACTGATACATATCGGTAAGGCTGATTCTTTCTAAACCAATACTGCTCCTGGTCTTTCTTAGAAGTAACCTCTTGCAGAAAATCTGCAACTCCTTTCCTTGGTGGGCATTTGAAACCAACATTCTCAAAGAACTCAAGAACACGCTCACGTGGACCATGGTAGACAACCTGTCCTTCTGAAAGCAAAATGATATCATCAAACAGATTATAAGTTTCTGGTGCAGGCTGGAGAAGAGAGATGATCATGGTCAGATCCATGATATGAACCATTTGCCTCATATAATTGACAATTTGGAATGTTGTAGAGCTGTCAAGACCGGTAGAGATTTCATCCATGAGGAAAACTTTTGCAGGTCCAACCAACATTTCTCCTGCATTTATCAAACAAACAAATTATATTCCTTGTAACTCTGAAACTATATTGGACGGCATTCTTGAAGTAGACAAGAAAAATTTCACCCACCAGTTGTCACGCGCTTCCTTTGACCACCTGAGATACCCCTCCTCATTTCATCCCCCACCATTGTATCAGCACAAATATCCAATCCAAGAATCTGCATACAATCATTTTAGAATCAATTGGCAAGTGAAATTGAGTAAATGTGGCATTTTATTTTCAGATGTGGAACAAACCTTCAGAACACTATCTGTAACCAAACTAGTCTTTTGTCCAGCCACTGCTATAGATTTCATGAATGCATCTATTTCTGGATCTGGTTTAATGCCAGCATCTCTTTCTCGTCTTGACATTTCCGCCAGCATGTAATATCTGGATCCAACTCCCAGGCATTGTCCAGAGAAATCCAAGGTCTCTCTGACTGTCATCTCGCCATGATGGAGATCATGTTGACTGATATAAGCACAAGTTCTTTGAGGTACAAATTCTCTCAATTCATGTCCACAGTAGGTAATCTTTCCTTTCACCTATTTGCAACATTTAAACAATAGGGAGATCAGATCAGTTTAGGTAAACGAAAATTTCCCAAAATGCAACAGAATTTGAGATCAATTTAAGAAGTCAAGATTTTGACAAAAACAACATACTCTAAGATCATCCTCAAGCTTTCCTGCCAGAGCCTTCAATAGTGTGGTCTTTCCAGATCCTGGAGGGCCTAGAAGTAGAGTCAATCTGAAAAGCAAAAATTCATTCGCCAAAAACACTTAGTTTCAGAAGAATCACCTTTTATACAAAGTGATTTTAGAATAGTTGATAATTATTCTTCAGTTGAATTTAATCTCAAAATCATACCTCGAAGGTTTTACGATTCCACAAGCATCATCAAGAATTTTGACAGCCTTTTTCTTAGATGGAAAAATCCTGAGAAGTCCGAGAAGACCCTGTAGACAGGAAATATGTATCGTGAAAGAGCCAGAAAAAAAAAAAAAAACATACTCAACAATTATATATAGCCAGCCAGCCAAGAAATACCAAAAATGTTAACGAACAGAACAGGATACCTCAATTGAATTCACTGTAGAATTCAGAAGAGTTGGAAGTGCTCTGCTTCCGACAAACGCATCACCTTCAACTGAGAAACGCTCGTATCTAATTTCAACTTTCGGGATATCAATCCCAACCCTGTGGTTACAGTACACATTTGTTTGAAGAAATGAATGCAAAGTTCAAATTACATATGAAAAATATATTGCTGGTTCATCGTTTAATTACCTGTCAGTCCGATCACGAAGCCTTGTTAGAAACCTCTCATTATCTTCTTCAATAACCTTCAATATGCTCTGCATAAGATGCTTCTTATTTTGCAAGTCAAGATTGGCAAGATCAACTTCTTCTCGAACAACTCTTCCATCATCCAAGATTTGAGTTAAAATTCCTGTTCTCATCCGAGCATGAGTCGGAAGCCTTTCTATTGCAGCCCATTTGAGCTCCTCCTCATCATCTTCTCTACCACTAGTCTGGAAGACATCTCCCCCTGGTCCACCTAACACCTCCCGGATACTAGCCGAAGCCCATGCTCTCCTACTGCCTGATGCAAAACTCGGCCTCTGACTCAGTGACCTTCTCATGGACTTCCTTAACTCATCTGTTTTTAATGGAGTTGGAGTGGCCATATTACCACTCACTAGAGAACTCAAGAACACACACTAGATTTGCTCAGAGTTACAGAAAAGGAAAAAAAAACTCCAGAAATATGATGAGCTGAACTGAACTGAATATCAGTGTAGACTTTCAATGATAATATATGAAGAATAAAATGAAAACAACTGGCTTTTCAGTTTCTTGAGTGTCTCTATGTACAAAATGAATGAAGAGATCAATTTCAAAGTTTTGATATGGAATGTGATGGACTAGGGAGTTTGCGTCCCAAAACATATATAGGGAATCCCTGCAAGAAGAGTTAAGAGAAAGCTGACAAAAATGGGAATTTGATGTGGCCTTCCTTCGTCTGGGAAGTAATTGAGCAAACAAATATTCTAAGTTTTGTTGTTACTCGAATTAGGTAAACAAAATATCCATAACTTTGTCTTTACATGTAGACTCTTACTGTACCTCGTCAGTCGTCGGATGTTTTCTTGAAATGGTCGAAGTTTCTAGTACCCTAATTTTGGAAGTTTTTGCATGGAAAGCTAGGTTTATAGCGGAGTTGATGTAGGCAGATGACCATGCACGAAAGGACTTTAATATTTGAAGGGCTTGGTCAAAAATTTTATTAGGAGACTATCATGCATATTTAATTCTTTCTTATACCATTTAAATCTGTAAAGAAGATCTATCATACTTCATGTAAAACAAGAAATTCAGATTTCAAGAAAACCATAAGAATAGAAGCACAACTTATTGCAGATGCTCTTATTATATAAAACCTTTATGGAACAAAGAATTAGAAAAACCTTGTGTTCTCTGCTTGGTTTTATATACATGAAAAGAAACTGTGTACAAAAAATTTCAAATTGATGTCTGCAACCGCCAAGTCCTTCCCTCATCTCCTTTGGAAGTTGAGGAACTTGATGCCATAAGCAAAAGCAAAGCAGAAAAGTGTTGCCCAGGCAAGATGAGCAGCCACAACCACTCCGAGAAAATCGTAATTGAATCCCAGTTTCCTTCTCATATATTCCTTTACAGGTACATTACCAAGGCCTAGAATAAGGACCTCATTGGTTTTGTCACCCACCTGAGATGTTAAAAGGCCATAGATTGTCCACGCCACCGGAGATCCCCAGTAATACCATCGCCACCATATCGGTATTTCCTGCACATACAGTTCTAATAAGTTTTCATTCAAAAAGTAACCAATAAGACCATCCCAGAAGCATAAAAAAGTAATCAAAAAGAGGACAGGAAAATGCCACTATGTATCAATGTACATTTGATGATCAACATATTTGAAATATTTCTTTCAATAAGGTAAGTAGATAGACTTCCATGCATGGACTTAGGCAAATTTTGTTTCTAGGGATATAGAAATACTAATGCAGTTCACTGTTTACAGTGCTTGCTTACGGTTCTAGGGATCATGAAACCAGAGAACAAGTTCCAAAAATTGAGGAAGAAAGACATGGTGATGGCAGCAATGTGATAATTAGGGGTGAGAGCCACAAGCATCATCCCGTACAATGTGAAGTAGACAAAGCACATTAACACAAAGTAGTAGAAAAAGAAGAATTTGTCGGCTCGCCAATGAAAACCAATCATTGAATATAGGAGAAGGCTGTAGATCAAAGTCTGGATAGCTATATAAATTATCTCAATTGCCACCTAGAAAGAAATGAGAAAAGGGATGTTAGTTACACGAATATCTGAATTCAAAGAGAGAAGGGAAAAGGGAGGACTATATCGAACAGAAACTAACTATTACTCTTATACCTGAGCAAAAGCATAAGGCAGAGCTGAATAAATTCCAGCTGCCTTTTCTCGATATAAGACCGTTCTTTCTACAGCTACGACAGATTGTACAGCGGAGGTATTCGTTCCACCAAGGAACATTACCGCGGCATACATGGCTCCGAGTAAATTAAATAGATCTTGTTGTTTTGACCTGTTATAAAAGTGAACTCAAATTATACAACAACACTGAAAATGAAAGAAAGAAATGAATTCTCGTCAGAATTAAGAAAAATTGACTTACGTCTTGTCTCCCTTTTTCCAGAAAATAATTCCAAAGATGATTCCTATAGCTGTTGTCATGATAAACCTTATAGCATTGTACTGTGGGTTCCTCCAATAGGACAGGTACTGTTTCCAGAAACAAGCCTTGCATTGTGTAAAGAATGGTTGGGCATATTTAGTTGTGAAATGGAGGTCTTGGGACCCCGGTGGTGTTGTGCTCAGTTGTTCGATAAGTTCTTGATTCCTCCTGAAAGAGATACAAACAATTAAATTAACGTGAGGAAAATGTTTTAGCAAAGATGTGAATATGAAATTAATACCTATATAAATCTGAATTGGCATAAATCTCCGCAAAGTCCACATTTAGCTGAGCCTCAAACGCAGGAGTACTTATGTCCAACATCCAGGTTGCAGGATTATAACCCTCTTCGTTCTTAGGAACTCCAGGAATAGACTGTGAAAATATGGAATGATTAGCTAAAGATTTTACAAATGCAAATACAAGAATATTATGGTGGATCTTCAAGCATTATCAAAACCATGATAAGCAAGACATGAACAAATGGAGAATCAGGAGCATAAACTTACCTCAAAATATTCTACTAACAGATGGGAGTGATATCCAAGAGGTCCAGCATAGATAACTTGGCCTCCTCTCTTCATCAGCAATAACTATGCAGAAAATAAGATCCAATTGAGAAGAAATGTAAACATGAATCATTTAGTAAATGATTCTAAATTCGAAGTGTAGGAATGATTAGCTACCTCATCAAATGCTTCAAAAATATCTATGCTTGGTTGATGAATTGTGCAAACAACAGTTCTCCCAGTATCTACTGTATTTCTCACAGTTCGCATCACAATTGCAGCAGCTCTAGCATCAAGGCCCGATGTAGGCTCATCCATAAATATTATGGATGGGTTAGCAACCAGTTCTACTGCTATTGTGAGCCTTTTTCTCTGTTCAGTCGAGAGACCATCTACTCCAGGAAGGCCAACTAAAGCATCTCTCAGAGGATTCAATTCAATCAACCCCATTACTTCCTCAACGAACATCTAAAAACAAAATCTTGGTGCAGTGAGATGAGATAGTAGATCAGTAGTTCAAATAGTGGGAGAATCAGGTGGCGAAAAATTTTTTCATGGGTTGAGTAGATATGAAAGAAAATAAACCTTTCTTGTTTGCTTATCTATATCAGGAGAAAGACGCAGCCAGGCAGAATATACAACAGACTCATACACAGTAACATATGGAGAATGGATGTCATTCTGCTCGCAGTAGCCACTGACACGAACAAAAGTCGATTGGTTCTTTGGATATCCTGATATGTTTATACTTCCTTCAATATATCCACCAGTCTTTCTGCCAGCTAAAACATCCATCAAGGTGGTCTTTCCAGCACCACTGACGCCAACTAATGCTGTCAAAACACCAGGCCTGAAGTAACCACTAACATCTCTCAGCAATTGTAGACGAGTCTCATCAATCCCTTGCTTTTTCATTTCCTGATAATGTATAAAGTGAGAAAGCAATAATCTAAACTTTCAGATGAGACAAGAGCAATCACAAATTCCAGAAGAAAGATTTCATGCAGAAAGGACAAATAATTTCTCTTATCATGCAATTAAATCTGGCGTAATCATTTGAAAATATTCTGACGTGTACAATATCCATTTGACAGCCACAGATGATGGCAAATAAAAAATGTCAAAAATATATATATATATATATATATATA
>JAWZTD010000001.1:11295590-11311781 GCA_035221335.1 Echites panduratus | reverse complement strand
CTAAAAAAATTATAATATATATAAAAAATGGTTATAAGAGGTGAATTAGATAATTAAGATACATTTTATAATGACTTAAATTGTTATAAAAATATGCATCATGGTGTAAAAAAAAAAAATGAATTTTGTAATGACAAACGATTTCTCTAAAAAAAACTAGTTTTTAAAATAAATTTATCAAACAATTTCTTTGAAAAAAATAATTTTTAATTTACAAAAAGATTCTAACTTTTTATTATAAATTATTTTTTTTAAAAGAAGTTAAAAGTCAACTTTTAAGAATTAAAAAAGTCAGGCAAAATAGGTTCTTTATCTATTGTTGTTCTTAAGGAAACTTTTATGAATTAATTGGTAACTCTTGTATTTAAATCTATTATGTTGCTACAATTTTAACCCATTCAATTTATTTATCTTGTCAAACGAGAAATATTTTTTTGCCAAACGAAAAATATTATTAATCAACCTTATTTCATACATCATTAATACGCTTATGGATGTAACTTTGGAATGATAGACAAAAATTAACACATATATGTCTAACCTGTAACATTAAGTGCATATCCAATCGTTCTATTAGCCTCAGTAATTGCAATTAATTGCACTGGATTGCAATCCCTTTACACTTTGAATGGGTTTCAAATTCATTACACTTTTATTTTTGGAATTGTTAAAATATTACAAAGCAAAATGGGATGTTTGATTTAACAACGTTTACTTGTAAGCCTCCTAATATTTTAATTGATTTTAGAATGTTTATAGTTAATTTTAATATTATTAATCAATTTATGAATATTCATAAATGTTCTAAAAAAATAAAATAATTTATAATTAGAATTAATGACTTTTTTTTTTAGAATTAGAATTAGATTTAGAATTAGAATTAACCAAAAAGTTTTAAAGAATATTTATAATGGTCCTAATATAATGAAAACAGAATTTACGACTTTTATACTTGTATTTTAGAAAAATATGTAGTATTTGCAATTTTTAAGACCATTGAAAAAAAATTTATTTTAATTATATTGTTTTAGAGAGGTTTATAAAATCTTAGACAATAATAATTTAATTTAAATAAATACAATTCTTTAGAAACATTTATTTAAATGTAATGAATAAAATTAAAAATGAATTTGTGATTCCAATATTTGAGCCATTGCGTTTTTTGAAATTTTTGACAAATTCGTTTCCCTCCCCCCCCCCAAAAAAAAACACAAAACAATGTCGTTTTGCTTAGTTTGTAAAATTGAATCTGCCTGAAGATTCACATCGCAGTCATCATCTTCCTTCCCAAAAATCACACCATACGGCGCGGGTCCCTCATAATTTCCCATAGCCATCTTTTACAATTCCCTTCAGCCTCATAGTGAGATCAAGATTCCACCTTGTTAGAGTGCATTGTCAAAGAAATTGAAGCCACTCAAGCAAAGGTAAAGCCTTGAACTCAATCTGTTTTGTTTATATTGTGGGGTTCGTTGGAGTTCTATTTTGGGAATCAAAGTCCCAGCTTTAATCTTGTATCCTTTTCCTTTTCCCCTTCGTTAGGGATAATGTTGTATTGGTTGTATTATTAACATTACAATTTGTTCTAAGTAGTCATGAATTTACCTGAGTCAGGGTCTGAGCAATGCTTTGTCCAATAACATGTTCGTCCTTAACTGATGTAAGTCATAAATTTTTATTACATAAAACCATGTTCTGGTGTGAGCTATTAGTTTATTAGTTCAAATTTATTACTAGTTGATTGAGGGGTAGATCATAGGTTAGCTGATTTGTCTATACGTTGGTGTTTTATGCAACTCTCCTATGTGGCGTTGCATTCGGACTTACAAATCCTACCTTAGGTTGTCTTGCTCGTCAGCATCTCTTGTCGAAGTTCAACACTTTTGGAATATTTATTATATCAGGTAAGCTTTTGCTGTTCTTAATATTGTTTCCACCATAAATGCATATTTGCTTACCCTTCTTTGAGACCGACTTGACTTTGAACAGTAAAGAAGTGGGTGCTGCTGTTGAAGCTTGGCCAATAGGATTATTTGTGTTAGTATGATCTTGATTTCTTGTGAGCTATTACCTTTTTCATGTGTTATTTTTATTTTTTATTTTTTCTTTGAGTTTTCTCGTGGTTATTTTCCAAAACAAAAAAAAGAAGAAAAAAATAAATCAATTTTCAACCAAATAACTGCTTACAAAATAAAAAGGAAATAATAAAATTCTGAATAGTTAGGTGGGTTTTGAACTGAACTTATTTCTCACTTTTCTTTTTCTAGTTCTCTGTGCTAGATTTGTGTAGTAGCACCCTACTCTTGTCTCAGCAGTTTTCATTCAATAGTTTGAAATTTGTTCTTTCCTTTTTGTTTTTTGGGATCAGGCTTCAATTTTTCTTTTAACTCCACTATTTTCAAAGATTATACTGCCGATTCAACTCCAACCTCAGGAATTTGTGACAGCTTTTACTACAACACTTGCTTTTAGAATGTTCACAGCTTATATATGCATGCTTCTAAAATTCTGAAATAACCAGTGAAGTTACCTAGGCTGATTGAGAGTTTTGCCATAGTAAATAGTCACTGAACTTGCAAATGTGATTTCTTTTCTAAGACTTTCGACTCTTAGGGCTTCTATTGGTTGGGGTGTGTTCGACTCTTAGGGCTTCTATTTGCCATAGTTACCTTGTTTAGTTTAAGTATTTGTCATTTAGATCCCCTCAACTCACACCAAAGAAAATCAAAGTAAATTTTATTTCTTCCACTGGGGAAGTTTTCACCCATTTGTGAACCAAAACAAAGCATTAATGCTAATTAGGAGTGCTTCACTTCTCTTTCAAGTAATGAGAAATTTACTCTGACAAACTTGATCATTAACCTTTAGAATGATATGATAAGTGAGCTTAAAAGCTAACTTGACCTTTTGTCTTAGATAACAGATCTAGAAACTGAAGATTTCACTGGAGACAACTTGAGACTAAACACCAAGAATTTGGGAAATATTTTTATCAAAAGTTCTTGCTTTCCCCAGTTCTGTGCTGAGGGGAGGTGTGGGTGTATGTAAACTTCAATAACTAGAAGTCATGCTTTACCAAGAGATAGAAAAAGGTCTAAAACTTTTTGCAGCCATACTGCTCTTCACCCCTAAAAAAATATGAGATTCCTCTAGCAACTTGGAAGAAGAAAAAAAGGGCAATTGGGTATGTTAATTTTTTTTTGGACCTTAATTATTTTATATCAATGTGGATGGGAATGAGATGTCTCATCTTAAATTTTTGTTCTTTTATTTGTTTTAATTCCTTTTGCAACTATTGTGATTTCCAGGACTGGCTATATTTTGCTGCATGCCAACCACATTATCAAGTGGAATGACACTTACTCAGGTATGATGGATGTGACCAAATCTTGAGTATTTGTTATTTACGGATCAGGGATGAAAAAAGAAACAAGAAAGTGATGTTTCCTAGTCTGATCACTACTTTGAATTGCTAATGCAGCTAGCTGGAGGAAATTCTGCCCATGCTCTTGCAATGACAGTAATATCAAATCTGCTTGGAATTTTAATTGTAAGTCGTATTTCCTTGATAGCTCATAGTTTGGTCAACTTTCTATGGCATCACTGAATTTGAACAAAATTATGTTGTAGTTGATATCAACAGAGAGCATGCTATACATTTTCAAATTCAAGTTTGTCTTATAATCTGTTTGAATAGCTGTACTATTGTTTAGATGATTTAATCTCTTGTGTTGTCACAGAGACAGAGGTAGTCAATTTGAACAAAATTACCTCCTTCACTGTTATAAACAATGAATGAGCCACAGATATTTAGCAGTCTGATTTTGTTTGAGAAAGCCTTTGCTGAATGTGGAAAACTTGAAAGAAACAATTATGGCAAACCCATAGGATCATGAATAGCATGGCCGCCTTGCGTGACTAATGTTAATTTCTCTTTTCAAACATTAAGCTATTACTTTGTAGTTTTTTAGTTTATTATTTCGTGTTACACTTATCCCTTCTCTGAAACTCTCTTGAATTTTTGTTCTAGTATTATGAGCATGCATGAATGGGTGAGGTCTATAACCTTGTGGTTACATGTCTACCTTTTCCCTTTCAGCTATTAAATTGGCATTGTATTTTCCTTAGGCGTGATGTAATATTAGCTAGTGCTTTTCTGCTTGTTGCAAGCCAGGTGACAAATGCTGGTTTTCTGTTGTATATCTTCTTTACTACATCCTATAACTAAAAGCATCTAATGGTTATATCAAATTCGCTAAAGGTGCTTGAACATACAATAATACATCAGGCATTATATTTCAACTGGTGGAATTCTTGACTGAGTTTTTGTTCTGTTGGATGTTATTGTAGAAAGCATTGCCTGTGATGGAGCACAGAAACATGGTTTAGGTTTTAGTTTCTCATACTCACTTTACTGGTGGAAACCAAACCTGAGTTTGCAAAAGTCAAACAGGTTACCTGAACTAATGAGATTTCTTATTTACTATGAATGAAATGAATCTTCTCTTCAAGTGTTTAGGTCCTCTAATCACTGCATTCCCCTGTAGCTTCTGACCATTCAGATTCTTTCACTATTTTTTCTTCTACTTGTGTGTAGTATGGTCCACAAATATGAAATAACTACAAATTCTTCCTTTAGGTTGATGATCCTTGTAGTATGCTCTCTATAGTTGGTAAATCAGCATATATTTGTACAAACTCTGTAGAAAAGTATTGATCTCCTATTGCATGTAAACTACAAAACTTGGACTTGAAGCTTTTCTGATTTGATAACTAGGGTAAAAGGGGAAAAGAGTTTCAATTGACTCTTCAAAATATATTTAAGGGAGAGAAAAAAAGCAAGTCTAAGTAGCATTTAATTAAATTAATTTCAAGATGAATATTGTTTTTATTATTTCTGTTGTTCCTTGTTTTTGTGGATGGTATGTTCTCTCAGTTTGTTCTTATTTCTTCAAAGTGTATTGCACTGGAGAAACCTTTAATTTCAAGCACTAAAATATTGCTTTATAGATATAAGATATTTTGTAGTGAGTTAGCCATATAGAATCTTGAGTATGTTTTGTAGTGAGTTAGCTATAGTTCAACTTAAAATTACATTATTTGGGTTTACTATAATTTTGTTTCAATACTTGTTATTTATCTTCATTTGGAAGAGTATTTCGATTAACTACATTTGACTAACATTTTTTATATTGTAGATTCACTCACACGTAAAGTTGAAGAGCATGATAGATGAATCATTTGTTGCGAAAGGATATATAATGTCTATGGATACATATAAATTAGTTGTTGGAGTCCCTTTGGGAAGGGTTTTTGTGAAGTTTACATTGAAGTTGCTATTAATGCCAAGGAAGAACTAGTGCAACCAATATCAAACTTAGAAATGATTGGAGAATCATTAGGTACACGAATAGGATGTCCTATATTTACGCTGAGTATATATATTGTTTTTTGAATAAGAGATTTATTATATTAAACTATATCACTAAATTATATTCATTGTGCATTGTTCGGGTGGTTGTAGATGAGGTAGAACATTCTAGAATGTATTAATTATATTAGACTAAAAAGAAACATATTAAGAATGCTTAATATTGTCACTAATTCATATATTCAAGGATGCATATTAACGTTGTAAAAAATATTATAAGGGCATATATAAGTGTCCTAAAATATATAATTAAGGATGTTTTTTAATGTTTTTTAAAAAGGACATATACACACGTCCTTAATTTGATAATACAAGATCTTTAAAAATGTCTCAAAATTTAATATAAAGATTTTAATAAATGTCTTAATGTCTAATAAAGTAAAATTTAAAATGTTCTTAAAATTCAATTATGGCATAAATAAAGATCTCGAATAATATTATATAAATCCTATGTTTATAGATGTTACACAAGAGGAGTGAATGTCTTTAAAGAGGGTCTTTTTTTGTGATTTCATTATAAGGGACTTTTAGCAGAAACGTCTTTAATTCCATAAATTTCCTTATACGTATCAATTAAGGACATTTAAAATATTTCTAAAACCCATTTTTGGAGTAATGAATATCAAAGATAGTAAAGGATACCTTTGTAATAAATTTTGCTTATAGAGTAAAAAATGATAACTGATTTTTGAGGTCCTTAGGCTCATTATGCCTAAGCGTATATTCACCTTATCAATATCTCAAATCTATTATATGGTCACCTAAAAAATCACCTTTGAGTGAATCCTTTGCGAAGCTATTGTTCTATAATGTTTATGGGTTAAAGCATAAATTGAGATCACAATTTTTGACTCTTCTATTTCCTCAATCTAGGATGAGTTATTTCTTGTGAACTTGTATACTTTTGTGTAATTCACATAATGAGGATCAAATTCATATATATATATTGTATATAAAGGGTATTGTAATTATTAGTAAATTAAGGTGTAAATACACTATAGTATATCACAATGTGGCAAGGTTTACATTGAAATTGACCTCTTGAAGCCTTTGATTCATTGATTTCGGATCGACCAAGTAGAACACTTATTCTGGCAGCCAGTAACTTATGAAAACCTTCCACATTATTCCGTTCATTGTCGGAAGCTTGGCCATCAGGAATCCAATTGCCACAGAAAAAATCTAGAATTAAAGAATGCAAAGCATGAGAATTAGAAGAAACAGCCTCTGCCACCTAAAAAAGATTTAGGTTCAAAGCAAATCTGGCAGCAAAGATCTCCAGTGGAAACAATTCAAAATTCAGATGAATTACAGCTCAAGTGAAAATCATGGTTGATGATCCACTCTCCAATGAAGGTCCCAATCAAATTCTACTGGTTGTAAATGAAGAAAAGCATAATGACCATATCCTATAATCAACAGCAATTCCATCAAATCTACTTTTTCTTGGTTGTACCATGGAAAGCTCCATGCCTCCAAATGAAGACAAAATGATAGCAAATAAAACAAAGCACCAACCGCACTCAACTATTGTTGACCAACTATTAGTGAATAGTGAGGTTGGTGATTTGCTTTTTTTTTTTTTTTTGCTGTCAACAATCACTTGAAATCACTGGAAAAAAAGACATCCACTATAGCCATATAATAGTAGAAATGGACCAACAAGGATCCTATTTAGTTGTTGCCCATACCCTTCGAAAAACTCCACCAACAGCCCAAAAAATGTAAATCCCAAGACAAGTTGGGGTTGGCCAAGTGGTCAAGACCCTCACACTTAAGACTTCTCCTTTGGGGAGGTCTTGAGTTCGAGTCACCGTGGAGGTGAAAAGAAAGGTATTTTCTTTGATGACCCTCTAGCCCCCAGGGGCACATGCCAGGTGGTGGAAGCGACGTGATCAGTCTCGCTCTCAGCGGCAGGGTGGGTTGTTCGAGACTCGGCCATTAGATTTGCAACATTGATTTACCAGTAATTATTACCCCTCATATCCAAACTAGTGCTCCTTTTTTAGCGGAGGAGGAACGAGCAATGCAAGTTAATCTGGAACGGATTGACCGCACCCTTGCAATCGTTCATTTGACTTCTAATGAGGGCATGCCACTGGTAGTTGCTTTATCGTTGATTGAACCACAAAAACTTCAGCAGGACCCAGATACCAAGAAGAAAAAACAAAGGTCGCCCTTGATGATGCTTACACTGTCTTAGACCCATCATCCTACCACATAAAATCTTTCCGAATTGCATCATCAGGAATATTAAAGGTATTGCCAATAACACCTCTATAATGGCATTAAAAAATTTACTGCATGTTCATAAACTGTTTATTCTGGGGATATTGGTGCCTCTTATTTCAACAAATCAAATTACACAATTTTCTTCTACCTTCAATATGCAAAATTTTCACAGCAAAGTGAATAGGAAAATCTGGATTTTTTGGCAAAATTTGATTCAGGTGGAGAATATTTCAGAGCTCACTTAAATTCTAACATGTTAGATTGGACCCATTCTTGGTCACCAAATTATGATCTCTTTTGTCTATGTGGCTTGCACGTATACGCAAAGAAGGGAATTATGGGATATCGTGACTACTATAAGCCAGAACTACAACAATCCTTGGATGATTGGGGGGATTTTAATGTTGTTCATCACATTGAAGAATCCTTAGGTTCGTTTCCAACTTTGCGGAATGATGCTATTACGGACTTTAGTTTGATGGAGTTACCATTATTTGGGGGTAATTTTACATGGTACCGTGCATCATATCCTCCACTTTAGAGACTGTAGGATAGAGCCTTGGTGAGTCCAAATTGGGTCTCTAGCTTTCTAAAGTCTCAAGTGGAACATTTGCCAAAATACAATTCAAATCACATGCCACTTTTAATCTATGTGAAGAACTATTTTCTTCAGACTTGACTATTCGGATATTAGAACATGAGGAACAGACATGATGATTTTGTCTCTGTGATTAAAAATTCTTGGTATCTTCCTGTCGAGGGTAATTGGTTAGAACGTCTAGCCTCTAAATTGATTCGATAGAAAGGGACTCTTTGCACTTGGAATAAAGAAGTTTTTGGAAATATTTTAAACAATATCAACATTGCAAAGGTTCTTGTGAGGAACAAGAGCTTTTGTACAGGGATTCTCCTACAGAACAGAATTGAGAAAATTTCCACAAGGCCAGGGCTAATTTGGCATTTCGTTTATGGAATGAGTATGTTTTTGGGAAGCAAAAGGCAAGGATTAAGTGGTTCAAAGACGGGGAGGGTAACTCATATTTTTCTAAGCATTTGCACTATGAGAAGGCAAAAATGCAGATTTCAAAGATTAAAATTCAGCAAGGAATTTGGTTGTCAACACAGGAAGAAATTGAGAGGGAGGCTATCAGGTTTTTCTCATCTCTTCTTACGACTGATCAATGATGTATGCAAAACCCAGTGTTTTTCAGAAGAGATATTCCCAAGCTTCTATCTCCAACAGACAATCTAAGGTTATCCTCTTTACCGACCATGGAGGAGATAAAGTTTGTCGTTTTTAGTTAGATAAAGATAGCTCCCCAAGCTTAGATGTTTTCCCAGGATCAGATTTATGGTACTTGATCTTTAAAGATGTGGTGCAGGCAATCCAGGATTTCTGGGCAGGGGCTCCATTGCCAAACCAAATTATAGCAACTTAGATTGTTCTAATCCATAAGAATTCTCATCCATCATTTTTGAGGAATTTAGATAAATTAGCCTTTGTAATTTCTCTTCAAAGATAATTGCCAAGGTGTTGAATCGGATATCCACCTTGTTGCCTAAACTTATTTAAGAAAATCAGGGAGGTTTTTTCAATTGGAGGACCATAACAGATAAAATTTTACTTGCATCAGAGATGGTTCAATCACTAAACAAGCAATGTAGGTTAGGAAACCTAATTCTCAAATTAGACATGTTGAAGACCTTCAATTGCCTGTCTTGGGATTTACTGTTTAAAGCGATACAAAAATTTGGGTTCAACCAACATTTCATCAATCTCATTAGGAACTCTATTTCATTTAATAAATACTCCGTCATAATTAATGGGAAGGCGGTTGGTTTTTTCCCTTCAAACAAAGGTTTCAGACAGGGTGATCCCTTATCACCTACTCTATTCGTTCTAGCTGTTGAGGTTCTTTCAAGGGGCCTGAATCATTTGCTAATTGAAGGTGGGGGATTTTGTCTCAAATAGATGTGGTTTCCTTTGTCACATCTCAGCTTTGCAGATGATGTTATTATTTTCACACAGTGTTTGAAAAAAATTTGACTATTTTGATGACATTTTTGGAATGTATACTTACCCAGTTCCACCCCTATTAGAAGGAGGAATGTTGTGAAATATGTAACTGACTGTGTAATTAGGCAGATTCCAATTACTTACACGTATTTTGGCAGAGCCAAGATCATCTATATTTAGCATCTATTTTCGAAAGTGAAGAGAGAATTGACGGTTGGCAAATGAAATCTCTATCAATTGGAGATAAGATGATATTGATTAGACATGTTTTATCTTTGATAATCGCTTATATTTTGGTTGTTTCATGTCCTCCTTTACAAGTGATCAAGGAATTAGAGAAGTGCTTTGCTACTTTCTTCTCGGTGTCTTAGATTTGGGCCTTCGGAAAAAAGTGGTGTAAGTGGCGGCAAGTTTGCAAGCCTTATGAAGATGGAGGACTGAACATACACTCCCTAAAATCTTTCTTATTGGCTTATGATTACAAACTTTGGTGACAATTTAGAGCTATCAACTCTCTATGGGTAAAGCATATGAAATGGAAGTATGTCTTTCAGCTTTGGCAATCGATACAAAGGAAGGGTTCAAGGGAGTGGATTAAACTGAAATCAATAGCTACAAATGTAGAGGAACACATTTGTATACAGTTGCATAATGGCTAAGGAGAGTGAAGACAGCAACAAATCATGAGCTGAAAATGCAAGATATAATTGAGGGAGATGGCTGGAACTTGGATTTTTGAAACAAATAGTTTTTTCAGACATCTTGGAAGAGATTGGACAGCTCCCTGTCCCGACAAGTGGTGATAATAAAATTATTTGGAGATCCACTGAATCAAGTTAATTCACTATATCTTTTGTTTTCAATTAGATGATGCTCACTATGAAAATGACACCCATTTGCAGACTTGGAAAAAAATATTCCATTATCTCTATTATTTTGGAAGGATTTACAAATATGGAGGTGGAGTTGGAAGCATACCAGAAGGACTGCGATTTTGTTACCGGAGGAGTTGGAGCAATATTTTGATTTAGATGGATTCAAAAAGAGCAATTTCAATGTTTGAAGGATCATGCTTGATACCTTGGAGGTTACAAAGGAAGATTTATTTTATCTAATCCTATCGTGAGTCATGTAACTATAAGTTAGTACATTTTTTTATAGAAGTAATTAGATTGCGGATTATCTGGCCAAGGATTTTCGCACTGTTTGTACTTTGAATCATTTGATATGCTTCACCATAGAGCTAGAGGATTATGCA
This sequence comes from Echites panduratus, assembly GCA_035221335.1. Taxonomy (NCBI): domain Eukaryota; kingdom Viridiplantae; phylum Streptophyta; class Magnoliopsida; order Gentianales; family Apocynaceae; genus Echites; species Echites panduratus. The sequence goes on along the minus strand of JAWZTD010000001.1, from coordinate 11,300,843 downwards.
ATTTGGATAGATGGAAGATTCCTACCATTATGGAAGTTTCATCTTAAAAGTAGATTTATCTCCACTGTTCTAATAAATAACTAGGGGTCTACCTAACCCCCCACCTTAAAGGGAATTTTGCAAAAAAAAAAAAAGAAAAGGAAAAAGAAAAAAAGGTCACTAGCCATCTAGGGATTCTGGTATCAATTTTAAGGTTCACTTGTTGGTCAATCTGTTTTAGTAATTTCTTCTCACGTAGTAGTAATTTTCTATTTTCTTTAGTTATAACTATTTGATTATTAATTCTTAATAATTGTCTTTCGAAATATATAAAAATATATATATATTTATCATTGTCTTCGGAACTGTAATATATATATGTATATACACATATTTATCATAGTAGAGTGGAGTCTTGCATTAGTTTAAAAAATCCTGTAGAGGTGGCTGAGTTGCTCCGTAATGGAGATTGTTTGACTTGGTGTGACTTGGTATATTCTTCCCCTTTGAGTGACTAAATCGTTTTTTTTCTAAATTATGTACTTTTAATTATTTCGATTTACATATTATTATATCCTAAATTCCTCGAGACAATTATATTGTAATTCTTTGGTTTGCTTTATTTAACAACCTTCCTAAAACATGGAGACTATTTTCAGCCTAAATTTACATCTAAAGCTTAATCGATCTATTGTATTCTCGTGGGATATAATTTAGTCGCTTCCTCTATATCTTAAAAGAGTCTTCTTGTTCTTATTTGGAGACCAAGAACTACTAAACTAGAGTTAACACAATAATAAATCAAAAAATTTATAACTTTTACTTGTAAAATGGTGTGCTCTTGATATAGAGAAGAAAGCTTATGCTCACTCGAGTCTTCTATTTCCTCATTCTATTTTTTTTTTAATTTTTATTAAGAAAAAAAGCTAGGAATAAATGACAAAGAATGATCAGATAATGAAGAAGTTGTTTTTTTTTAATTTTTTAATTTATTGAATTAGAAAATTAGCAGCAAAGAATATGTAAATTATAATTTAATTAATGATCATTTTATAAACTAGCATGAGCCAATTGGAAATTGAGTCTTAAGGTCACTAGCTAGGGATTCTTGTATAAATTTGAAGGTTCTCTTATGGGTCAATCTGTTTTAGTGATTTTGCAAACTGTAATTAACTAGGTTTTATTGTAATTTTAATCTTCATGGGTCTCTCTCAGTTGAGAAATGATATCATTTAGTGGTTTCAAAATTGCAATAAACTAGGTTTTAGGGATATTTTAATCCTCGTGATGATTTGTCGGGAGATTTGGCTTTCAGGTGTAGCTATGTCTATGAAGGATTAATGAGCCACAGTAAGAAAATCATTAACTCCATATTCCATAAGTTTCACGACTTATGCCAAACGTATTCCATCCCAACATTAGACAAATTTTTACATCCCCAGGTAACACAAGTGCGGAGATTTTGGAAGAGCATTTGTTGGATGCAGGACGAATTTCAAGACTGCTTAATATTGAATATTGATGGAGCATCAAGGGATAACACTGGAAGTGTAGCCATTGGAGGAATTTTTAGGGAAGGATCTGGCATTTTCAGAAGTGCATTTTCAATCTACTTAGGGAATTTCACAAACATGGAAGCAGATTTGGAAGCTCTGCATGAGGTATTGAAATTTTGCATAATGCTATGGTGTAATAACACTATGGTACAATTGGACTCTAAGATGGTCATATCTACATGAAGATGGGAGCATTGGGATTCGTTCTTTCCGTTCAACATGTAACTATAATTAGGTCTCGAATCTCCTCACAAATATTTCTAATGACTTATCTCATTATAGATATTACGAGTTATTCAATTTACTTCCTATTATATTCGGAAGCTTATGTAATTTAGATCGTTTGTGTGTCCCTAATTTAAGGGTCTCCTTTGCTTAGAAGTAGATTTGTTTCCTTATATTTTGTTTTGTATAATTTTTATTAAATAAACAGATAGATAAGGATCAATCATTGTCATCACAAAAAAAAAAAAAAAAAAAAAAAAAAAAAAAAAAAAAAAAAAAAAAAAGCCTTACATATGTGAATGAATGTGATTTTAATATACATGCTACATATTATTGTTCTCTTAAAAAAAAAATTTGCACATTGTAATAATTTTCTATTTTCTTTAGTTATTACTTATTATATTATAAAGTAAAACATATTTAAGACATAATGTCATTTTAAAATTCAGTTAAGTTATGTTAGCTCATGTAATATAATCATCTTCTGACAATTATAAGATCGAGAATGTCTAGAGAATATTCCCATTTCATTAAGTCTTAGGTACTTTTTTTTTTCCCTTACGTATAAAATCACTTCTAAATATTTTTAAGATATACATTTAAATAATATATACACATTTATCAGAAATGCTATTATAGACAAGCCGTAACTCAAATTATGTTTTAGCTCCTGTTAACTCTCTAATAAAGTTAATGATTAATTATCTTTTATATATATATAAAATAAAAATAATTAATTAAGTACCATAAGATTTAGTTTGTCTTTTTAGAATTTAGTTTATAAAATTTTTCTTTAAAAAAAATTTATAGAAGAATTTAATTTTTTTCTTAAAAAAGCAATTGACAATTAACTTTGACGGTTAGAGTTTTAACCGAAGTTCAACATAATTTAAACTCTTTTACCCATAATAACATATATATATATATATATTTATATATATACTTATTTATAAGTACCAATTCTTTGACATTTGCAAGTATGGTGCTTCTTAGTCACTGGCCTCTTCACAAATGAGATGTGTCGTCTAGCAATTTAAATTTAAATTAACAATAATAAATCAAAAACTTATAACATTTACCTCTAAATTGTTGTGCTCTGGATACTAAGAAGAAAGTCCTTGCTTGAAAAATGAATGCTCACTTGAGTCTTCTATTTCAACATTTTAGGTTTTTTTTTTTAAGGGAAAAAAAAAGCAAGTTAGGAATAAATAACAAACAATCATGAAATACTGAAGAAGCTGTTGAGTTATGTTAGGAATTGTCAATGGAACAAAATATATATATATATATTTGCATAACCAATATGTCTCATCTGACACCCCCCAGTGTTCCCGTCGGCCTTGCCGATCGCTGTCCAGTTTTAGAGTTCTTCCGAGACAAGAAAAAGAATGAAGGCGATTGCAGCTTATTTGCTTGCTGTTTTTGGGCTTAACACCTGTCCGTCCGCAGACAATATCAAAGAAATATAGGGCACAGTTGGAATTGATGATGCTGATGATGACAGAATTGAGCTCCAATTATCACAACTTGCCGGTAAGGATATAACAGAGGCTATTGCTGCTGGCCGAGAAAAGTTGGCATCTGTACCTGCTGGTGCTGGTGCTGTTGCCGTTGCGGTAGCGGCAGCTCCTGATGGAGGAGGTGCAGCTGCCCCAGCTGATACTGAGTCTAAGAAAGAAGAAAAAGTGGAAGAGAAAGAGGAATCAGATGAAGATATGGGATTCAGCCTGTTTGACTAATGATCTTTAGTAATTCCAAGGAACATCCACTTACAGCGGCACTCTTGAGAACAAATTTCAAGTTTTCTTCACATTCACTTTTGAAACTGGTGGGTAATCTTCATTTTTGTAGGTGTCAATATTTACTAAGAAAAATTTTGGATCTCATATTCTTGATAAACGTGAATGTTTCGAAAAAAAAAAAAAAACTTATATCATGTGATATCATGGTCTTTCAACAATTAGATTGGGAATGTCTAGAGCAGATTCCCATTTCATTAAGTCTTTGGTACCTTTCTTTTGTTTTCTTTTTTCTTTTTCCCCTTTAGTTCTGTAATCACTTCTTAATATTTTTATGATGTACTGGTAAATAAATAAATAAATAAAACTATATAACTACCAATTCTTTGACATTTTCGAGTATGGAACTTCTTAGTGAACTCTCGATATTACCATTCTTTATTTTTCCTATTGAAGTCCCTAACCTCTGCACAAATGAGATGTCTAGTCTAGCAATCTAAACTAAAAGTAACAATAACAAATGAAACACTTATAACATTTACTTGTAAATTGTTGTGCTCTGCACACTACAATAAATGTTAGCTTTAATGGCAATTATTCACTGAAAATTTTTATATATAACTATAAGGGCATTTGATCAATTGCCATTAACTCTAGTTGTTTTAATGGCAATTATAAAAATTGCCCCATGTTGTGAATTTGTTGTCGCGTAGTAGTCATCGGCATAACAATATTTAAGTAATATTGTAACACAATAACAAATATATGTAAAGAATTGAGAGACTATAAAGAAAGAATATTATTGATCTTCGTCTGAGTAAATCAATGAATCAATCAATAATCAATAAATACAACTCTTCATCATTTAGCCCTATTTATAGTATTAAAAGGTACATATCAGTAAGTAGAGATAGCAAGGAATTAGAAGATGTATCCTATCACTAATTAAAGATGTAATAGAATTCTATCATTTATCTTCTAGAATGAAAGAGTATCTCTATCTCTCTTGATATTGGATTATCACTTTGATATCAGATAGACATCCATTATATTTATTTCATAACACTCCCCCTTGATGTCTGTTACATAAAAAGTATGTCTCATTAAAACCTTACTAGATAAAAAAACACAGTGGGAAAAAACTCTAGTAAAAGGAAAAAGAGTACACTACTTTTATGTCATGATTACTCCCCTGATGAGATAATCCTTTGAGATTCTTTAACCGGCGCATTCCAATTTTGTTTACCAATTTCTCAAATGTTGTTGTCGGTAATGTCTTAGTGAATAAATATGTCAGATTATCACATGATCAATATCACCATATTTCTAGAATTCACGAGTGAAGAAAAATTTTGGTGAGATATGTTTCGTCCAATCTCCTTTTATGTATCCTCCCTTTAATTGAGATATACAAGCTGCATTATCTTCATATAAAGGAGTTGGAATTCTATTCCCAGATAATAATCCACAATTCTCTTGGAGATAATAGATCATAGATCTCAACCATATACATTCTCGACCAGCCTCATGAAGAGCAATAATATCAGAATGGTTTGATGAGGTAGCTACCATGGATTGTTTTATAGAACGCCATGAAATAGCAGTACCACCATAGATAAATACATAATCAATTTGAGAACATGCTTTATATGGATCGGATAAGTATTCAGCATCCGTATACCCAATCAACTTCAAGTTGATTTTATTTGAATAAAATAATCCGAGATCTATGGTGCCTTGGAGATATCTAAGGA
>JAWZTD010000001.1:11173517-11186223 GCA_035221335.1 Echites panduratus | reverse complement strand
ATCTAAAAATATTATTTAGACTTTTATCAACTCAACCCTTTCATCTCGCATCCCAAATTATTGATATGATTCAAGTTTACGAATCATACTTGTTCATATTTTGAATTGGTTTATAAACTATTCATGATTACTTTTACAAACAAGATTCTCGCATGACTGCCTTATACTACTATCATTATATGACGACGACAAGGAAAGAAAATCATTAAGGTTAATTAATATTCTAATGGCATGTTAACACGTGTATATAAGGTGGATCAAAAGTAAATTATTGCTAATCAAGAAAATGGCAAAATCATCGAATTATGAGGTTTGTCTGTATTGAGTTTGACTTCGGGTAAAGCTTTGACTAAAAGAGATTCTTGCTATTTTTGGTGTCATTACATTACTTATTATTTGCATTAAAAAAAAAAAGATAAAGGTACTAAAAAAATTCTTTATCCTACAACAAATGTGAGACGTAATAAATATAAATTATTTTCAATTCATATGAGATTGAATTTATTTTTAATCTAATCAATAAAAAAATACCAATGCCAAAGTTACTAAACCAAATAAAAATAAATAAAATAAGAAAATTTTGCAAGATCTTCATTTTTCCATTGACCAGATACGGTGAACTCAGAGCCGCGTGTTCTGTCGGCAACCGCCTTGGGGAGTGGGGGGCTTTGTCGTTTTTCTTCTTCTGATTTAGCTGTCACTATTAATTAGTATATTTTTTAAAAAATATACAAATTTCAGGCAATTTTTTAGGATATAATAATAATATAAGCCAATGGGCTTTCTCCGGAAACTACAAAGTGCCATGTTATGGACTTGAGATGCTTTCCTTGGGTCCACGTGTCCTATATTGAAAGTTGACACGTTTAAGTCACATGAAAAATGGTTCTCAAAGCAGTCCGTCCAACTGAGCAAAGTTTTGGATAAGGAAGATCTTTTGCCACGTCAATAAATTATATTGATTTTAGTACTCAATTTCACTTTTGCTTCCTACTTTTAGTTTTATATATTTAATTGTGCAAATAAATTAAGGGTATGTTCTTCACCTCCATTCTTCTTTCATCAATACCTGAAATATAGGTGTTAATTGAAGTTCATTTTACATTTAAAAATAAAAAAAATTGATTCATCTCATCTTAGATAGATATTTTAATTTGATTTCTAAAAAAAATTTTCATTTTTGAGTACAAAATAAGCTAAAATTTAAAGATGCATTTTACAGAAGTTTATGAAATTAAATGACATAATTTAAATAGATGGTGTATCCAAATCGAGCCTAAGTAATGTCCCTCTGAAATAAAAATTTGTATTAAAATTAATTATTATATTGCAAATGTAATTTAATTGGAAGGCATATAAGTACTATTTGTTGGTTGGTCGCCTTCTCTTCTCTTTTTATTTTGGATTCTTGTTCGTTAATGAGGAAAGTGAGATTAATATGTGATCTCTTCCCCTTGACACCTATCTTAAAATTCTTCAATTTGTGAACCTGTTATTATCATATGAGAAATCTGTTTTTCCACGATACAGCACATTCAAGATGGACTTCAATGTTAACCCTCTCATGATTTGGATCTCCACCTAGCATTCTCTTTGTTTTTGAGTCTAATCTGATATGTTTCGTTTGGACTCCCATATTCAATTATCTCTTAGATGAATCTGGCCTCATCTGAACTCTTCAAGTCGAATCTTTTCCGGCACTTCTCTGGTTCATCTCGTATAAGGACCGGGTTTGGAGCACGAGTCCAAACCAAATACCCATCATCTGGGTATCTTAATTAATACGCATAAATTGACCTGATCTTCTATAAAGAATTCTTCTTTTAATTGATGTAATGTTATTATTATTGGCTTAGGCCTCTTTGAGTGGGTTGGGTTGATATTCTTTTGATGTGACATGTGAGCTTATTCTGGTCCCTTTTTCTTTTCTCCCCCTCCCCCCGGCCCTTTTTATCCGTATTGGATTAGGGTTGTCAGTTGTCACCGAGTAAAATTTGACTGGTTAATAATCATAATTATATCTGACAATAATAATCATATTTCATGAATCATGATTCTCACCCATAGCTTTGGAATCATATAATTCCTGCCCCTATACCCAATTAAAACTGCACACGGAAGCATTGGGGATTAGAGTTTTTATTAAACGAGCAAAATTGGGCAAATTTGGGTTCTTCTGTATGCTGTAATCCTTGTCCTCTCCTGAGGCCTATTTGGGTTTAATGGGCAATTGAGGAACGTTATCAACCCAGTCTGGTGATTTGACAAAAACGAGTCTTTTCAAGTACATGTCTATTAAATGGATTTTATAAAATACTTTTTAATCTATTTTGTTTTTAAACGGGTACCACTAATTTAGAAGTGAATGGGAATCTTGGGCCCTCCAAGCCACAAGAACGGAACAGGAGAGCCACTAACATTTAGGGAAATCAGCTATACAACAACGGATCCAAGGTGCGAAAGAATGCAGATATTTCGTGGTAGAAGAAAAATGCAGCTCCAACTCATCTGCGCAAGAATGCTTTCATTTTAGAATTGGCATCGAACGTCTAGGAATTCATTTTATTCCCCTCCCTCCTGGTACCATATCAATCTTCATCACAACAGGTATTTATTTGCACGGTTTATGTAACATCTATAATAATTTACAATGTGAAGTTACTCCGTAACCGAAAACATGCAAGACAACTGAACCATTTCATGGATGAATGCAAGAAACTGAAACTTATCCATTAATCACTCCCTGTTTTCAATGACTAAAAGTCCAACTCCTGGGATGTAATAATCATAAATATAAATGCTCGCAAGGAAAGAAACATGACCAAAAAAACCTGAAAGAAGTCAATTTTTAGAAAGCTACTAGTATCCAATATAAAATAAACCGCAGAGACGAAATAGGTTCTAGAACCTCCTTCCAAAACCAGAAGGTCCACCTCGTCCATATGCAGGGGCTACAGCCAACTGTGGCTCATTAGTCTGCACTTGAACGCCTGGAAGGCCTGCCATACCAATGGCTTCCAGCATGTCTATTGTCTCCTTGTCAACCTCAATAACATCAGTCTTGATGGCAGACTCATCAGGCACAAAGTCCATGCGCCTCTCACGCTCTTCTTCCTGCAGTTTGAGTGAGATACCTCGAACAGGACCCTTCTGGATCCTTTTCATGAGGTGGGTTGAAAACCCAGCAATCTTGTTTCTCAGGCGCTTTGAAGGAATTATAGCAACTTCCTCCAAAACCTTCTTGTTTGTGTGGAAATCCAAAGTCATCTTGGAATAGTATCGCTCAATCACCTGCCGAGAGGACTTCTTCACTGTTTTGGTACGCACACGACCCATCTTTGTAGCAGCAACTCACTAACACGTCAATAAACATAAGTCTGTTATTCGGACAGCGGTTGCAATGCAATGGATTATACCAAAAGGACCCAAAAAATTCTTTAGGATTTCAGTTCAAGAAGTTTTGCTAGTATGGATGCCAAATACATTACACTCAAGCAAAACATATATTACAATTATGGGAAACAATGCAATGCCACATGCACTTGAAGAAATATAGAGATACATTCGGCATCCTGCATCCTTGAAAAACATTAATTCATTTCTCTCTATCCGTGCTTGGGTGTGCAAAGTCACAATTTGATACTTAGCTGGGTAAAGTCACGATTTGATTACTCAATTCAATATCAAAACATGAAAGTAAAATAGGCAAATAGCTTAGAATAACGCCAAGCTAACTATTTGACATCATATTCTATAAAGACAGGGTTCAAGTACTTATTTTTTTAACAAATTTATATATATATATATATATATATATGAAAACTATGCCCGTCATAACTTAAATCAGTTGTTAATACCCCCATAAATCATCGGTCCAAAAGATAACAAATGTTTCTAGGACAATCATCACCAAAAAGATGCTCCGCATTCGAAACCAAAACCCGGCACCAGAACTCCAGACATCAGAAAATTGCTATAAAAACAATCTAAAAATTTTATTGAAATCTAAACAAAAACTTAGATTTTTTTTTTTAAGATTCGATCCGCATTCTCATTATACATTACTTAAGAATCCTTTTCCAAACTCTGCGCTTCCTGAAAACCCTCATTCGATCTCAATTAAAAACAGTTACGCATCAAATCTCACATACTTAAACATTCTATCCGTCTCAAGAGTATATAAGAAAATAACACAAACATAAAAATAATAGGAATTCATAATGACGTTCTACTCAAAAGGAAAATCACAGAAATCTGCTAATTTCAGATTGATCCATTTGTCCTACTACCCAATAGGATATTTACATTCTCTTTAGATTGAGAAAAAAAATGCAAAAGTAAGAGAAAATAATAGAAGACGAAGCTGCTTAGGGTTTACCGTAGAGCTGGAATGTAGAAGGTTGATGATGAGGAAGTAGCACCACTCTGCGAACAAAATGTGGGAGGGGTGAAGGGAGTTGCAGAATTATAATAGGGTTTTACCAGTAAGCAGAATTATTGGGCCCAAACCCTTAACCTTTTTTTCCATCCAACAGATGTTATGGACCTAGATCGAATGTACTAAAGCCCATAAATACTCATTATTAGCAAGATGTGTGTAAATATATTACCCTTTCATCCCATACTTAAACGGACACATGTCATGTCGAGTAATTTATAATTGAATGTTATATTTTTAAAATTAATTAAATTTTATTATAAAATTAATATTGTAAGATAAAAATGAATAAATTTATTTTTAAAAATAATTTTGAATTTTAAAATGATAAATTTAATTTTGAATAAAGAGATTATATCAGTATAATATACTTTGTGGTTGTAATAAAATCAATAAAATAATTTTTCTTAAAATTACATTCCATCATTCTTTAAAATACATTTTTTATTTGAAATTGAATATCATTATTTCTATTTACATAATATATAAGTGGCTTTAGATATCTAATTAGAGTTTAATATATAAAATATATTAAAAGATAATAATTAAAGATTATAAATAAGATTTTTATTCATATAATATGAAATAACGTATAAATATAAATAACCAAATTTATTTTATTATAGTCTTTACTTCCGAGGTTTCCTTTCACAAAGAAACGCATCCATATGGCATAGCAGACCAAACGAAGCTCTTCCCGTTGTCATACCTAGGCTTGGCTTGGCATCTCTCTATCGTAATTTATAGTGACTCCTCTTTTGATATTTCAAATTTTCTTTTGTCTAAAATTATAATCTAGTTTTTTCTTTTTTTAAAGAGAGGTAATTACTCATAAAAGATTAAATTATCATCATTAATTCCTTCTTGGTATTTAATAATTTCAATTTCAATAAATTAAATACATGATATAAAAATAAATTATTCTTAAAATTGATTACATTAACTACACTAATTAACTTTTCTTAATTTATACAAAATAAAGAACATAGACTATCTTTATGTGATGAAATTAATACATAATATTATCACCGTCCCATAAAGATAATTTGTATATCCTTTTTCTTTTATCTCAAATTATAATCCAATTTTTTTAGATGGAATAGTTATAGATTCAATGACTAAATTACTATCATTCATTTTCTTTTGATATGTATTACATTCAATTCCAATAAATTGAATACATGATATAAAAGTAAATTATCACTAAAAATAATTTCATTAATTATACTAATTAATTTTTCTTAAAATGTACAAAAAAACAACCTAAACCATCTTTAAACGATGAGAATAGTAATATATTAACATCATTAATTATGTAAATGAGGAGGATAAATTATTAAATTTATAAAATTGAAAAATATTTTTAATTTTTTGTTAAGTTAAAATTAACTTTTCAAGTACTAACTGAATTTAAAGGATTGTGGACACATTGTTGGAATCATTTGGATTGGTCCGGATCGATAGGCCACTGCCTCAAATGCCTCAGGACTTGCTGCTTTCCACAAAACAATCCACAGTGATCCTTGTACACTAACAACCAGCCTCTAATAGCAAGTCCCTGAACGTTTGTCACCCTGTTACTGCTCCATGATGGAACATCATCCCTTGATCCGGTCCAAACTGCTCGACCATTCAATCTTGTTCATAGTATTTGTTTTCCTTAGTCAACATATTATGTACAGTAATATACGAGTAGAATTATACCTGGCCCATATTTTCATATCCCACTATCCAATCAAGTGCCTATACAATTCAGTGTACAGACATTTTTCTGGTAATGCATATCTCAAGTAGTAGTCTGTTTATATCATCAGAAGGCAGTTTCCAAGCAATTGAGATCTTCTGAGCTCAAAGAAATTAATAGCCAAATGGATGAACCTCAGATATCTTTGAGCAATAAACAAACCTCAGCTTGAACACTGCAACCTCAGTGGATCCAAGATGATGTTGGACCACAATACAAAAACCACAGAGTGACCGCCAACAATAATTGAGCTAATGGATGTCATCTGATCTGCCAGATAATCAATATTAGGGAGAGCTCTAAAATCAAGCTTCCAACATTTTATTTTATCACCAGAATTCACCACACGAACAAACTCCATTGTTGAAATGGTGAAAACGGTTATTATCCCTCACAACGATTTGCCTTCCAGTGACTTTTGATGCCATCTTCATAAAAGCATGGCAGTCACCACACATCCTAAGGTTCTTCATAATTCTTATAGTAACACCACTAGGTAAGCACATCAATCCGAAGGTGAAGGCAAGCTTTTCACTGTGGTGCTTCAGTAATTCCTGCTTTTTGCTCTCTTCTATATCATGAAAATCATGTTCACTCTCACCTTTATAGCCGAATTCCTTCATTTCTTCCAACAAATCATCCAATCTCATATATATTTCGGCAATCTGAGGATGTCTTCTTTCCCCAGCCATAAACATATGAACCTTGTCCTTGATTTCAATCCAACTCCTCCCTCTTTCCTTCTTAACTTTACTGTCCTTAAGAAGTTTCCTCATCAATGCAACATTGTCCCACCTTCTCTGTGCTGCATATGTGTTTGAGAGCAAGACATGGTTTCCAGCATTGGTAGGTTCCATCTCAAACAAGTGGTTAGCAGCAATTTCAGCAAACTCAATATTCCCAAAAACTTTGGAGGAGGCTAAGAGTGAACCCCACATGGAAGCGGTGGCATCAAATGGCATTTGGTCTATTAAGTTTTTTGCTTCACCTAAAAGACCGCTACGACCAAGAATATCAACCATGCACGAATAATGATAGACAGTAGGTAACAAGTTATGCTCTTTTGTAATCATATCAAAGTATTTTTGCCCCCTCTCGACTAAACCCATATGGCCGCATGCAGATAGCATAGAAACATAAGTAAGCTCATTTGGTAACAAGTCTGTTTGCTGCATTTTCTCAAATAAGATCATAGCCTCTAAAACTTTGCCATGCCTAGCAAAACCAGAAATCATGGTATTCCATTGTACGACATTCTTCTCTTTCGTACTACAAAACACAAGATAAGATTCTCGAATCATGCCACATTTTGCATACAAGTCCACAAGAGAGGAGGAGACGTGACCGTTTGAGTTGAAATTGCATTTCCAAACCACAGCATGTACTTGGCTCCCTTCTATCAAAGCAGCCAAAGCCACACAAGCAGAAACTGCGGAAGAAACAATGAACTGGTTATACTCCAAACCAGCCCTTTGTGATCTGCGGAACAATAAAAGAGCTTCCTCATAAAGCTCGTTTCTTACAAGTCCCACCACCATTGAAGTCCAAGTAACATCATTTCTTTCAGACATGGAATCAAAAACCCGCCAAGCATCCTCTATGAAATTACACTTGGCGTAGACATCGACTAAACCAGTAGCAACAAACATATTTGATTCAATTACCGCTTTTATAGCAAAAGCATGCACTTGCATGCACTCAAACACAGCCAAATTTGCAGCGCTGGCACAAAGCAATGCTGAAATCGTAAACTCACTGAATCTAGACTCCTCTCTAAGCATTTCCTTAAATAGCACGAGAGCCTCTTCTGCAAGTCCTTTCCGGGTGAGGGACCCGATAAGAGTATTCCAAGAAACAATAGTTCTCTCAGGCATTTCATTGAATACTTGTCGAGCGTCACCCATGTCGTCGCATTCGCAATACATATGTATAAGCGTGTTTGAAGTAAAAGTGTCTGATTCAAATCCTAGTTTAATAGTTCGAGCATGGAAGATCTTTCCTTCCCTGATTGTTTTCTGACTTGCACATTTCCTGATGTGGTATTTCAGAGTTGGGAGTCGGGTAGCAATTTCGTGAACCCAGCCTTCCTCTGTGTCTTGGGCTGCTTCTACGAATTCAAGATTGGCCGCTATTGTCAAATATCTGCTCTTAGAACCGACAATTTGATGGTGGAAGTTCCTACACTTGAACATTGATCCCATTTTGATTTTACTTCATGTTTAAGGTTACTGATCATCTCCCAGACTCCCTGCCCATGGAACAGCCAAGAATCCCAAATCTTCTTGGCGCTCAACTAAGCATTTGGACGCTGGACTTGTGAACATAATTGGGTCAAATATCAGAAGCCCACTTGAATTTAATAAACCCAACAAGACTTAAGTGGTCCAAAGACAATCGGATAAATAGACAAGAAAAAGATATAGTATTATTGTTTGGTTAACTATATATAAATATTTATATATATATATATATATATTTATGATATTACGTGTAACAGAGTCTAAATTATTTTTGAATTTCTATTAAATCTCTAATGGTCAAAGTTAACCATCTACTATTTAAAAAAAATATTAAAATTAATCAAGTACTTATAGAGTTTAGTTTGTCTTTTCAAGATTTAATTTATAAAATATTTCTTAAAATAATAATTTTTTATATAAGAATTTATTTTTTCTTTAAAAAAAGACTGTTGACATTTAATTTTTTACCATTAGAGACTTAACAGGAACTTAAAAATATTTTGATCTCCGTTATCCATCATAACATTTCTTACATATTCGATTTTTTATAGTTATTTGTTTAAAAAAGTAAATATATATTTTTACAATCCTTTTAATGTAATGGTATAAACTAAAGGTAGGTAATATAGTACTTACAACAACAATGGCTCTATTAATATGTTGATTGTTAGAAAAATATATATAAACTCTATCTCAAAATAAGAGAATTAAAATAGTAGAAACAATATAAGATAAAAGGAGGAACTCGTGCATGGACACCATTTCCTTAAAGCGATTTCGGTCCTCCTCGGTGCTTACGGAATACGTGGATCGATCGCCTCTCAGGACTCCTCCTCTCCACTAAAGATAGGCGAAGCACTTGCCTCTTAAGATATTGGAACTCAAATATGTTGCACTTTTCTCCTACTCACAAACTCTTTCAACAATTTTTCTTATAAAAATGGTGTATTCTTAAGCTAGGAGAATGCTCCTTATATAGGCACAATTAGAGTTAATGTGAGGAGTTTTCAAGAGACTCCATAACCTCTAAGATATTCAAGGGTTTCATAACCCCTCAAATATTCAAGTATCCATAACTCTTTAGGTTAATAATCCATTAACCTCCAAGCATTTATCCAAGAAGTAATAGAAAAGTTACAAACATTTTTCTTCTTCTTCACATCCCTCTCCATAACTTACATATTCATCTTTAACACTAAGAAACAATTTGGCCATTCACATTCCTCATAAATGTGAGTATTATCCAACATTGATCTCATTAAGTGTAATAAAAATAATAAAATAAATTTTTATTTCCTATATCAAATTAATTACACATATTTTTCCTAATAGAAATAAAGAATTGACATAGAGAAGAGGTGCATTTGGTTGTTCTAGTGAGGTACTTTTTTAATTTAGAAAAAAATATTGAAAATAAGAGAGAGGCCAAGATTTTCTTTTCCTTTTTCTTTTGTGTTTTTTTGGATGAATGAATAACATCAATCAAGAAATTGGCTAATATCTCTTATCCAAAAGAAAACTAATCACAAAGTGGATATCGATTTTCTATTTTGTCAAATCATAATGATAAATCAACATCAATAAAGACTAGAAAGCTCAACTTGAAAGGATTTTTTATATATTCAGATAGCTATATTTTTCACATCAATTTTTGAGGATCATATAAGGAAAAACTAATAATTTCATGCATATAATATAATACAATCTCCTTAGAAATGAACCATCTGTATTTTATTTTGAGATATTCAGAATTAAATAATTATTTTTTAAAATAAATAAACTTCTAATTAAAATCATGTTAATAGTGACCAACTAACTTTATTAATGTCCTCCTAAAATCTTATATTAAAACAATAATAATCTAACTAGATGAAGTATTTTATAATTATTCTAATTGAGTCATTAATCATTAAAGCACTCAATCAAACAATATATCCACCAATTATTTACACATTGGATGAATGAAATAATGCTAATCATCATTCCAAACCCCAATTGGCCAACCAGAATGTCAAAACTAATTCCAAAATTATAACTAAAAAAAATAGAGGCCATATAAATGGACTCAAGTGGTTTTTTGTTTAAACTAAGGTTAATATTATTTC
Source organism: Echites panduratus (assembly GCA_035221335.1). Lineage (NCBI taxonomy): Eukaryota > Viridiplantae > Streptophyta > Magnoliopsida > Gentianales > Apocynaceae > Echites > Echites panduratus. The sequence goes on along the minus strand of JAWZTD010000001.1, from coordinate 11,175,696 downwards.
CCCCACAACCAACCAATGCCCCATTTAGCATATTAGTCCATCAATTCTTTGATTGCTTTAATCACAACCTCCAACTTCAAATGTTGCTCTAATATGCAACCAAAATTGATAAAAAGAAATGAGAGAGCACATTTTAAGATCATATGAGATGTAAAGAAATGTCTAACTTAGTTAAGAATTTTGTCCTTCCATTGCTTTGACATCAAACACTTCTTCCACTATAATTAGTATGATTCTTTTTTAGGAACCTACGAATTATCTCTTATATTTGTTCTCTCTATCAAAAATTGAAAATTCCATTTTTTTTTATTTTCAAATATAGAAAAAAAAAAGTTAATTTTAACTTTTATAAATTAATGAGTGTGTTTTTAGTTAAAACTTCTACTAGCGGCCTTCATTGGTTAAGACATTTACAATACATTAATTCATATGCTCTTGTCATTAACTAGAAAATACAGTAATTTCATTAAATTAGATAAAACTCTTTAATTTTGACATTAAGTTAAAAAATAATGTTTAGTTTTCGATCAAAGAAATTATTTATGTTTGTAAGAGATTGACACGTGAAAGAAGGGAATAGAAAAAGGTGACAAGAGAAAAGATTTTAAAGAAAGAAAATGAAAATGAAAGATAATTATAAGAATATATGTAACTTTGTTTGCACTCAAACTTCGAGAGTTCCATCTATTGGTTTCGATAAAAAGCTTATGAAGACTATTGAAGTAAATGAAATATTAGTCTTAGACCCCAAAAAGAAAAGAACAGATAGTGGAGAGATTGAGGGTGCAATGTGCAAACTTCAAAAGGAACGATGGTTGAAAATGTATTTAACCCCTAAACTAATATAAATGAACCTATTAAAGATGACTTCTTTATGAATGGCAATCACTCGTTATTATAGGAACAAACTAGGCACAAAATTGTTCAATCCAACCTTATCTTTTCCCTCAATCATCTACTTGGGAATTATGACTAAGATCCATCATCTACTCAATTCTATGATAACGAAAATTATCATCAAATCTTTAACTATGCAAAAGGTACATGAATGGAAGTTATAGATATTTTTATACGTAACGTAATATATAAGAAACTTATTCATTTATATTAAAAAGATATTATATATATAATATTTATACGTTATGAATAATATAATAAAAAAACTAAAATATAAAAGAGTCTTGAATAAATTTTTTTTCTTTGAACACATCATATTTCACAATCATCCATAGATAGCTCCACAAAGAGTCTGAAACATGACATCCCACTTGTGAAAATGATTTTGTGGGTTGATGATGCCTTCGTGGGATTTTCATTTCTTTTGCAAGATTTTTCAACGAGCTAATCCTTTTGTTGGGATTAGGCCTTGCTAATGTCCATCCAAAGAGGAGGTTGCAACTTCTTCCTGTCGTGGAAAAATAAGGGGGAAATTAGATTAAAAAAAAAAGGGTGGGGGGGGGGGGGGAATATGATCTTTTTTTTATGTGGTCGGATTAATGGCAAATGTCAAAAATCCACTAAATTGGGTTCCAATAAAAGGAGACATTTTGTTTCTTAGCCTAAACAGGTAAAAAGAACCAAAAGACAAACTCTTCACGGAATATCCACTTCATAATTCTAACTAAATGATGCAGTCATTTCTGGGTTAGACTCCTCACTCACGTCGATTATTCCACTAATAACTACAAACTCGTTAAAATTAGATAGGAAGATCGAGTTAAACCAACAACTTACGTTATACAGGCTTCACCTCCAAGCCCTTCCTTAAGAAGAAGAAAAAAAAGATACATATATTACTTGTTTAAAAGTTATGAAAAATGCAATTATTCAAGTCTTTTTCAAGTTGAATTGTTGCTTGTCAAGAATGTAATTAGCTGTAAAGATTATCATTTGCAGAAAAGTTTAAATAATTATTCCATCTTGTTCATCAAGAGAAGCTTTGCTTAAAGAAGAAATCAACTAAATTATAAGCGAAACTATCTTCTTTTTTGCTTGGTTGCCATTCTGTTTCTGTTCATTTGTTTAAGTATTGGATTTTCGGAAAGAATTGTTTGGGTGATTTTACTAAATTTGGAAAGAGAACAAATCAATTTGATTTCATTAGGTAAGCCAGAGCCATCAGAAACTTTATCTTATCTTATAAATGTTAAAGAAGAAAAGGCTTAACTTCTTATGTTAG
>JAWZTD010000001.1:11108930-11130659 GCA_035221335.1 Echites panduratus | reverse complement strand
AAAAGTTTCATCAAGAGTTTTAAATAGTTATTTGAAAATTTTAAATAGATTTATTAAGAATCTAAATGGTTATACTATAATTTCAAATAAACTTATCGAAATTTTAAAATGTTACTTAGAAATTCAAAGTAGTTTAGTATCTTTCTTCTAGTCATTTACTTCCTTAGATCCTTCCTATTTAGTTTTTAAGATAATAAAATCATTCGAAAAACAAGTTTTTTCTCTTTCTCCATTGAATCCTAAGTAAAGAATCTTGTATTAATTTAATTTCTTTATCACATCTGTTATATCCTGAGATACAGAAGTCCAATTTAACCTTGAACACAAACACATACCAAAAAGGGCAAATCAATTTTAAGTAGATTACGTTAAACACAAATCTCAAATATTTATTTCTTGTTCTTGTACTTTAATTATCTTTCCATTTATATTTTGTTGTTTTGTGGACTGGATACATTTCTTATGTAGTATTTCCGGCATGTTTTACTTTAACATCGAAGTCGTTATCATGAAATCAATCGTCATACTTATCTTAACTTTAGGCATTTTGAGGCGCAAACGGCTTTGCGGAGGGAAAAGCAATGTCAAATATGGTCTTTCCGCCCACCCCCCCCCCCACCCCCAAAATAACATTTGATTGATTAAGACCAAGGCATTATCTACCGATGGATCCGATCCAAACCAGAAAACATCGTTTTCCTTTCGGAAACATTCGTTCTAATATTCCAATGTACCCCGACATTAGGGACCTCTGTTTCTGAATCGATCACAAAATATTCCTTCGTTTTTTTGTTTGCTACACTAATTTTGTCCAACCCCTTAGTATATGTAACACGAAATGCATCTACCTTTTTCTTTTTTTTTGGCCCACTTGAATACTTTTGGGAAAAATTTGTCCTAGTTTCATTCAACCATGGTACTAGCTCTTCAACTAGTCCTATATATATATATATATAGAGTTATTGAGGGATAAGGTTTTTTGGTCTCAAATACTTGTTATGATATAGTGGAAAAGTCAGTTGCTCAATACAAAGATTAACTTGGGGAAAAAGCCCTTTATATAATCCTTCTCCGAAAGTACTAATTAATAGCCATAGGCTTAAATGCATATTTACATAGGAAATATTTTAAAACAATTTTCTTCCATATAAATTAAGTGGTAAAGGTAGGATGACAAATGTGTTGAACCTCAATAAGTATAGGTTTGAACTTTATCGAATTTGACATTGTGCACTAAATCTTGGATGATTGTGTAAAAGAATGTAATTGCATATAATTGTAAAACAATTTATTTAGAAATTAAAAAGGTTATGAAGTAACAAGCAGAGACCATAAACCTGAGTTCTAACCCGCCCTCGTATATTGGGCCGACTAAAAAAAATGCATTAAAAAAAAATATATATTGTGGAGTACTACAATTTGGTAGCACTATATATACAAACAACGAAAAGTGTGGCTGTAAGAAATCTTATCGTTTTACAGAAAGCAAGTGGGTATAGTGCTGTGAGTGAAAATAATATTTTTCTTTATAATAGGTATATATATATATATTTGTGGTGTCCAGACTTTGTACCGGTAACCAATGATTGAGGTGGGAATTGTTTTAGTTCTAAAGTTGAGTGATTAAAAGAAAGATACTTGAGTGAAGCTTAGCTAGCCGTTTCTGAAATAGGATCAGTGAACATGATCTAGAAATGATTACACTTGGAGAAAGGGCCGGGGGACTGAATTGAGGGCCGAGGAAAAGGGAAGAAATGAATGAAGGGAAATGGGAAAAAGAAAAGAAAAGGTATATATGATGAGTATGCACTAAATTCTTGTTTTAGAGTTTTTTTTTTTTTAAAAAAATTAATTAATCCTCAAAGTGAGCATTATATTATATTATATATATATATATATATATATGTTACGTACTTTTGAAAGGGAATGCAACTTTTCTCATTCTTTGTGGTATTATTAGACAGACTAACCAAGACAAGCTTCTACTACTTCAAACTTCTTTTCTCTTTTCTCATTCTACTTTTTTTGAATGTTATGGACATTTTTTCCTTTATGTTGGGGGGCGGGTCATGGTGGGTGGGTAAGGGTATGCAGAAGAAGGAGAGAATAGTGAAGGGGAAGAGGAGGAAAAGAAAAGAAAAGAGATATTGGCATGGAGACAAAGTTTCCACACCTACAACTTTTGCAGTCTTTTCTTTAGGGAAAAGGAAAGTTAGAAGGAGCTCTTTTATATATGGTCACCATCTACATAAAGCTTTTTACTTTCTTTTCTTTTCTTTGCTTTCTATTATAAGTGATTTTTTGCATGAAAGTAAGGGAACTCTCGGATCTGAAACTCCTACCTCTCATCAATGAGTGCGTATATATTAGTAGAATCTTTCTCTCATCATGAAGCCTCGGATCCTTCACCCTCCAAAATCCAAATTATGTGTATATCATTATCATATATATCAATATCAACCTATAGTACTCCCCCCTCTTGAATCTATTTGTAAATCGTCTACAATCATTTTTTATTAAAATTAAAATAATTTTTTTTATAAAAAATATATATATGATTTTAATCAAATTAAAGATTAAGAAAAAGAAAGAAAGATAATATAATAAAAAAATTTATAAAATACCTAATTAATTAATAACATTGACTTATAATTAATAATAAAAAAGGTAAGATCAAATAACCTATATAAATAGGGATGGCAAGAGTAATGTTTACTGTATGTGAAATAATAACTAAAATAATCATTGTTTTAATCATTAGTAATATTTTTTTACTAAAATATTCCTTATAAGAAATGAAACACACCCATTATTGACATCTAAGATGAAAAATAATAAATGAATAATTTTTAAAAATTTTTATTAAAAGCATATTAAAAATATAAAATGTCATTTATTTTGAAAAAAAAGAAGAAGTCTATCTAACGCGTTGTCTATTTTGATGGAGGTAAAAGGCAAGTAATATTTGCTAAAGAGAAGGATATATATTCACACACACTTCAAGACTCCAGGGGTAGGGTGGGGGACTGCTGCTGTTGCTCCCCTTGGTGGGCTGTTCAAAAAATAAAAATGGGCGCATTCGGCATGACTAGTCAGTCAAAAAAGAAAAGAAAAGGGAGGTGGGGTGTTCCACAAACACCATAAAAAGTTGACGAGAATGTTTCTCTGATGAGATTTTTGGATATGTGTTTTTATGCTGTTTCCAATGATTGTTTGGTCATTGTTTTCTCTGAGAAAGATTAGCTAGAGAGAATTTTGGCGAAAATTTTTATAAACAGTAATATAAAATTTGGCAGGCATGTGGATGGAGTTGTAGGATATACAGAGATCTTCTGGGTGGGTGGGTGGGTGCGTGCCAAATCCCATGCAGCTTCGGAGCTTCCTTCGGCATGGCCATATCCTCCTCCTTATCCCGCTTATGTTCTGTCCACAGCCACAGCGACCTTCCCGAGAGGAATAATTAAATACATACAAACTTCATGAATTTTAAAGTCTATTTATATCATTTTAAAGTCTATTTAGAGGAAAAAACATCTATTTAATAATTGAATTGAATATTTTTTTTTGAATGAGTTCATCTAAAAACAAAGATGACATTTTAAGTAGAAAATGAATTTGTATCTAAATATATATATATATATAATTAAATGGATTCATCCATCTCAAATTAGCGCTTTGTGCAAATAGACCCTTAAATCTTTTGGTTCTCTATGGACATTGTTGTGTATGTGTATATTTGGTTCATGCATGGTGTCTCCTCTACTATGACAATATTCCAGCATGGAAGTTAATTTCACTTATATATTTCATTAGAAAAAAATATTTTTTTTATTCTAGTATTTCGATTATAAATAGTGTTCTACTAAAAAATTAATAAAGATATAAATTCATAACATAAAGAAATATGTTATCTTACCAGAGAATCAATTGTATATTATTTCTTATTTTTATGTCTCACCCATAAAAAAAGATTAAATATCAAATTCATTGATTTTTTTAGCTATTTATGTAATTTCATAATAAGAGTAAGAAATACCCCCCACCGTATTTATAAGTCATTTGTAGTAATTTATAAAAAAAAAACCTCCTAGAGATTATTTTCTTTAAGAGAAACCCAAGTCTAAGATTTTTTTAAAAAATAATTAAAATATCCATTAAATTAATAATAATAATTTATAATTAGAGATAAAAAATTAAGATTAAATGACTTACAAATACAGAAGGAAAGGAATATCCTTTTCTCTTTTTTTTTTAAAAATATATTATCTTCGATAATAATAATAAAAAGATAACTACAGTGAATTAATATGTAAGCTCGTCCCTCACACCACTTACAAGTTAAAACGCAAAGGTAACCCTTGATTACCTAGTAGATTGGTGCTATAGCCCATTATGGCCACCAAGTTATTGAAAACCCCAAAAGATTTCCATAGCCCAAAAAGAATTTCCACGGCCTCAACATCTGAAGCCCATTGCTCTAACCAAGTACACTTGGAAATCGATAAAGTATCCTTTTAGAAAAAAAAATCTTTAAAATTCAATTCAATTTACTAAATTATCCTGGTAATTAATGTGATTAATTGTGAATATATGGGAGTAAAATGTAAATCCTCTAAAACATTTCGTAAAGATAACATATTTTAAGTTAGTCAACATTTGTTATCAAATATAATGGAGAAATTAATTTCAAAGGATTACTGAATTGGGTCAATCAAGTCAAGTCACAAACAGAGACATAAATTGTTATTTGATACGAAGGTTCATCTATTGGTACTTGTGTTCAGTTAGGGCTTTTTGATTTAGTCAAGTTGGATTGTAATCCTTTAGCACCCAACATTTTGGCTTCTTCAATGCATGCATGATCCTTTCTTGGGGAAGGGCGTTACAAATAAGAGCTATTTATTTGGAATCTGAGTGCGAGTTGATCGACTTATTTTACATAGTATAAAAGAGGTATTGCTTTAAAGGGAGATTCACCTAGTTGGGGGGTCCTTACCAAACCCCATCAGAGCATGAGTTGCCAGCATCGACGCCCTACGAGTCATCTCAGCCACCAGCCCAATCAGTGGCAGCTTAGCTGTCTCCCGGTTTTTCAGTGGCTTCTTGTCCCACCTAGTAACAAGGGGAAAAAGGAACACAGTCACATTCTTTCAGATTCAACAAAAATGTTTATGGATGAGCTAACAGAAACTAGAAGTTAGATACATGGAGCATATCAAGGAAGGAACAATAGGTAGTCAGATCAATCGGGCACAATTTGAAGTTTTTCCTGATGCAACAAATTTTCAAACCAGGACACTGATGTATTTCTGTTTGCCAACATTTCATGGATATTTCTACACTGACAACATATTTTCAGGTGAATCCAGCAATCATTTTGCAATAATATAATATGTCAAGAACAGATGCATGCATACCAATCTTCATGGCGGACAATCTTTCCGTTCTCCATTTGCAACTTTATAAGTGATATCATATGTATGTCTCTTCCCAAAAACTTGTAATACTGCTTGTTGTCTATACTTATCTGACGTAAAAGCAGGTAACAGGGCAGCAGATGTCACGTTTTGTAAATCAAATTGCTAAGACTAAATAGTATATGGATTTGTAGACAAGAAAGATGGATTTGGAACCTCCTTCTTTCCAGGTGAAATTGCATCCTCCTTGATACTGTATTCTACAATTTTGGATTCACTAAAAATCTGAGAGCATAAGCAAGATATCTCTTAATATTGCATATAGATACTCCATCCAAAACAGGAGAAATGATCCCAAATCAAAGAGAGAGTACTAGATGAGCTAGTAATCTGAGTATCAATTATCAAGATTCCATGCAAAAGTACAACAGAGAGTATTATAATTCGGAGGATGTGCACTTCAGGTTCAAAAAAAAAAGGAAAAAAAAGATAAAGATCTATTTGTTTTACCCACTTAAAATTAAGAGAACTACAAGAAATATGTTTATTTCTATATTCCAAGCTCAACAAGTTTAACGAAATTAAACAACCATTTTTAAAGTTACGCAGGTGCTTCAGTTGAGTTCTTTAAAGAAAGATTGCATTTTCCTGTCTCAATTAACTTAACACCGTATACACAAAGCCAATGACGATCATATTGTAAAAAACAACAAAATGAGAGTTACTACCTTGCCAAGTGAGTAAAATGCTGATTTTATCTGCTTTATCCTGCAGTTGTAGAGGGAGGAAAGCAAACCATGAGGATCAATATATCAGGTTGCTCACTTAATGGAAAATACATATCAAAAGCGGATCCCATGGAGGCACGTAGTTTATCGAGGATAGCTGGAAATGCTGCAGAAACTTATCAGATTCTGGTAGAATAAAACTAACTCTGTATATTAGATTCAGCAAAACACTCCACATGCGTTTGCCATGGTTGATTTTTCCATCCAAGAATCAAATAAGTGACAACTGGATCCATATAAGTCTGAAACTTAGAAGTGTTGCAAGGAAGTTAATCCATTCTGTTCAACTATTCTGAAAGATTAATTTCTTTAATCCAGATGAACATAACATTTCTGCATCTTTAACCTCTTCTCACCATGACACCTAGTGATTTTTTTTCCTTTGTAGCCTACAAGGGGTTCAGACTTACCCTTCGGCACGCATGAGAGGATCTTCGAAGCTCGCATTAGGGGCATAAATTTCAAAATCTTTAGGCGAGGCACGCGATCCATACCTGAAATCAAAATGCATAAGGTCACTGGAAAAAACTATGAGCTGAATAACTGATTGATAAAACTATGACTGGATGTTCACATTAATATTTCAAGATTTTACTAATCGAAGCAGTACCAGAAGGAAGCCCAATGCTGGATCTTTGTATATCATGCATGTAAAAGGAGAGGAATCGCCATTAGGCAGCGTGAAAAATTATAGGAAATACGACTCATATATTACTTCACCACATACCTTCTTTAACATATAAATAATTAGTTAACTATTGTCGACAGACACACCGGCGTTATATTCTCCTTGCTACTTTGGCTTTCTAATTCTTGTTACTGTTAGCCTCTAGAAATGAACAGATTCCAAACCTTGCCAAAGAAGACTAATGAAAAAGATCTGCAGATTATTTATCTATTCAAGAAAACTAAATCAATGGACAATTGGAGACAGAAATTGGTCTTCATTTCATTCAAAACCTAAATCTTGTTTCTATTACCTTCAAACATAAGCAAAACCAAGGTTGCAGAATAACAACCCAAAGGAGAAAGAATGCAGAAAAAAAAGAACTTACATGTTGAGAATATGGGGAAGAATATCATCTGCACCGCAATTTGAATAATCACGGGAAGCTTTCCCGTACCCTTCTCTCTGCTGATCCTCTTTTGCCTCCTCTGCACCTTCACGGACAATCAAAAAATCTCGAACTTCAGAGAAAGGTTAAAAATAAAAGAAAACCCAAGAAAGAGAAGAGATGAAACAACATTTTTTAGAAGTACACCTTGCGGGTTCTTTTCCATGAATGGATTCAGGGAAACTATTGTGTGCCTTCAGAAGCGAACAAGGTCAGTAGTTCTAGAGATGGTAGGAGGATGAAAAAAGCAACTGCGGTGAAGAACAAAAGATAATCTAATGACTAATGAAGAGGAAGAGAAGCTAACTGAGAGATGGTCGTGAGGCTTCCATGAACACCACGTGGCAACAGCTTGTCCATTTGCCAAATCTTGGTCCGTCCATTGACTATGACGAAACGTGTAGAAATGTTCCATCTCCCTTCAAGTTTCGTGCTTTCTCTTCTTCATTCACCTTCCTTCCCGCTTCATTTCCAATTCTGGCTTTCTTCGCTGAAGAAATGATCCTCCTCTTAACTTCTTCATAGCGATCACTGGTCAAAAGACCACTAAAAGCATCAGAAGAAACCATTTTGGGATTATGACCGAAATGTCACACTCGGAATTAAGCTCTGTGTGTGTTCAGATGGTGGAACCGCAAAATCCTTAAAAGATATTCCCTTCGACTTGAAATACAAATCTGCAAAATTTATTATATAATATAATTTTATAATTATCAATAATCATTTTTAACTTCTCATTCATTTATAAAAAAAAAAATGTAATTATTATAAGAAAATAAGGATACTCTTAACCTAACATAATTATATTTAAAACATCTTAATTTACAAGAATTTATATCATAAATAGAGATAATATATAAATTAGAAATTCCTGATATTACAAAAAAATATAAATCATAAATATTTAATTTGCAAAATACATATCATCCGCTTATATGCGTTACTGCTGGTAAATTAGCAATTCGTCAAACGTCCATTTTCTATCATCGGCAAATGCTGACCATATGTTGCACTTTTTCATTTCTTATCCTCAAAAAATGAACAATCAATTCATAGAAGGTTTAAAAAAAAAAAAAAAAAAAAAAAATCTATACATAGATCACAAGAAAATCTGTCTGCAAGTCAAACCTATGATAGATTTTACTCTAACCCATTATGCAGGAGGCCAAGCTCCGTTATTAGACAGACATCTACATTCCTCTTATTTTTCACATTCTTCTGGCAATCAGGGAGAAAAGAGGAAAGTTTTCAAGCACAACTGCCTCCTGCACCAACCAAAAAAGCTCTCCAAGGGATGTCAACAGTGGAGTTGGAAAATGTCAGCAATATCCATCATGATTGCAGATATCTATCGCTTGGGCTCATTTAGGGTTTTGCCCTCAAAGAATTCGTTAAGCATGCGATCAAGATCCTCAGGTGTGTACCTTATGTATTTCTGGGGGTTCTTGCCATTCTCAACCAAAGCTCTGCGACACATTAAAAAGATTCAGCATGAAGAAGTACATGAGAAAGGTTATCACAAGTCATGAAATCATAGCATCAGACCAAGCAGTTAATTTGTACGTTAACAAGGCTATTTCTGAACTTGAGGATAAAATATTCTTAGGGCAGTTTTATGTGACCATATGACACTCCAATGATTTCAAGAGTCGACATACATATTATATCACCAGGTAAAAAAATTACTTAATAGGGAAAAAGGTCGATATGCAGGTAATTATATTATAAGGCAGAAGTCACTCATACCCAAAGCGTTTAAGAAAAGATCTGTATGCTGGCAACAGAACTTCAGCAACTGCTAACTTCAGAGAGTCTCGTAGCTCAGTATCAGGGACAGTCCATTGACTTTGCCTTTGATGAAGCTCCTCAAATTGTATATTAAATGTCTTCAATCTGATAAAAAAAGAAACTAGTTTTAACTCTCAAGTGAGGTTTGGTTGAAAAAATTGAGTGATAACACCAGGAGACTATATGTAAAACAAGTGTGGCTTAAACAGACCTGTCTTTTACAATTGCTCTTGAAACCCCACTACTGTTACCACCTCCATCGGCACCACTGCCACCTGATGATGTCAGACCTTGAATGGAGAGGCACTGCAGAATCTGCATAACGGGAAGACATCACATTCCGTGGTGGAACCGAGTGTGACCATACACTTCCAGTGCTCAAATATTAAAAAAAAAAAAAATTCCAGAAATTTAATGGCCAATAAAGAAGAGAATACAGGCCAAATAATATAAGATACCCCACCATGTAAATGGCACTTATATATTAAAATATAGGGCAGGAGAATAGCTTCTAAAATATGAATTCCTCCCATTCAAATACATGTTCAAAGTACTAATACCTGCAAAAGTACAGAGCTATAACAAACTAGACAGATGATTCATCTGCTACACATGAAAGTTGGAGAATGTTCCACAACACGACATCCCAACCCAAACAGTGCAAGGCCACCATAAAAAATGTTTAATGTGTAGTAATTTGATTATGATACTAAATCAAGCAAACAGGTAACTTCCAGAAAGCATAAAGTGGTCTAAAATAGCTATGCAGGAAAAATAATTCAGAATCAACTCCTGTTCTGCGGTCTTGCAAAAAGGGAGTAGAAAGACAACCTTTGCCCAAGCAATCCTCTTATATTGATTAGCGTGTTGCTGCACTATCCTGCGATGTCTTTGCACCCAATCATCCCCCAACAAGTCCTTTGCTTCAGACCTGGAAACAGTAAGCATGCAAAGTGGTAAAGTAAGTATAAGGTTGGTATCTAATACTCAAATAGAACAAGTCTCTTTTTTGAACTAGGGTGCAGAAACAAACCTGCGCACCGATCTGACCATGTAATGAATGTTATTCATAAGGAAAAGATGACTAAGAGCAGGATCCTTATATTGCTTAGATTTCCCATCCAAATTCGTTTGCAGAGCCTGCATTATTCGCATTGTTACAGCAGCTAGTTGTGAATTTGAGTCACCTCCACTTTCAAATTCTTGGAAAAGTTGCTTCAAGGTTGATTGATAACTGAACAAGGTAATTTCAAATGGTCAGAGACAGGACAATGAGAGGTCACAGACAGATGACTCCCAATCCAAGTTCTATGAACACTCTTTCACCCGTATTACTCCCATGCATTACCTTTTCCAACATTAATACTGAACAAATCTGTTTCTCAATACAACTAATAAATACTTCATTGATATTTAAATGAAACACCATGCATTGATGACAGGCTTGGAAGTGTGAATTACAAATTTTTTTTAAGAGTTTCTTATTAGAATAAATTAAAAAAATGAATAATGTTTTATGAATCAGGTTTCTCGTGCACAATAAATCATAGGACTGTTATATGAATGCCAAAGTGAAAGATAATCTGGGCACAATTAGAATTGTCAAAATAAAGCTGCTGAGCTAAAACTAGCATATTAAGTAACAGTCATGGTAAGCCACTTATTTAAACTTAAAATGGAAATATACTGAGCATTTTGTAATGCACTTTTTTCTGAATGAGAGGGGAGTAAAAGAGTCAACTTACTCAAATAGGAACTTCACATAATTGATCACATAGCTTGTCAAGGGATGGACAGTTCCATCTGCTACTGCAGTTTTTGTAGCATCCTTTTCAACTGCCTCTTCAAAATCACTAAAGGTTTCTTGGGCTGTTTGTGCCAGACGCTTTGTCAATCCCAAGGCAGACTCTCTAATCTCATTACAAGCTTTACCTCTAAAAAGTGTTTCAATCTGACAATGGAAAGAAGGTTTTAGATAACAACACCTAACACATTGCTAGTTCAATTCACAATACAGAGCAGAAGCAACTCAGGGCATTATCCAATATCATTGCAAAAATAAAAAAATTGGGAAGTATATGCATTGCTGTTTTACTGGCCAGGACATGCTGGATACCAATAAGCTATATACCCTCTCTGTCCCTAGTTATAAGTCATTTGTAGTAATTTTATCAATATTAAAGTAAATCTTTTCTTTACAAAATGTCCCTATGGAGAAGAACATTAAGAAAGACAGGGAGAAAAATGTTTCATGAACAGAATGGGTACTATTGGAAAAAATAAGTAAATTATCCATTAAACTACCAACAATAACTTTTAAGAGACAAACAAAGTGAGCTAAAATGTCTTATACTTAAGGATGGAGGGAATCAGTAATTAACATAATAGAAGTGATGTGATCTGAAGCAGATAATAAAAATGACTATGGCAGATTTCTAGATATTCGTTCATCTTTGCAACTAGTGGATACGATAAAGTAGGAAGGAATTGCAGACAAAACTGAGGTTTCTGTAAATTATCAACAGCCATACAAATAGATAGTATCTATAGCAATCTAAACTAAAGCACAAGACATACAGAGAGAAAGGTATGATTATAGATCATGTTGCATACCTCAGAGTGAAGTTCACGCATAATCTCATACATGTCGAGCAACACAAACAATTTTTCTGGCGACCTCTTGCTTTTGGCAATTGCATCCCCAAAACTAAGCAGTACAGCAACACTTCCAGCAGTAACATCAGCAAAACACTGATCCTTGAGGGTATCAAAGCCTTCAAACATTTGGTCACAGACTTTGCGTTCCCCAGCAAAAAGCAACTTGACCTGTTCAGGAATGATTGCTTCACAAAAAAATCCAAAAGGAAATGAAGGGCTGGGGGGTCGGGAAGGGGAGTCAAATAAAGATCCAGACTGAGTCCTACCGCAATTCGCATAAAATGAATCCAATTCCCGATCTTGGCTTCCAAAACCTCCCACTGCATCTTTTGAACGTCATCTTTGCTAAGTTTTTCTACTCCCAATTTGCGAAGACTTTCCTCCAAAACTGAAGAACGAGTTTCCCTGTATAAAATTTTTAGGTGAATCAGAAAAATAACGTCAACAATTTACTCATGAAATATGTACACACCGAAGAAGTTACAAGCACAAACACCAGAAAAAGGAGTCTATGAACAGGTTCATCTCCTGAAGCACATTTCTACTATCCAATTCAAGCCAAATGAGGTATTATTTACCAGGGAAATTAATTTTTCCCTTGGAATATGACCCACAGATAAACATGAAGAACTAAAATCTTCAGGTACAAAAATTGAAGTTGCAGATATTAACCTGTATATTTTCAGTAACTGCTGTTGGTGTCCGGCTTGAACCATTTGCTGGGCTAAGTCATGCAACAATGGAAGAATTCTTGGTGGTATAAGAGTGGGTGGGGTGTAAACAGCATTTTCTGCATTGTTCTGATGATGCTCTTGGTGACCATTTGATGAAGGATTCTTGCCATTTGACTCCGGCTGATTTCCAGGGGATCCAGATGATGGGCGCATTGAACTGGGAAGGCACTCAAAAAGACGATCGGGCTCCACAGGTTTACTGAAAAGTAGAGTTCAGCAATTCGCAAACAGCAAAAGAATTCATGACAAAGAGACAAAGATCAATATCATAGTTTCTTACAGATAATCCTATTAGCCTTAAGTATGTAAGTCAATATTTTTAATTTAAAGCAAGTGCTAATAAAAGACAAAGTAGGTTCATATTATCTGCATACAAGGATCCCAATGGGGAACATGCATAAATTAGAGTAGATAATGTACAAATTTACAAGGAGAAGCTTTAAGAATAAATAAATACTAAGAAAGCCAAAGTAACCTGTAAGAGGACAAAAGCTGCTTAAATTCATCTTCAAGCTTTGAAATAGCCTTGGCAAGTAAAGTATTTGCATGGTTGAGGACTCCGTCACTACTCTTAAAGCTTTTGTTATTGCTGAAAAATCGAATATTGCCTCTTAATTGTTCAATTGCTTCAAGATAGCTTTCCAGATCCTCATGAGGCCCTTTAAGTATCTTAGCCTCTGCCTACACATAATGGAAGGAGAGAAGCTCTCAGTAAATAAATTGCAGAAGATAAAACTTACACTTGACAAAAAAAAAAAGTTGCTGCAAAATGTAAGGGAAGATAGGAAATAAAACATGCATAAAAAAATAATAACACTCACTAAGCATAAGAACATATTCAATTGCTAAAATCAAGCCCAACACTTGATAATTTCTGAAAGAATTTTTAACGTTTTTCTGTGTTGCTAACTTTGTAAGAGGTTGTATTGTCTTAATTAATCCTTCACAAGACAAACATGCATCCAACATTTGGATGACCAACTCATACTAGAATTCAAGATTAAATATCTTGGGAATCTTTATTGGTTTACACAATTGCAAACCAAATAATCAATCAGTTAAGCCATTGCACCATTCAGTCATTCCATGGGATAGCTGTGGTGGTTCAGCATGGGACCAGAGGTTGGAGAAAGTGGAAATAATAAATAAAAAGTTCGAAGAATTGGTGAGGCAACCTGACGAGTAAGATCAAACTGGGCCAATATAACCTCTGCAGCCTTCAGAGTCTTGTCAATGTTCTCGTGTGCACACCTAATGGCATGGGTCCTAACCTGAAAACATTGAACAGATCCAATTCCAGCTTAGAATTGCACAAGTCAAACATCAATAAAGATTAGAATCCAAAATCAAAGCCCTCTTTCTTTGCTCACAGAAAAAATGCCCCAAAAATAAAAGAGGATTTGAATACATTCAGAAATTTTAAAGTTATCGATATTTAGTTAATATTAGATCAAAAGAAAGTCATCTAACCATTTAAACTAGTTCATCAACATATCAACTAAATGAAAATGGCAATAATCAACAAAATCAAGCATATTTTCTCTTAAGATATTTATCACATTTAATACTTGATTTCTATATTACCAAGCAAACTAACCTCTTCATTAACAAGACCAAAAAGTTTTTTCTTCCCTTGCCTCAAACAGGCCCAGAAATATTTTAGTTCCCACCAAACTCTATTAAAAAAAAAAAATAAGAAAGAAAAGGGACAACGGAAAGCAGATCCACCATTTCTATATATGGACCATCACGAGCACAACAAAAACTAAATATTTCTCTCACTTCTCTTCGAAGTTTAAACTTTTTTTTTCCTCCAGAATCAAACGGAGAACTAACATAGACTAGAACATACTGCAACCTAAATCAAAGACAAATGCAAAATTAAACACAGATAAAGAAGAGAAACCCACCTGAGTTGGGCGCATGGCGGTCTCTAGAGCAGACAAACGGTGGTCGAATGATCCGAGGATTGAAACCATGTTGTCTGTGATTGACTGACTCTTATGCAGTGATTGTCTCATTTTAGTAGCTCTTTCACTCAACAAATCCACACCCCCTCCTCCTCCTCCTCCTCCTCCTCCTGAACCTATTGGAATTCCCATCTTCTTACAGCGATTTTCGAGAGCAATTCCACCACCTCTTTTCAGATGGAAGGAAAAAGCGTAGAACAGTGGAAGACTAAAGACAGAAAGAAAAAACTTCAAGAAATAGAGAGAGAGAGAATTCGCTGTGCCAAAAAAATGTATCCAAGGGTTAAGCTGTTGAATGAACGATGAGATGGCGTGGGCCCGCTGTTAGTTGAAACTTGAAATGCCATCAATTATATTTTTTAGGTTTGGTAAAATAATTTTCATAGTTTTTTCTATCTTGGTCAAAAAAATATTAATTCCATAAAATCTTCAATTCACAGTATTTTTTATTTTATAACCCTAAAAATATTTTTAGAAAAAGAAATTTAATTAAAATATGATGGATACTTTGAAATGGAATAATAAATATAGTAAATATCTAGACAGATACCAAATCTAGTTATATGTATTTTTTCTCGGGAATTTCTCTATTTCTCTGGGTTATTGATTAGGTATTTGGGGGTCAAAAGGTCAACTTTACAGTTGTCTTATCTAATAATGGAAGATTTGAAAGGGATCTTAGCTGTCTTTAGGTAAATGCTGGGCTGTTCTATTTTTAGGCTTTTCATTCTACTTATTGGTCATAGAATTTACCCATGTTGTTGGTAAAAATCTTGGATCATAGATTTCCTTGAAAAAGAAAAAGAATAATGGAATTTTTATGCAGTGAATTTTTTTTTTCTTTTTCTTTTTTGTTAATATATATTACCTTCATCCTATAAAGATAATTCACGTTTACTTTTTTTTACTTCCAAAATTATAATCAAGTTTCTTTTTTAAAGAAAGATGGTTATAAATTAAAAGATAAAATTACCATCATTAATTATCTCTTCATATCTATCTCTTTAAATTCTAATAAATTAAATATAAGGTATAAAAATAAAATTACCTTTAAAATTAATTATATTAACTAATTTTTTTTAATATCTATAAAAAAACAAATTGGATTATATTTATGGGAAAATGTATACGAAAATGTAATATATATATACGAAAATGTAACCGCAAGCAACATTTGCAATTCCGAACAAAGGTGAGGGTCATATGGGGAAGCCCGAAATGTTGAGCCATAACTATGTTAGCTTAGCTTCGTTGAGTGATGGCTTTATGCTTATGCCGATTCCTTGGTTGCAAATTCCCACGCCAAGCGCCGTCGCAGCAATTCCTCATTCCTTCCATTAATGGTCTGACTTTCTCCACTGGCTCCGGGAAATTCTGCAAATTAACTTCCTTTCCATTTGCTTATTGGAAACGATCCAAAGCTTCGGTCACTGCACTTTCATCAGCATCCATGGAGAACCCACCCGAAGGTTATAGAAGAAATGTTGGAATTTGCCTCATGAACCCTTCATCTAAAAAGGTCTTCTTTTTCTCACTGTCGAACTGTTTCTTGACTTCTGTACATTTAAGATGAGAATGATTTACTAATCTTGTATTTTTATATATAATCTTGAATATTTTGCAGATTTTTGCTGCATCTAGACTTGATGTACCAGGTTCTTGGCAAATGCCTCAGGTATGAACTTTGCCACATCTTTACTGTCCTGATATTTTAGTGTAAAGGGGGTTACGGGGTCATATCTTTCAATATGACATGGGTAGATGGTTTTTGGTTCTTATATAGAATTTGATTTTAAGGAATTCTAAGCTTTGTGGAGTTGATTTTGACATGATCAATATGAGTACTGAGTAGGACCAATGTCGGGAGTATAATGAAAATGGATAATCTTGCACCAACTCTTTTGACAAGTATGAGAAGCTGTTGTAGCAGATTACCTGGTCATTATTTAGCTTCTGCAAGTTACTTAAAGGGTGCCTGATCTTTAGAAAGTTTAGTATCTTTCAAATCATGGTCTTCTTAAGAAGCACTTGTCATCTGATTGCAGGCCCATAATAATAGCATCCTGAACTTCAAGGGGAAACACATTTCTGTGAAAATAGTAAAGCAAAAGGGGGAAAAAGCATTCTTGACCTGTTACAGTAAAATTCTCAACTTTTCCATAATCCAAATTTGGGAATAGTTCTAGCCGTATCTGAAAAGTTGCATCGGCTTTCTTTCCCTTTAAACTTGTCATTTTAAAAAGGTGACAAAGCAGCATAACAATTACAAGAAATGGAAATTGATTTATACGATTCATCTATAACAGCCTTCAGCCAGGTGGTAAAATTTAGTAACATCAGTTCTGTTTGCTTTTTTTTTTTTGGTCTAATTATGTTGTCATTCTTAGTCATTTTACTTCTCTTGAAATGTATATTGATGAAAATCTGCTGATTGAGACATGACTGTGGAAACAGGGTGGAATTGATGAAAGTGAAGACCCAAGAGAAGCTGCAATTAGGGAATTAAGAGAAGAAACAGGAGTAATTTCAGCAGATATTGTTGCTGAGGTGCTTTTATGACTTTAATCTCACACAGTAAAAGTTGATGGGTTTCAGTTTTAAAATGAGCAGAAAACTGCGGGTTTTCATTGTATTTGCAGTCTTTGTCTTTGATACATTTTCTTTTCTCTGCAGATGAACTTTGCATCTTTGTTTCATTGGAAATTTATCCTTGTAATCTACCAAATAAAAATTGAGAACTAACGTTCAAAAGTATGTTTTCTCAACCCACCCCTACTTTCATGATAGCTGCATTGCCCTCTTCCATGGCGGGTCCATCTATCTGTGTTCATATTGAATTTCAGTCTGTATAAGTTGATGCCAATCTAGCATTAGTTTCAGTTGATGAATTTTGTTAACTTATATGATTATGTATTTATTTTAATCTAATCACATACAATGTTCTAAAATATTTGGATAAAGAAGTTATGTATTTTTAGGTGTTTACCAACTTGACATGTGCTGAAGATCTCATGTACGGTGGTTTTCAATCACATTACAGTTTGGACTAGTCAATGATTATTTATGATAAGTCAAAACTAGTAAATGATGTTAATAATAGGATTATGTGCTTATATTGGATGAAGGTCATTTTACATTATGTTGAGATCCTCCTGGAAAGCAATTCTGAAATATCATTTTAGTTTTACATGACCAGGCTTTTCCAATGAGAAGTCATGCCTCAGCTGATTTTTGGATTACTTCACTTCCATTTTATCAATATTTGTACTTCAAAGGTGGAAGAAATCCATTTGTGTATTAGTGCCATTCATCAGGGATGATTGATGTCCTGTTTATAACATAGCTGTGAGCTGTATCATTTGCCTGAGCTTTTTCAATTGGTATGCTCATATCTGATCAGTTGCTATTTTGTACTTTTAGTTTGTTAGGAAGCAGCTTGGAATTTAAAGCTTTTCTTTGTTGCAGCTTCTATTTAGCTTAATAAGCATCCCTATACAATTGGGGGATATGATCTTTAGGAATTTAACCTGCATAGTACTGATCTAGTAAATGACATTGACAAGGTTGTTGAACAAATTATATTTAGCAAAGGCCTATCTTTTTTTGTTTGTTTGTTAATAATTGTCTGATTGAATCTACCTGGAAATGGATTTTTTCACTTGATTAATGTATTAAAATGCAGATAATCTACCATTCTCCCTAGCAATATTTGTAAGACTTGCCCTGCCAGGCTGAATTTTGAAAGCAAACTCATGCAGGTTCCGTATTGGTTGACATATGATTTCCCTCCAGCAGTGAGAGAAAAGTTGAAGTTACAATGGGGAGGAGACTGGAAAGGTCAAGTGCAGAAATGGTCAGTAGCTAAAAGCCCAATAAATAGGGGATTAATATTTTGGTATATAACTGTGGAAAACATTTCATTGGGATTTCTTGAAGTAGGAGCAAAGGGTTTATGGTACTTGTAAAGTGGTGTTGAAGACCTTCATATCCCACTCCAGGAAAACGTACAAGGACGAAAGTAGAGCATGAATTTGTGCCATCCTAAATTTGAGAAAGATCACTTACCATGGTTACAGCTCAGGTTCTTTCTATTCATGGAACATGGAGATCTCAAACATGTTTCATAATGGAGCCAATTAAATTTTTGGTGTAGGATGAATGACAGATAATAGAGAATTTTTATTCCACAAGATAAAGATTATCCAGCTTGAACTACACAATATATCACTTTTCCCCATTCTTAGTTGATCTCCTCTTCTTCTCTTCTCTTCTGTTCTCTTCTCTTAATAAAATATTAAAAAAAATGGGGAAAATTGGGATTGGGGGTGCGGAGATGCTTCCTCACAAAAACTCAGAATATATGGAAATTCATATCCATTCTAAGAATGAAAAATAGATTATTACTTTGGTATATTAATCAAAAGTTCTCATGCTTTAACTTGTCTGCACTCTCAGATGCGTGAACACTTTAATTCATTGTGTTGCTCTTTGCATTTCTGAATTCACTTTGGGTAATATTGAGAATGCAATGTGCAAAATTTAGGTTTCTTTTCAAATTCAATGGAAATGAAGATGAGATCAATCTTTTGGGGGATGGGATTGAGAAGGCAGAATTTGGAGAATGGGCATGGATGTCACCGGAACAAGTAGTTGATCAAGTCAGTTCAGCTCTCCAACCTTGAACGTTCTAAGCATTTCCAAGGCTTACTTTTTTATCTCTTGACTTCCTTTGAAACTCTTTGCAGGTAGTGGATTTCAAGAAACCAGTGTACAGTGAAGTTTTGTCCGTCTTTGCGCCGTATATCCAGTAGATCCCTCAAATGCTGCTCATTTTGTCAAATCAATAATCTTTGTATTGCATTAGCGTTGTAATAAGCCTTTGCTCATCTGCCCTTAGTGTTCGAAGTCTTGAACTGCTTCTGATAGACTGAACAGCCTCATGAAAGGTACCATATTTGAGATCAGAAACAATAAGTATTCATTCTTATCATCTCTTAAATGATGTTCCAACTGAGTTTGCCAATAAGTCCAGGATATTATCCCTATTGCCAGACCTTTGTATTTCCATCAAGATGTTGGATGGAGATAGAAGGTTTGGTTAAGAGTCTTGATTGGATAAAAGTTACAAGGAATCGAAGAGATATATTTGAATTAATCTTTCAAGTTGACATAAATTCAATATCCAGATAATCGGATCTTGCATTACAGAACATTCCCCCAAGAATTAGCTATTGAGCTCTGTTGGCTAGGAATGGAGTGCCACAGTTACGGGTTGTTTTCCGGTAAAAGTTGGATCAAAAAATGCCAGCTGAGATGTCTCCAGAACATCTCTGCAGCTGAAACTCTTCCTGAAAAATATCAAAATTTGTCAATATAGCATCTTAAATATGGAGAACACTGAAGAGACTGCATGTTTATCTCTTGCAAAAAGAACTTCCAATGTCGATCAAGGCTTAACCATCACCGTCAATAAGGCAATTTGTGAAGAATACATACCTTGCAGCTTCTAACAATTGAGTGGCTCTCTGCTTTCTTCTCATGGCAGGAGCTACCCATATTGCTCTAATTCCGCAAGTAACAGGTGTAGCTTCTGTTTCGAGGAGAATGGCTCCCATGAAGTCCTGTGTTGATTCCTCGTGTTTAACTTGATGACTAGATTTTCCCTTGGCTTCCCTCTGGAAACAAATGCTGTCAAATTGAAGTACTGATGAGTCTTCTGTCCTGCTCTTCTTTGCAATGGCATTTTCAAAGCTTCTTGGAATCTCTGATTTGCAAAGGACTCTTTAGGCCTCTGATATTGTTTCCACTACTAAGCAACTAGCTATTCTCCTTCGAAATACATATAGATAAAACTGTTCTCAGATGAAAAGAAAAGCTGATTTTTAAAACATTGAGAAATCAAACATACACTTTCTGGGGGTCAAAAGACTGAGTATATTCTAACTTCCAGAAATGTTACCTTGCAAAGCTTAGGGATGAGGTTCCCACTACTACCCAAGTCAACCTCAATCATCTGCAAAACCTTTTCAACCTAAAAATGAAATGAAGCACGTTGGCCATAACAAAGGTATCAAATAAAAAGCTAAAAATGGCCAAAGCTGGGAGTGGGGAAAGAAAAAGAAGAATATCAACAGTAGCAACAGAGAAAAGTAGCAGTAATCCTGTCACTGGACCTATGTATTCATGCTATTTATTTCTTTAATCCAATTGATAAGCTTCTCATTTTTTACCTTCAACCATTCAATTATTTCACACACGAATTCAGGAGTAGCTACATATTAGACAAGCACAATTAGGCAGAAAAATATGCCAATCTACCTTTTACTAGAATTTTGTTCATCTGTTTTTATTCTTGGTTTTAGGGTATCAAGTTATTTTACTGTTGGTTATAGTGTATTATATATTTTTGCCTCATAGAAATTTATGTTCCTGCTAATAATATCAGTAATTCTACACTGCGATCTCACATGTTCTCAAAAGGAGTCAATCTTTATTTAGAGAAATAGAAATTGTAGGTGCATTTTCATTTTTCATTTGTCTCTTATGAGCCGGCGGATCTCCTTCCAAAACAAGGATTATGCGGCCTAACTCAATTGAAAGTTGGCTAACAACTCTTTCATTTGTCCCAGCTCTGCAAATCAAAAGCAGACAGAAATGCTACTGTTATAGAAGGAAACTAACACAAGAAAGTGAACATCAAAATCTTTTTTTAAAATAACCTTGAATTGGATGCCTTCAGTGTAATCCTTGTGCAATTCCTTGTGGAGTTTCTCGTCCAACACATATTCACAATCATATTTGAAACCACATGTAGAACAACTACGAAGGGTGAAATCAGATTGTCCCAAATCCAGATGAAGTTGGGCATAACTATATGATTTTATTTTTCAGCATTGTGCACGAAGTGGATGCATTTCTGTAATTATATATCCCGCTGATACTGTAGAAGAAAAGGAAAAGGAAAGTTAATTATTTTTTTCACAACAATGCAGTAATTTTTCTCGCGAAGATGGGACAACCACCATTTCCTGTCCTAGTGAGATGATAAAATCAAGCAGTTTGTCCTTAATAATAGACTTATTCATGAATACCGCAGAAAGCATCTATAACTGGAAAATTCATTTCCATCCAAGTCAGGACAAAGACAACGTTGTTAGGATAAAATCCCTAATTCCCAAAACTAAATACCTTCATACGAAATTGATTGGAACATAACAAAGAATTGCGGAAGCGTACCTAAATCCATCGGCTTGATGATT
>JAWZTD010000001.1:11083197-11098639 GCA_035221335.1 Echites panduratus | reverse complement strand
TTTTAATAAATTAATTATCCTGATAAATAAATTTCTTTATACCCAAAGTTCAAAGAAATAATAATAATGAAAAAAAAAAGGAAGAAGATATTTTCTTATGGTTTACAAAATCTACAGGTATGATTAACATCTTTAAAAAAATTTAAAAAAGAATTGATATCAGATTCGAAGGAGTCATCTTCAAAATCAGGAATAAGGTCCGGGAGATGAATTTCGGAGATCGGTTTCAGGCAGTAACATAAACACGACTCTTCTGGAAAAACGTTACTGGTACTAATTTCTTCCCTTAATCCTTCCAGATGATCCCTTTTCTCTTTTCGAATCGAATTTGTAATCTGACCAAAATCTTCAACGTCGGAAGATTCTGCGATGCTGTAGGATGGATTCATAATTCCGGCTGACGTTTTGGTCCTTGATTTCCTCGATATATTTTTGGGGAGGAAGTTAACCAGATCGGATTTTTCTACTTTTTTAAATTGAGGTGCAGAAAAAGAAAACTTCACATTTGATTTCTTTCGTGGCCTTCCTCGATCTCTTTTCTCTGTAATTCTAGTCTCCAATGACTGCATTTTTTTTTCAACATCTATACCTAAAAAAAAGAACACCAAGAAAATTAAATAGGTAGTATCCCGTTTCTTTTCCTGAAAAGAAAAACCTTTATTGTACTGTAATAGTATATTCATTCCTTCTAAAATTGAGTAAAAAAAATATTTTTTTAATTAAAAGTTTATTAATAACCTTTTTAAATTTATTTATTTGAAAATATCTTGAAGTGAACCCTGGTCGAAATAATATTTTAAAGTGTATCCAATTTCAATTGTATAACATACTAACTAATAATATTTTAATTATATATAAAACACAGATGTATATTTATTTCTTAAATAAAAACAAAATTTTAATTTACAACCGAGTCCTAGTATACTGCTGGAGTTATTCTTTGCCCCTTAGTTTTTTCGTAAGCAGCAGATAAGCAGTTACGTAAGCACCCGATGAGCAGTTACGTAAGCACACCGACGGCAGCCAACATGCTACTCAGTTGGCTCTTCGCTTTCTAGAGGACAAGCCAGATCGATTCCTTCCAATTCCTCTCGTTCTCGAATCTTCTTTATCGCATCCTGTTTGGCTTTTTAATATTTAAATCAAATTTTAGGATTTTTGGGTCTATAAATGGCGTAAAAGATTGAGAAATAATTCACACTTTGTTGGCTTTCTGAATATTTTTGTGATTTTGTTTTAGAAAATGGCTTCGGAGAATTTGATTACAGAGAAGAAGAGAGTGGTTGTTGTAGGCGGTGGAGTCGGAGGCTCACTTCTTGCGAAGACCCTTCAAAGCCACACAGATGTTTACCTTATTGATCCGTGAGCTGTTCTCCCCCCCCCAACCCCCCTGTTATTATATTTTTATTTTATACTTTCACTCTTGTTCTTGATATTCAGAGTCTGATTCATGTTAATATGTAGGCTGTTTTTAACTTTTTGGCTCATTGTTGTTGAGATTTCTAACTCCGAATTGAACTTCAATTAGGTTGGATCAAGTAGTTTAGTTTTAAATTGTGATGAATTGTGACAGTTCTGCGGAAACAAGAGTACTTGAATCCATAAGAAAATGATTGTTAATTGTTACTTTGAAAATTCCCATGATGGATAATTTAGATTCAGAAAAGTGTCAGTGCACCTGGATAAGAGAGATTGCAAAGGTTCCATTTTTTTGGGCTACATGGATGTAGTTTTTTGGATCCGAGTACAATGTTGAAATGATGCATTTTAAACTCACGTTCTTTCACTATTAAGAAAAAAGGATTACTTGTTCTTCTGCTTTCAGATATGATTTTTTGATCCTCTGCCTGCTTGTCCCCACATTATTGGCCGTTGTCTTCTAACAACTTCAAATTGCCACAGGAAGGAGTATTTTGAAATCACCTGGGCAAGCTTGAGATCAATGGTTGAACCATCATTTGCGAAAAGATCAGTGATTAATCACTCGGAATATTTGCCTCATGCACATGTTGTCACAACTCCTGCAGTCGACATCACAGACAGAGAAGTATTGACTGCACAAGGACCAATTGAATATGATTATCTTGTAATTGCAACAGGACACCAAGATAATGGCTGTGCTTTTACAAAAGCTGAGAAGCTTCAACGTTACCAAGAAGGTAAAAAATAGATAAATATATACCTTATGTTCCATTTCTTATCCTCCATTGATTGTTCTAACCATTTAGTTGCGATTGCAATGTACAAACCGACCCTCTCTTCTTAAACTGATCTTTCAGCTGGACAGTATTGGTGATAATCCTCAAACTTGAGTGATGAATTTAGTTTCTCATCTTTTCGTGTTTGTGAAATCTTGAGAGTGCAATCCAGTTTCCATTTTTTGTTTCTTGAATTATAAAAGTCAAGATTTCTTGCTGGCTTGACGTTGTGATCCTGACATTCGTCAATCACTTAAATTTCTTATCATTTTTTCTGTTATCAATGAACCTGACCGGACCGTTTTGATCACACCTTGCTCTGTTAATAAATACACATGATTTGATCCTTGTTGTCCCAAGGGAATATAAATTGAAAGCCATCTGCCTCCCTCTGGATTCTGATGAGGAAAGCCAAACAAATTTCATCTTATGCATTTGCCCAGAACTTGAAATTTGTAGTTCAGTGTTTGTATTCTGATTGCAACTGCAGCTATCTTGGCAGAAAAGTATAACCTTGTATTATATTTCATGATTTAATACATATATCATAACTGACTTTCTTTAGAATATTACTTTTAAGATTGTAAGTCTAATTCAATTGCTATTATTTACTATATAATTCATATATTTTCAGAGCACGAGAAGATAAAGTCTGCTAACTCGATATTGATAGTTGGAGGGGGACCAACTGGTGTTGAACTTGCTGGTGAAATTGCTGTAGATTTTCCTGATAAGAAAGTGACGCTGGTTCATCGTGGAACAAGGTTGTTGGAGTTTATTGGGGAAAGGGCTGGGAGAAAGGCACTGAATTGGTTGATTTCGAAGAGGGTTGAAGTCATCCTAGGGCAATCAGTCAACTTTGATGATTCCTCAGATGGAATTTATAGAACATCTGGTGGAGAAAACATCTTGGCTGATTGCCATTTCATGTGCACAGGCAGTCCAATTGCTTCATCCTGGCTACAGAAGACAATTTTGGGCAAAAGCCTCGATAGTCAACGGAGGTTAATGGTTGATGCAAATTTGAGAGTCAAGGGCTTTGAGAATGTATTTGGTATTGGAGATATCACAGATGTTCCTGTAAGTCACATGATTCTTTATTATACCTCTTCAACTAGTTGCTAAGAAAAAAAAAATCCCACGAAATTTCTACATCTAATTAGTTATTAATGCAAATACACAATAAAAGCCATATTATTTGCCTTGCAAAATAAGGAAATGAAAACATGTCACATGAAAATTTGCAACTACAATCACCTTTTAGAAAGAAACATAGATGGTTTTCAGGGATTTCTAGCCTTTCTGATAACAGTTGCAAAGATAAATCCTTCATGTCAAGAGCGAAGAAATTACATATTCCTTGTTGAGCTATTATGGGCTTCTAGCATCCTTTTTGGGCATTTTTCCACTTTACAATTAAAATAGTTGTACATGTGGAACTTTCCCTTCCACCAAGGGCTTGAACTGAGGCACTCATTGCAGTTGATCCCGTTGGATTAGACAAAAATGTTAGTTTGTTATGCTCTTAGTTGCCTATTCAGATCTGCATTGTTCTTGCCTCTAAGATTAGAGTTGAATTTATTCTGTATGGGCAGCTTCTTTTTCTTATTTTACAATGAGTATATGCACATTTCAGGAACTCAAACAAGGATACGTGGCTCAACAGCATGCATTGGTGGTTGCAAAGAATGTGAAGCAACTAATACGAGGTGGAAAGCAGAAGAAACTGGCAGTTCACAAGCTTGGACCAGCATTGGCGATTGTTTCATTGGGTAGATCAGAGGGAGTAGCCCAAATTCTGTGTTTATCAATGGTTGGGCGTCTACCAGGCATGATGAAATCCGGGGACTTGTTCGTCCCAAAAACTCGAAAGCAATTAGGTCTAAGTTCGAAGGTAGACTAGCAATTCTTCATGTGTAAATTACATGTATTATCAGTTTGATGATTTTTGTACTGTTTTTCTTTGTTGTGTAATTACAATCAAATAATAATACAGATTTTTTTTTCCAATGATAGTAATGGCCACTGGAAAATGTCTATTTACACAAAATCCTCAGTGAAATAAAATCTTATACAACCATTTGCAATATTAATCTGATAGAAATCTCTCATAAGATCCGTAAAAGGGTTTTAGTCCATTTTGATCCTCCATGTGTAAGTCAAGCCAAACCAAACTATACTATGATAGCCACAAGTCCTTCAACGTATTCCGAACTGTTGTTTTGATCTCAACCAGTCATATTATAGATATAAGATAACTTTTTAGAAAGTCATGTTAAAGATATAAAATAATTTTTTAAGAACAAAATTATCAATCTAATAGTTGCTTACTCAAAATCTAACCTAACTCTTTTTTTTTCAAAAGAAAAGAAAAGAAAAGAATTTAAATGAATTTGGATTAACAAAATCCAAATAAATTAAATGGATAACCCAAATTCATTCACAACCTTGAGGTAGACTGGATTTTGAGCAGCAAAAATAGAATATTACTGAATCTATAATATTATTGATTTCAACGAGTATTTTTATGAAAAATTATAATTGAGACTAAAATCACAACTTGATGATACTAGAAAAAAAAAAACCTTTTAATGACATTCTTAAACGTCAAATGAGCTAAAAGCTCACTCGTGTAAATAACATAAACCTTTCACTTGACCTTGAGACATTCCATTACTATTACTTCATGACTTTGACACTTTGCAGTTACCTTATTATTATTATTATTCGAGTAAATTATGTTTATAAATTAGTTAATTTTTAAAGAAATGAATTGTTAATTTTAATAAAATTTAAATTAATTTATTTAAGTTTATTGATATTTAAATCCAATTTTTAAAGTAAATGTAAGTATTTATTTATTTTTAAATATTTTTTTGTACTATTATTTCTTTTGGATTGTCTTTAATAACATAAGGAGTAACAAAAATAGAAATATCTAAAGCTACGCCAATAATTTATTAGAAATTTTCTGAAATTGCCATTCTTAACCCGATCAGGCACCCATTCCCTTCCCTGGTACGTGTAAAACCGTTTTAAGGGAGAAGATTCTACGCAACTTCCTTGAAATGCATTAGGACTTTACTTCTTATCTCTTCTTCCCAACCTTATTATTCAAACCCTTGTTCTTAGTTTAAGACCGTTAAGCAAAGACTATTTACTACAGATATTATTATTATACACAGTATATCCATATAGAAATAAATTAAGCCCCAACTGACCTGGGTTTGGAAGCAAAGTGCTCTTGTCTTGGATTCTTCATTTGAGAGATCAATCTCAATCTAAATCTAAGACCCTAGTTCTCATCGAAATCGAGGCCTTTACGGAGAGCGGAAGATGAAGAGAGTCTTTGGTGTCAAGAAAGAGAAGGAACCTCCGCCGTCCGTTCAGGATGCATCTGATCGAGTATGTGTTTGATGATTGCTGCCTTTTTTTTTTTAATGAAA
This sequence comes from Echites panduratus, assembly GCA_035221335.1. NCBI lineage: Eukaryota > Viridiplantae > Streptophyta > Magnoliopsida > Gentianales > Apocynaceae > Echites > Echites panduratus. The sequence continues at coordinate 11,092,995 of JAWZTD010000001.1, read as the reverse complement.
TTTATCAAGTTTTTGATTCTGTGGGTGATTAGTGTTTCCTTTTGTCCCATTAGGTACTTCGAATGTATTTTCCTTTTCTTTTTTTTTCCTCTTAGGGTTTGTAATTTTGCTTTTGTAATTTCCAGATCAATAAACGAGGTGAATCAGTGGATGACAAGATTAAAAAGCTTGATGCTGAACTATCTAGGTATAGAGAACAGTTGAAGAAGACTCGGCCTGGTCCTGCTCAGGAGGCTGTCAAAGCTCGAGCCATGAGAGTTCTTAAGCAAAAAAGAATGTGAGTATTATCTGAGTAGGTCGCCAGAGAGTCCTGCGCGTATGGCTTTTGATGAGTCTAAGGGAAAATGCCTTTTGCTATTCATGTTATAAAAACTAGAGGTGTTGGCTGACAAATTATTAAGATTGTACAGAATCCATTAACGCTTGTTTTTAAAAGCAAAATAGCCTACATTTTGAGGATGTTATGTCCTGAATATTCTAGTATAAGTGTGCACAAACTTTCTAGTCAATAGTTTTGTGGTGAATTGCTAGAATCTATGCCAGATGAAGGTGAGGTCAAGCCTCTAAAATTTTTTATGCCTTCCATTCTATGAAAATGAATAACAAAGACATGTTCAGTTGTTCTATTATTTGTTGATGTAGAAAAATTAGATCTTATGGTACAAAGCTTGATCATGTGATTTCATTAAATGAATTTGTTGTGTTATCGATGTGACTTTGACTGTCCTTTGTGTAAAAGTTAGAGATATATAAAAATCTTCTAAAGTTATGCTTGAACCGAAATACCAGTGTTTCGTAATTTCAAATGTATCCCTGAAGTTCTTCCCTGTGCATCAGTTTTATCTAAAATGAGGCAAGATGATTCACACAGCCACTGAATTTGATAGGTATGAAGGTCAACGTGATATGCTTTATAACCAGACATTCAACCTAGATCAAGTTTCATTTGCAGCTGAGGGAATAAAAGATGCTCAACAAACGGTATGTCTTCAAGAGCTTTGTTACTTCCTTAGTGGCTGCTCAATTTTCAAGTAATTGGTTTAGTCCCATTAATGCATGTTTATTTTCTAAATGTGAATGCAATAATTTGATCTTGAGTTGTGAACGCATGATGATGATGATTTGTTTTGTTGATAGAAAGCTTCTTTCAGCTCCAACAAAAATGAAAAAACTGTCAATTATTTTAAGTTGTTTCTGATGCATGAAGTACTTTATCAATCTTGTATCTTTTAACTGAACTAAATCATGTCTTACCTGTTTTTGAAAAAAATTAGGTTCGTATCTGTTTGCCCGGAAGACGAGCAATGGAGTTGACCCTGGACCAAACTCTAAATTTTGATTATTGTACTTGAATTATAACTATATATATATGTATGTATGTATGTATGACAATCACACTTAACTTTTCATTTCATCTTGCCATGATTAATGATAAAGTTGATCCAAAGAAGACAAGTTAAGGTTGATATGTTCCCAACCCAATAGTTGATTTTTTTTTTTTTTTTGTTAATGCATGTCTAATGTATAATTATCAAACATGCATTGCATCTCTTCTTTTATTTTCCAGAATGAAATTTATTTCTAGATAATAATTGATCAAAGACCTCATAGTGTCTTCAGTCAAGTTGTTTCTTGAACTACAATAATTCATGGTAGAATGTCTTTTTCTTGGTAGCGCCCTGTTGAGAAAAGTTCAAGGCTTTGGAGGAGCTTATTTCCTAACCTGATTGGAACCTGCTGCCTACCTCCTTAGAGGTAGGGGAATCCTGTTGTATTGAGGAGGAGGTCTTTGAACTTAATTATATGGTTAATCAATATTATAGAGTTTACAATTCATGCTTTTAATGACATCCATGTCAAGTTGGATGATAACCCTTGGTGTGCATTAGGAATTAATTCAATTCATCGGCAGCGTTATTCCTTTAATAACTAGTTTTCTTTCTTTGTTGTAGATGTCAGCTCTGAAGTCGGCAAACAAAGAACTGAAAGGGATGATGAAGACAGTAAAGATTCAAGATATAGATGTCAGTACTTAATCAGTTCTAAGTAGCCATGGCAATCATTTGTGTTCCCGTGATTATTGTTGGAAAATTTTTATCTTGATCTTTCTTTTTTGGCAGAATTTGCAAGATGAGATGTTGGACTTGATGGATGTTAGCAATGAGATCCAGGAGTCCCTTGGTCGGAGTTATAGTGTACCTGATGACATTGATGAGGAAGAACTCATGGGCGGTAAGCTTGATTGAACTATGCAATATTCATATGAAGAAAAAAAATATGAGCACCAAAGTTTTCCATTACCAAATAATATCTTCCACCCCCTTTTACTCTCTTAAACGTAAAATTTTCCTGCAAGATAAATTGTAATGTTGTAAGTTTTATCTGCTTATTTTTTCTGAATTATTTTATGGTTGTTTTAAGGAATAAAAAGCTATCAAATAAATCAATTTCAAAAAACTTAGGAAGTCTTTTGGTTTCTTGTTTTCGTAGCATGTTGATTTCGCTAAGTCCTTGTATTTCAATTTGTAATATAGAACTTGATGCTCTGGAAGCAGACATGGGAATGGAAACTGAAAGTGACGGGATGCCATCATATCTACAACCTGAAAAGGAAGAATTTGAATTGAATTCAGAGCTGAACTTGCCATCTGCTCCAACAGGAGGGCATGCACCCATGCCTGCTAAGGTAATGGACTGCTATTTAACTGAAAATTTTCATTTGTCCTTCATCAAATGTTGTGCTTGCAAGTTCTATATCATTGCTGATTGAATTCATGACAGACAGATGTCTCCTCTGACAAGGATTTAATATTTGAGAAACTCTATTTTAGAAAATATTGTCTGTTCCTCCAGGGAATGATATAGGCAAATGGCTGCTTGAAACTGAGAAAAAAAATGATGTGAATAGAAGGCAGGATAAAACTAGGTAATGCAACTAAATGAGCAATATTAAGAAATTATACTATAAATGATAAAGAATACAAATTATAAATATCTCCTCCCCATACCCCTAGGCTGCTTGCAGTGGAATTGAAACTTTATACCCAAATGGAATTTTTGTATCTCGTAGTCTTGTAATGTTACAAATATTTGGATGTCTGACATAACCATCTTTGGTTTTTCTTTTTCCTTTTTAATGCGAAATATATTCTCAAGCTTGTGTTCTGATGTTGGTTAGGCTGAGGACGAGCTAGGCCTGCCTGCAGTTCCTCGTGCATCAATTCGTGGTTAGAGATTAAGCTGACCTTACTGAAAGATTTGTGCAGTCATATTCTGGTAAAGTTCGTGCTGAGGTGACCTTTTGGTTATTATGTTCTTCCAACTTTGCGAAGTTGGTTATTCATTTCATTTAATAATGGATTCCTTTGAACATATGCATCTATAATATGTGTTGTATAGACAGTAAATACACTGATTTGTTGTGTTAATAGCTCAGAATATCTTTTTCTCTCTGTTTCTGTTTTGATTTAGTTTACCTTTCAGAAACGCGAAAGAAATTTTACACAGGCTCTGTTGAATAGCCAAGATATTACACAGGATCTGTTTTACCCTGTTGGATTGTGGAAAACTTGGATGTTCCTGTGTACTGATGGATGATCCCCTAATGAAATTTCACACAGGTCGGGAATCTCCCTTCCAGGCGTTGGGTCCTCAGCATTGGAATTTTATGTTGGACACAAAGTAGGCCGGCCAGCACACACCCAGATTGTTGGATCCTCTTTTGGAACATGAAAACGTTGCCTAAGACCAAAATTCGAATTGGGAACTCAAATTTCACGATAAAGAGGGTTGGATTTGACCCCGCAAGTCATATATGCGGCAAATGAAAACAGATAAAGCTCCATTTAATACTTCCATAGAAAATGCATCAGCTGAATAGTTCTTGACTGAATGCCTTGGCATATGATTTTTAAGTTGGTTACCCGACCTATGTCATGGATTGGCTGTTTTTCCAACTAGCAAAAGTAACAAGGAAACAAAAATTTTGCCATCTCCCACAGCTACACCTGCACATGGGTGTGGGGTTTACAAGTGCTAGTGGGAGGTTATCAGCCAATTGACTAAGACTCCTTCCATACAGTACTACAGTTTCCACTGTCCAGGAAATAGCTTAGGCACATCTAGTTAAAATCAAGTTTTCCCCAGTCTAACATTTGCCAATTTGCCTCCGAACTTGCCACCTTTGAAGTAGTGCTTAACCTCAAATTGGTGCGAACCTTGTCATCATTCCTGTAAGCTAAAGAAGCTCTTAACCTCTCCGCTTCTTTTTTCAGAGATCTGTACTCGCCTGCTCGAAGAAAAACATGAAAAGGAATATTATTATCAATAATGGTTGAATCAAGGGATGGAAAGACCATAGATAAATATGGCGGGATCACATAATTTTAGGGCTATTTTGACTGCTAATAAAGGGATGCAGCTTACTCACCATCTGCAATTAGTTTCTGTTGTTGCAGTCTGAGTACTTTTTGCTTGAGTTCGTTATTTTCGATGGACAAAGCAAGACGCTGCTGAAAGAGAGAGCCAATCCTCAATGCCATATCTGATTCAAATTTCTGCATCACAAAATGCTTTGTTTCATGGTAGCAGAAAATGATTGGTGAAAACCAGTGGCAGAAAGAAAGCATTCAGATAAAGAAAGATGTATTCAAGCACTGAACTTTAGCCCAAGGAACTTACTTATCAATCAATTAAATAAAAACATGTTGCAACAAAACCCTTTATCCTCTCAGACCATGACAAGAATATTGTTTCTTACAACCTGTGAATAAAGTAAACATTACCTGAAGCATGTCAACAGATCTTTCTAATTCAGCAATATACTGGAGTTTGCGGACCCTTGACCGCTGCCCAGGGTGCCTGAACATTTTAAGAAACTGATTAGGATTAAGAAAAATAAACAACTCAAAAGACAATGATGAGGTCATCCTCCTTTACAAAGTTTGTGTAAAAACAGATGAACCTTAATGTTTCTATTGGTTTGAAATTCATTAGTTTACAACTGGTAAATACATCGAAGACACTCGGAGTTTACAAGAATATACTGGAGTACTACTATAATAAGAAACTTACAGAGGATAGCAGCAGAATTTATATTTACAATCATTTCAGCATTATGGGAAAACAGAGAAAAATTATTAAGGTAAATGTCTTATGCAATCCCACTGCTGATTTCCAGCTGAGAAATGAATATAAGGCACATGCCCATGCAGTTGACAGGTGAGAGTGATCAAGAAATACGCAACAAAGACAGTTAAGAGTAGGCTTTGAACAGTTAAGCCTTGGACATCTTATTAGTGCGAAATGAAGTGGATTTATATTTCTTGCTTCAGATGCTACACACTAAGGGGAAGGGTAGGGAAATAGTGCAGACCTTTTTAACTGAAAGGACTTCTTTCCAATGTCCTGGAAGTTTCTCAGCACAGATTCTTATATGCTAATAGGAACCTTCAGTCTCGAATTTTACCTAATTCCTTCCTAATCATATTCTTTCTTCTTAGAAAGCTCATCTTTTTCATATTGACCCTCTTCAACTAAAGAGATTTCAAAAAAACCTAGTGCCTTTAGGAACATCCAATTGGTTCCATTGATGTCACTATGGCATAATCCAAAAGTTCAGGTAAAGCCATAGGCGATAGCCAATCTTAAATCATAACTTCAGAAGAAAGCCATTCAAAAAATTGGAGACATCAGAATCTGTGATTCTTCCATTACAGATTATGGAGCCAAGTGAATGAACTTCCATTTGTCTGTTAAATAGGAAATCTTCTATCTGTTAAACCATCACGTTTCAGATAACAGTAATCCTCATACTTTTTCTACTCTAAATACAACAGATCATACTTTTTCTATGTCCAAGATTATTTTATCTTGTGAAAGATCTTACTCCATAAAGTTCAATGTACTAAAAGCTCCATGCAACCCAGAAAAGCTAACACGATGGAACAACTACAGCGACAATACTTTTCTTGCACATTTGGAACATTATGGTATGGACAAGAAATATAAGATTCTACAATCAATCACTTGCTTGTGGACAGATACTGAGAAAAGGGAGAAAAGAGAAAGAAAGAAAGAAAGAAGATCTATCCCATCACCAACAGTCAAAAGTGGGACTATCCCAGCAAGAAACAGGCAAGCAAAAATGTAGATATTTCCATACAATAAAAACATTGGTTAAGAGCATAATCAGCACTAAAAGCATTGTAGAAGGCACTAATAATACTTAATTTGAAATCAATACTTTGAGGCAGACACTGAAACACTGTATTAAGCAGCTTAACTAACAACGTTTTACTGGTTCCAAGAGAAGAAAAATGCATGAACTGGGAGTTTACTTTTACAGAACTTTTTTTATTTATAAAATTATTACTATTATTTAATAAAGAAAAGATGTTGGTTAAGAATCAGACCTTTTTATCGGCTTTGGCTCTGCATTCACCTCGCCAGTTGAGGCACAATCATCCCCCATTGAACCCAGATATGCAGTACCAGAAACACAGATAGGCTCATCTAAATGCTCCAGGTGCGTATGAGAGACATATTCTGACAAGGCTGAAGCTATGGCATTCTCTGGAAAAGTTAATTTTCCTTTTCTACGAGGAGAATTCGGACCATATATAGCAGATTCCAAACTCTCATCGGCGTCATAGGAGGCAGAAGTATCTCTTTCATGCAGTTTATCTAGATTTGTTAAAGGAACAAGATCATCCAAAATGGCCAATGAATCACTAGCTGATCGCCGATGCAATATGCCATTGGAATTAGATTCTGAATCATCCAACAAATCATCGAGCCAAGCTGGTTGCTCCTCTATGATATAGCTCTGTGATACAGATTTATGATGCCTGGAGTAAGAGCCAGTGCCCTTGAGCAAGGTGGGGGAAACAGGGTCATTTGTTGGGCGAGCTACAGTTTTCTTTTGAAAAGGGCATCTCGGTGGAAGGTGAGCCTGCCTTGACATACTGAAAATGTACTACCGATTGAGCATCAGAGCCTAATATAGTTAGTTACTGATGATATTCTAGCATCTGCTTGCCTCTGCGACAGAATATGGTAAAATATTCCTCAATTCTGTAGCTTATTACACCCACCTCATAAGTGAATAACTCTATAAAGTAATAGCAACAGAAATAAAACGGGGAAACCCAATGTTCGGAAAAGCAGAGAAGTTGAACTCTTTAGGAAAAAATTATAGTTTTTGAAGTTCAGACATATTAAACCCTCTCTTCTTTGTAAACAAAAACGAAAGCGAAATCTTTGCAGACCTGTATTCAACTTAATCCATCTATAATCACTAATAAAAGACAGAAAAAGCAATGGGACAAGGGAGGGGAGAAATGAAGGGTCCGGCCTTCGGTAAAGGGAAAGCAAGATGTGAGTTTTTAGATGTAACAGTGGACCTATACACCAGAGTCTGGAAATACAGGAAACAAGTAAAATCCAAAGAATTAACTCCATTTGTGACCTGATGGAGCAAGAAAAACAAATTAAAACGTAGAGAATAAAAAAGAAAACAAGAAAGAGAAGAGTCAAATCGAAGAAAACAAGATTCAAATCAATAAGTCAGCTCAGCAGAGTCCCAAACTACCCCCGAGAGAAGGAGAAAACGGAGGGTATATGAAGAACAACAAAATCATAACTCAATTGAAATTGAGCCCTTCTCATTTCAGGCCAGTAAACAACAAGAAACGGATAAGACCAGAACTTTTCCGTTTTCCCTCCCATTACCATATGTTCTCTCTGCAATTAAACATCAAATTATAAGGAGAGAAAAGAAAAGAAAACACAGAACATTCGAGAATAATCAATTGGTTGAAACAAAATCAAATTCCCACTATTCTTTAAAATCAATGCAGTTCCTTCCACCAAAAAATTGAATTTGCGTACCTCTGCTTGCTTCCCAGGGAGTTCCCTTGGTTACGAGTTATGTCCTCAAATTTGATAGGAAGGATGAAGGGGACAAGATGGGTTGCTTCGAAAGAACAAAAGGCGCAGAATCCCTGAATCGCAGTGATGATAGCATTACTTGAAGTAGTTTGGTCTCATCGACTGTCGAGTGAAAAGGGTGGCAGACTGTGACTCCATTGGAGGAGTAAGTGTACGGACTAATGGCGTTTGAGTTGTTCACAGCTCAGCTAAGGGCTTCACTTTTTGGATGCTATGCTCGTGGAGAATTGAATGGAAAAAAAAAAAAGAAAAAAAGAAAAAGGGAAAGAAAGATATATTGTGGTGGCCATGGGCATGGCGGCCTTTTCCGGTTTCTTCTGATTAAGTTGTGGAAACAGACAAATTGCACTACACTCCAAAGCTTGTTTTAATGGTGTCATTGGTTGCCATTTGCCTTTGCCATCTACTACTGTGTCTCCTCCATAAATCCAAATTCTTCTTCAGATACTGCCACACTCCTCCAATAACATTTGCGTTTCCATTATCTTGTATCTGATGTACATATGTTTTTTTCCCAAAATAAAACTATGATATATAGAATTTTTTAATTCAATTTTCATATGATTCGTTAAGCAATGGCATTTGCTACCTCAAAAGAATAAAACAATTTGTAACAAATAATTAATCTATGATAAACGGATTTAATTCAAATCATCTTCAATTTTAAAGAATCTAACATAATTATCTTTATAATTTTTCTTAACTTTTTTGATTAATATGAAAGTTTGCTTTATGAATGGATCATATCAAATTAACTGATAAAAGATCACCCAAACACAAATCAATATAGGAAGATATTTACTTAATTTCGAATTTAAAATTTTTATCTATACTCTCAACACTTTCTTATTAAGCTATTCCAAGAGGGACTCAACTTTTTGTTAACTAATCTATATTAATGCTAATTTGCAAATGAGGGCATTATTGTGGGAACCCAAAACAAGAAATGGTATCTACTTTTCATTTGTTATCTGTTTTTGCTAACCTAAAGAGGAAGCTTAACCCATCAAAACTTTTTTCTTCTTTTTATGGGTTGCCTTAATTTGAATCATTTAACTTTTTCAAAGTCACTCAAAGCAAAAGGAAGCCTAACTTTTCTTAAGCGCAACGGCAGAACCCACGATTCCTTCTTCGTAACTGATTTCAGATCTGTGGCTTTCTTCTACTTCTCCTTCTTCCTTTAATCTTTTCTCTTTTCTTCTAAATTGTATTCTTTTACCCTCAATCAATAATCCTAATTAAAATTTTAATACGTCTTTGTACAATGTATTTCTCTTTCGTTATTAAATATAAATTATCAATCATATTTTTTTTTCTTAAGATATTATCTAATCATCATTTTAAAAAATTTAAACACTATTTTAATATAGTATTAGAGGGATAATATATAAAAGATCCTAAAAAAATAATAATTATAAATTAACTCTCAATAATACATTTTAATTAATGAAAAAAAATTAGTTAAAATGACTTATATTTAAGAGCTTTAAAATAGTATTTTTTATTTTAACAAAAATGTTAAAGAACATAGATTTTTTTTTATTCACCTCAATTCCAAACTTACATCTAGAGACTTCTTTCCACTTACTTCCGCAATTTTTCAAACTCGAAATCTTTTAATTTAAAAAGAAACTAACAAAGTTGACAAATTAAAGTTACCATCAAATTTCAAACTCTAACAATTAGTAGTAGAATCCTGTGGGTAGAAGTAGAACTCAACTGCTAGTTGTATTAAAAGGAAAAATTATTAGAAGGGATGAAATTAAGGGTCTAATTGGATACATTATTTATTTGGATAATATCATTCAATTTCATAAATTTTACCTTTAAATTGGAATGTAATTTTTT
>JAWZTD010000001.1:10885363-10896063 GCA_035221335.1 Echites panduratus | reverse complement strand
TGTTTGTTTGTTTATATGAAGGTCAAAGATTTTAGTTTCTTCTGAGTGGATACTAGATATGTGCTTCTTCTTAACTTTTTGCTGAAATGCTTTGTCTTGAGTTTTGATACCATTGAATTCAGCGTTCTATGAATTAGATAGTTGGAACCTTGGAAGGTGTCAATGAATACCCCATATTGTGATGGCATGTATGATATCAGCATTTAGAAAAATTCTTGATGTAAGCAACTTACTCTAGAGGTATTTTACGGTTGGTTGTGGCTAACGAGACACTCTTTTGCTACCAAAACTTGGGGGAATGCCCATGGAAAAACTCTACACACTGTGCAGGCAGGAATGTCAGAAGACATTTAAGCCCTTAAATTTTGTGCTGATTTCTTTTACCAATTCTTGTGCTAACACTTGTACAAGTGCTGCAATATGGGCATATTGACAGTGTAGATAATTGGTTACAAAATGCCCTTTTATGTAAACTCTCCAAATTATTCTCTTTTGTTTATGTAAGGCAAATTGAAAGTGCCAGATTGTAAACTTTCCTAAAGTGTGCTGGTTGGCAGGTGCGAAGGAGTTCTTTTCACTATTACTTTTGTTTGTAGTCTTACATGGTGCCATGCTTTGACTATTGGGTGAAGGGGAAATGGATATGGGTGCAGCCACTTTAGATTGGTAGTGGGGGTTTTATCATGCAATGCTGTGAAAAGATATTTTAATGTTTTGAAGGTTGCATTTTGGGCTTTTCTGTTTCTTTCCCTACTTGTGGACTGTTGGAAATTTGAGATCCTGTCATAAACATACTTGATATTCTTAAAATGAGAAGAAGATGATGAAAGTGAAAAGGTAACTGTCTTGGCAGAATTTTATGCATTTCATGGCATTTAATTATCCTCCTGATACCTGGGCCGGGTAAAGTATGGTCATTCTGAATTGAAACTGGATTTAACTATTCAAACAATTGTTTCACTTGACAAAACACTTCATTAATAAGTTGATCTTTTGAAAGAAAAAAAAAAAGAAATTATGTTTGCCTTCACTGCTAACTCTTTTCTTGGAAGAAAGAAAAAGACATTGACAGATTCATTATATGGTTAGCTTAGCTTAGTAATATAACTTTGGAATACACTTATTAGCTCTGTTATGATCTGACTGACTTTACCGGACCCCCTCCTCCATCTGCATACCCAATGTCTTAGATATTCAAGAAAGGTAGGCTTTTGCATGCAGCTAATTATGAAGTTCTCCAGAAAACTCTCAGGTGCCAAACGCAAGGTTTCAGGCTGCAGGAGCTATTCGAGATGCAGCTATTAGAGAATGGGGATTCCTTACTCCTGATGATCAAAAAAGCTTGATAAGGTAACATTCGAAGTCTCAGCATTCAGTAGTGCTACTACTACTACTACTTGTTTCATCACCATTCTCCATTCCCATTTCCTTCACAAACAAATGGAATAAACTGAGAGTTACAGGATGCAAGGTCTTGCTCTTGACATAAAATGATTTAGTCAAGAGATATTTCATATCTTTTGTTCTTGTCAGTGCTTGGTCTTATTGAATTCATCTTGTACTTTTGGTAGGGACTGGAAATGTTCTTTTGTTTCTTTTTTACACGTGTAGTCTGTTTTTTAGGACATCAAAGGTTTCCATAGCCCTTTTCTGGGTGTGGTTGCTCGTGCATGTACTCTCTTGTCTATTCTGAGCATGATGGTTCAAAGGTTGCGCTATGCTTCCATGCTATGATTGAAAATTGAGAGTTATGTTTTCGTTCTGTACGATATGGCTTTAATTTGATTTTCATCTTCTGATTTTTATGTTTGCAGCTTTTGTTTGTGCTATGTTATGCAACATGCAAATTCCCCAGAAGGCTATGTCCAGGCCAAAGTTGCTTCGGTGGCTGCCCAGTTGTTGAAAAGGGGCTGGTAAGTTGCTCTTTATGTGCAACTTAGATGGTGTAGGAAGTTATTACGAAGTGCATGTACAACTTTATGTTCTGGATTGCTGTTCTCATTCCAAAAGGAGATCCTATTATTAAAGCACATGAAACAAATAAATATGCTGCCAGATGATATACGAGAGAATGATTTTATAATCAGATGACACAAAAAAAAGGCCTCAAAGTTATTAACGATTTTATTTTGTCAAATATGTATTTCTCATTAAGTTTTTTGCCAGCAAAGATGTGTATATCAGACTAAAATAAACAATTATTTTATTTCCAGGAAGATGCCGGTTCTTGTTGTGTAAGGTGAGAAATTGCACATGGGTCTTCTCATGTCATAAGAGTCATTCAAGAGAATCATTTTTGTTTGTAACTTTCTAGGTTAATAATACTTAAACCAACTCTCAGTCTTTTATCTATTAATTCCAGTATTTCTCTTTTTGTTTCTCCCTTTATGAAGACCATTAAGAAGAAAAGAGAAGTAAGGGAAGAGTAAAAAACACATTTTGAAATTGACCTCAATGCAATTTATGTTGTTTTATGAACATAAATGCCCTCATATTTATAGATCAATTACTTTTGGAAAGAGTTCTTGTAAAAGGGTTATCAACTTTTCTATAAACGCTAACTTGGATTCTCATTGTGTGTAGGCTTGACTTCCCAGCTACTGACAAGGACTATATTCTTATTCAGGTAAGGAAATAATTTCTTTAACTTCGGAACACTAATTTCATCTTTTATTTCCTGTGCTGCCTGTTCTCATAAAAGGAAAAAAAAAAATCTGTTTCTCAAATTGATTTTTGATTTTTCTTCCTTGCAATCCATGCTCTTAACACTCCCACTCTTGGTTGTTGTGATTGGGGTGTTGGCAGTAGAAATCAACTATACAAAGAAAGAAAGTAAAGGCGAGTTTTCTTGACCATAGGGATAAAATGTTATGGGCTAGTACGATAGCAGTGTAAAGCTTGCTGCTTTAAGATGCAGATGCTACCCCAAAGTGAAATGCTCCAAAGATGAAAAGCAGAGGAACAACAATTCTTACTAATGCAGGAAAAATCATTAACATAGTTTAGTTTTATTATATTTCTTGTAATATAGATTCCTAGGGTTATCTGGTCTTCTAATTGATTATTTTCCTGGAGGACAAGATCCACAGTTTTAGTATTGTTGGATTAGATTCCATATTATTTTTATCTCAAGCCTTTGTAATACGAGACTTACTTTTGACATTTATATGAAGTAGCTTTTGCTCATGTTCTTCTTTAAGAACCTAATGGATGCTAAATTTATGCCCTAAATTTAAAAACCTTGTTCGTCATCTGAAAACCTTGCTTTGTCAGGAATCAGGGTCTGGGCTTTGAAAGTGAAATTAAATCTAGGAATTAGTTCATACCTTCTTTCTTTCTTTTTTCTGGGGGTATGTTGTGCATTCCAATTTGTTGTGCTGAAAGGATCTATTTATTTTCAATTTACAGGTGAAACAAGCTGTTACCAGCAGCCACAGTCTGGATGTGCGGTTTGCTGGGATAAATTTTCTTGAATCCCTGGTAAATCTTTGACACAGATCTTCAAGTTCATTGGATCTGTTTTCTTGGGATTTGTTAAGGGGAAAACTGGACTATGAGATCTGTATTTTTCATTGATCTCACTTGTCATCCCTATCAAATAGTACCTCTGTATCATAATAATCGTCATATTTGCAGATTTTATTTGTTCCAAATTATTTGTCTCATGTAGGAACGAGTTCATCAATTGTTCTTTCCTATATTACTCCTTATTCTCTGTTGATATACACAACAATATCAATTGATTCTTTTATTTCTCAAGTTCTAATGCTGGTAGTTTGGTCTTTTCTTATGGTAGTAATGCAACCAATTAAGTGATTAAATTCAACCCCACTTGGTTATCTTAAGCTTTGGAGTGGGTGAAAATTTATCTCAATCTAATCATTTCCTTAATATTGAGCAAATACTAAATGTGACAATTAATAGAGAATGGGGGCAGTATCTCGTATTGGTGACGGACTGCCAGATTGATTCTATTTGCAACCTCTGTTAAACCATCAACACAAATTCAATATTTTTGGTTAAGTTTTCAGTGACCGATTGATGTTCATTTCAAGGGAGATTGCAAACTGAATCAGTGTAGGTAATTAGAGTCAGAAGTACTTATGGGAATGTAGGAAATCATTGAAATACAAATGGCAAAGCACTGTGGAGATTTTCTGGTTAAGAGAAAGAGTCTCATTAGTTAATCAATCATTTTCTACTTGAAACTGTTTTAAAGTTTCCACAGATACTGATCAAATAGGTCTCTGATGTCAGTTTTAAGTCATTTTGTTCTTAACCTTGTTAATGATGTTATTTTCTTTTTGTGAAGGTATCTGAATTTTCACCTTCAACTTCAACAGCCATGGGCCTTCCGCGTGAATTTCATGATCAATGTTCCACTTCATTGGAGAAAGATTACTTGAAGGTCTTCTGATTGCTATAGGTTCTTTTACACCAAGCAAGCTTTTTATTTCATTTTCCCAGATGGCCATTTCAAAACATTTTATTTTCTTTCACATTTGATTTTGTCTATGGACTTCTCCCTTTTGTTCCACAGACATTCTATTGTTGGGCTCAAGATGCTGCAGTAAGTGTAACAAACACAATCATTGCATCCGATGACTCCATACCCCAAGGAAGAGTGTGTTGTGCAGCACTGCGATTTATGCTTCAAGTCTTAAACTGGGACTTTCGTTGCAACAAAAGTCCAACTGACGTTGGTATGACAGGCATAGGTCTCTTTACTGACCGAGTTAATAGTGACAGCTACTCATTGCGGAAAACTGAGTGCAACTTGGCACAGGTAACTACTTATATGCTGCCAACAATATGATTCACATATTGTTTAATGATTCCAACTTAAACAGTGTATGGGCATATGGATACATAATCTGTGGTTTTTCTGATCAGTTATATCTTCACTTATTCTTGCCCTTCTGCCTACTGCAGCCTGGTCCACTTTGGCATGATGTTCTCCTAACTAGTGGACATGTTGGCTGGCTATTAAATCTATATGGTGCTCTGAGGCAGAAGTTCTCATCTCAGGGCTATTGGCTTGACTGCCCTCTAGCGGTCTCATCTCGGAAACTCATAGTGCAATTCTGTGCCTTAACAGGCACAGTGTTTCCTTTTGGTACTGTTCTACCTATATTTTCCCTCGACTATTAAGTTTGTTTAGCCACAGTCCATTTGTGTTCACATCTTATATGCATTCTCTTTTTGTTATCATAATACTGAGATTACTAATATTCTGTGCTTCTGATGATTGTAGTTACAAGAATTCCTTTAGCTGTTTCATTTTTTATTGGATTTACTCTTAGATGAATGGTAATAGTCCTGTTGACATCTTTCCATGATATGTTTTAGGTACTTATATTGTTGGACTGCAGATTGCATCTTCCTAAATATGGATATTAAATGGTTCAGTTTGTTCTGCACTTTGCATTTAAGTTTGGAAACAGGTTACCTTCATAAGGTTTTTGTGGCACAGAATACTTAGTACTTTTGGTAGGATATCATAAATGTCTCTTATATTTTGAATAAGATGTTCAGTCTAAAAGAGACTGTACCACTAAAATTATTTTTTCAATTTTGATGAACCCTATATTAATGGCTAAGGTTTTGTGGATAACTTATGTGACATTAAAGAATAATCCTTGGGTCGGTGTCAAGATTGTCTTCACCTTTACTGAATTCCCTGATCAGCTTGTAATAAAGTCTCTATTTTTATACATTATCCATTGATTCTGTCATGTGCTAGCTCATACTGTTTACTTGTTAGAGTTACCCTTTGCTTGACTTCAGCAAAAAGCATGAGGAAGTGAGTGGATATATAAGGTCAGCTATATCTGCTCTATAGCTTTGACTTGGACAATCAAAATTGGCTACAGACCACAACTATAAGGCTTACATGGGCACATGAGATGATAATTGGTCAGCTATATCTGCTCTATAGTTTTGACTTGGACAATCAAAATTGTCTACAGACCACAACTATAAGGCTTACATGGGCACATGAGATGATAATTGGTGGCAAACAAGTAATTTTGTAATACCTAATTCACTTATCTTGGTTCTAGGAGTGTAGGGATGTTTTGACCATGTTATTTAAATGGAAGATTTTGGCTAAATGCGTTGCTGTGCAAATTTAATATGAATATTTTTTTTGTTGAGTCAAAAACTTGGTGAAGTTATAGTAGCTTCTCAGGGTTGCAGTGATTTGCTCTGCAATTCTCACCCATTTTGCCAATGGCTGTATTTATTACCTGTCTGGAGCAAATCAAGAGGCTGCTATTGCAGTGGAGTAAATGAAGTGGCATAGCCCAAAAAATATGCAGATACCTTTGCTCACCTCAGAATAGGTGTGCTGTTGTTAAGTGGTGTCTTTTTGTTGCAAGAAATGATAAAAGTAATTGTGGAAGACGTAGATCCTGTGATACTCTTAAGAGTATATATAAGCCCATTCATTTGCCATTTTTCTTTCCTATTTTTTTCACTGATCCGTCAGTACTCAGCTTTGCATCTGGTTGTATGAGTCAAGATACTTGCATTGACTTCTGCATTGACACTGCAACACTGGTTCAAAGAATGTTTCAGGTCATAGAACACAAAACAGCTTTCTTTTCTGCTTGTGCCTTGCTATGAGTGACCTTCAGTCCAACCATCACAATATTCTTCCTGCATTTTCCTCAAGTTTCACATTTCTTCTTTTCTTTTCAAGATGAATGGTAAAGTTTGTTATTTATTATATCAGAACCTAATCCCTGTCAAATATAGATAATGGGTTTATGCAAGGGCAGCACCTTGTTCAACTGCTATCCAGTATCATAGAATGGATGGATCCTCCTCATGCTGTTTCAAAAGCCATTCAAAATGGGAAAAGTGAAAGGTTAAATAATTCTAGTAATCTATGATCCCTTTTACCATTTTAGTGAAAAAATAAGTTCTATTTTGAAGTGAGGTGCTAACTGTCTGATTTTGTTCAGTGAGTTGCTAGATGGTTGTCGTGCTCTTCTATCCATGGCAACTGTAATTTCACCACCTGTCTTTGATCAACTCTTAAAATCTGTAAGGTAATACACGGTTTTTTTGTTTAGTCTTCTAAAGTATAATGTTGAATTTTTATCTGGTTTTCTTCGTGAGTTATTTATGTATTCATATACATCTATAATGTTTTTCATGAATTTGCTTTGTGACTTTTCACCATGATTCTCAGGCATTATGGAACTCTTCATCTGCTTTCTACCCTGATGGGAGAAGTGATCAAAGACCTTATGGATAATTACACAGAAGAGGAGACATGGAGCTGGGTAGCACGAGATGTCTTATTAGACACCTGGACTGTACTCCTAATGGTAAACATTTTTGTAGGATTAAAAGTCTTCTTGGAGTTTTATTACTGCAAAGCTTCTTGAAGATCAATCACCTGGTTGTCTATTTCATATATTATGGTATCTAAGCTTGACTATTGATTTCTCACAAAGTCACCTTTTGCAATTGAAATTTCTGTCACTTAAGCAAGTTCAGAACATTAGAAGATGAAATTTTGTGAATTGTTTCTATCCATTTAACTAGATTTTGCACAAACATTGTGCAGCCATTGGATAGTACTAGTTGTGATTCGTTCCTTCCACCGGAAGGGATTAATGCTGCTGCCAATCTCTTTGCCTTGATTGTTGATTTTGAATTAAAGGGTACGTCTTGGCTTATCTTACTAGCCCAATCGAATTCTGTTTCTTCTTTTTAAGAAGCTGATCCATAATTTGCATTTACCATTTTTATTGATGATTTACCTTTGACATTATAACATGTATTTCTATGATTTAGCTGCTGCGGCATCTGCCTATGGTGATGAGAATGAATATGATTACCTTCAGGCTTCGATTACTGGTAAGCAATATTTCTTAAATTCAAAAAGCTTCTGAAAAAACCTGTTGCAACTGTCACTTTCTGCAATCTTGAGTTCCATATCTAGACTCAGTCTAGAACCAAGTTGATATGTGATTAACATTAATACTTAATTCATTTTTTGTAGCCATGGATGAAAGGCTAAGCTCTTATGCTCTTATTGCTCGGGCAGCAATTGATGTAACAGTAACTTTACTTATCAGACTGTTTTCTGAGCGTTTCTTGAAGCTCCATCAGGTAATCATGTTTCTTTCCTTTTAGGCATACTAATGTTTCTGGGGTTACATTTGGCTTTTTTGCCCTTATTATCTTAGAATTCTGAGTTTCCATTTCTCAGACTTTTGGGAATTCATCATCTCTTGTGATCCTTTGACTTACTGGAACAAATTCTGATATGAATTTCCTTTACTCTTTTGTTGTACGCTTTTATTTTGAGACAGATGATATTAGTTTTATTGGGAAATATTTACTGGTTAATAAGTTTCCAATGTATATCTTCTGAATTTGGGATGACTTGGATCCTTCGAACGTTTTTATTTCCAGAAATTTTGGATATGCCCTTGCACTATATTGTTGCTGGAATTTTCATATACACGTGTGTGTATTCTCTATGCAGTGAGTTAGATGACTTAATAGGTGCTTCTCTACCTAAGTTAGAAAAGTAATATCTGACTTAAGTTCTAACTGAATTTACAGAAGCCAAATCAGATCAATTCTTTTTTCATTTAAGATAAACTCTCAGTAGGTTATCAAATTTTCAATTTTTCCTGTGTTATTAATAATCATATATGTTTTGACACTATAACATCTAAAGGAGAAAGTGACATGGTGTGATACAGTAGAACAAATTAATGCGACGAACAAAGAACATTCAAGCACTGCAAGATTTTTTAATGATTTCACTTAATTGTATGCATGAACTACAGGAGCCTCCCACATGCCCCACTAGAAGTCATATGATTTCACTTTTCTAACCTTCTAGTCTCAAACCTTGCTACCCATTTGCCTTCAGTGACTAAAAATATGTATTCTTTCATTTTAGCTCTTGACGTTGGAGATATTTGTCGCTTGTGAGCTATTCAATTTGAACTTACAGTGGACTTGTGGTATATTCTGTTGCCATCTCCGTTCATAGAGTTGCAAGCTTCTCTTTGCAGAAAGTGACTGTATGCAAAGGATATTCTAGTGACTAATGAATTAACTACATTGAAGGAAGCAAATTCATGGGTACTTTGGACAAAACTATGGAAAATCACATATCTCTTAAAGATCTAGTGCTCTTCTCACTCATAAGGGCAAAGGATTTGACAATCCAGGTAGAGGATTTAGATGAGGTCATGGTCGTGGCAATGATTATAGAGAGAATGCTGGTCGTGGTCATGGTCATGGCTGTGGAAGTAATTTTGGAGAAAATGCTGGCCAAGGCCAGAATAACTCTAGAGAAGTTATTTGTTTCTGTGGTCGTGAATCAGGACATACAAAATATTTTTGTCCAAAACTAATTTGGTCTCATATCTAATTTGTCTAATGTAGCTACTTCTCATGTGCTCAATTCTGACAAATCTAATGTTATCTCGGTAGCTGATTGCGCTAATTTCATTGAGTATCAACAATCTATAGGACCTTCCTCAAATTTTGTCTCTATTATTTCCGATTTTGTAAATCACCCACATGTTTAGTTTCATCCTCAATAGATTGGGTTATCGACTGTTGTGCTACCATATCAAGCATCCTCATATGTTACTTTAGCCGATGGGTCATCTGCTCGTGTTCTCGGTTTTGGCACTGTCAAACCCAGTTCTTCTCTTCCATTAACTTCAATATTGAGTTTGCCAAAGTTTGTTTTAATCTTCTCTCTATTAGCAAGCTCACTAAGTCTTTGAATTGTTCTGTAACCTTCTTTGCGGATCACGCTTTATTTTGGGATCTTACGACAAAGCAGATTATTGGTAGAGGACATGATTTTGGGGCATCTATATTCTCGTTACTCAAGAGCTAAAGGGTCTTACATGTTCTTCAACTTCATCTGAAACACATTGTCGGTTAGGTCATCCCTCTTTACCCATATTAAAAATGTTATATCCCCAAGTTCATGATTTGTCTTCATTAGATTGTCAGGCCTGTCAATTTGCCAAACATCACAATACTTCTTCTAGTTCTAGAATCAATAAGTGAGCTTCCTCGCCATTTGAATTTGTTCATTTTGATGTTTGGGGTCATTTTCCAGTCAATTCCAAAGGTGGTTTGAGGTATTTTGTAACATTTTTTATGATTATTCTTGAGTAACTTGGTTACATTTTATGCGAAATCTTTCTAAATTGTTTTCCCATATTTGTGCTGAAGTTAAAACACATTTTCAAGTTTCTATTCAAACTTTGAGAACTAATAATGCCAAAGAGCACCTATATCAAACATTTCAATCTCTCTAACTCTAAGTGGAATTCTTCATCAAACTTTTTGTGGTGATACACCCTCACTAAACGGTGTCATTGAATGGAAAAATAGACACCTATAGAGCTAGAGCCCTCCAATGCATGTTCCCAAACATTTTTGGACAAATGCTGTTGCCGCAGCTTGTTTTTTCATCAATTGTATGCCTTCATATGTTCTTAACAGTACAATTCCATATAATGTCTTGTTTCCTACAAAACGATTATTTTCAATTGAACCGAGGACGTTTGATAGTACATGATCACATCACTAAATTAGATCCTAAGTCTCTTAAGTGTGTCTTTTTAGGTTATTCTCATCTTCAAAAGGGATATAGGTGCTTTAGTCCTGATCTTGATTGTTACCTAGTTTCTAATGAT
>JAWZTD010000001.1:10838152-10855999 GCA_035221335.1 Echites panduratus | reverse complement strand
ATTAGATTCAATATTATTTTTTCCTAGCCAGAATAAGGTGAAAATGAGAAGGGGAAAGGATATGATATTACCATCATCTTTCAGTTTTCTTTTTGGGCTGAAACATTATTGGAAGTTTCCCTTTTTTTCTTTCTCTCTTTCCTTTTTTGGAGCATACAAAAGTAAAAGTGAAAGTAAAAGTAAGAAATGATTGTATGGTCGATTGACATTTGACATATGGATTTGACCTTCATACAATACACTGCTGCAATCATAAGGGGATAAAAAAAAAAAAAAAAAGGCTATCAAAGTACTTCTACTTTTGTAAGAGAAATTTTGCCAATGGGAAAATAAAACTAAGGTAAACAAATTTTTGTCATATTTTATGAATTTTAATCTCAATTTAAGAGTTATATATATATATTTACAAGAAAAAAAATTATCATTTTACCCAACAATTTTTTTTTTCTAAAAAAAAAAAAAATATATTTTATATGTATAGAAACTTGAATAGATCGAAATCTATGGAGGAATTCATTATATCATGCAGTGAGCATTGGCAGTTTCAAACAAAGTAACTCGGGATTTAGAAACATTCATGGTAGAGCTAGAGCTAGAGCTAGAGCCAGACAGCAGGTGAAGAACATTTTCATAAGGTTTTTATTGCTTCCAACATTGGAAATAGGTTTTGAAGAACAGAGAAATTGGACAGCAGGTGAACTATCCATAAGCTTTTTTATTGCTTCCAACATTGGAAATAGGTTTTGAAGAACAGAGAAATTAAACTTAATCACACAGAATCTGTCCACTCTGTCTCATTTGCCACCATTTTCGTCTCCAACACCACCCGTTACAGCTTGCTGCATCAACAAAGAAAGTTCTCTAAGATTTTGTTTCGTGGAAAGGGGATTTAGGGCCTTGGAGGGCGGAGTTTTGGAATAATGAAAGGAATGAAGGTTGATTAGAGTATAATTACCTTAATGCAGGACAGGGCATACTGCACATCACTTCCTGAAATTTGGTGGTGAAGAACAAGCCTCATCCTAAAATTCATACACAAGTGGATATGAAATTACAAAAAGGCTTCTGAATCAAACACCAAATATTGTTCAAATTGGATTCCAGAAAAATATATAATCAGAAGATCTATGAATCAAAGGAAGGTTGAGAACTCAAGTTAAACCTAATAATTTGACAGGTTAAAGATGGAAAATACCTGAAAGGCCCCTCTGGTAATGCAAGTATACCATATCCCTCTAAAATCTTGCACAGCTTGGTTTCTGATATGTTTAAATTCCTCAGAATATCAAAGAATACCTAAAAATAATACGAAAATGATCTGGTTATATTTGCTTCTTCAAATGGACAGTGGAACAAGATCTGTTGTGCATTCTGAACTTCAATACATAGCATCCTCGTATATGTGCAAATTTCAGAATTGTAACATAAGGAACAACCTTTGATACTTAGTTAAAAAATTTAATTCATGTAATTTATCCAAATCCAACCAAGGCTGACAAACAGCAAAATCCAAATCTATCGTAAAGGTTGTCAGTTAATCCAAGGAAGCACAAACTGTAATTTATTGGGCACCAGAGATAAAGCACTTACAATGTTGGTCTCAACAGAATCAACGTTGACTTTCAGTCCATTGATTTTGTTCAGCCCGTCTGAGAAAATTTAAAGACACAAATCAACAAGAATAAAATATTAGCAGGAACAAGAAAAGTTTGTCTGTTTATGAGGACATCTGATCTTCAGGAACTATAAGCTAAGAAGTTAAGAGGAAACTTGAATGTTGCAGGAATAAGTGATGTATAGAAGAAACATGGTCACTTGCCTGCTAATGTCTTTGCATTTCTGTGATCTTCTTCAAGTTTGCTAAGGTTATCTTGCAATGCAACGAGCCCTGCAGCACACAGGACACCAACCTGCCTCATTCCACCTCCCAAAGTCTTCCTGAGAATCTTTGCCTGGAAAATCAAAAGGATAACTAAGCACTAAAATTTCTGCAACAACAGGGTCAAAAACAATTCTTTGATAGGGTTAAGTGCGGTTTACTTTGGCAATAAAACTTTCTGAACCAACAATGACACTTCCAACTGGAGCACCAAGGCCTTTTGATAAACATACCTGTAATACATATCCAGTAACAGTGAAATAGAATCATTTTACATATCCAAGAGAGTCAGAGAGAGGAGAGGACTGATCGTGTGCAAGATAAACATAAAGTGATCAAGAGCTGTCTAGAATTTAGAAGGATAAGGGGAAACAATGAAGGAGAACAAATTATCAGACACTAGTCATCTAGTTTTACCTACCGAGACTGAATCAGCAGCCTGCACAAGCCTATGAACAGGAACTCCCAGTGCCTGAAAGATAGAATAGAGCATAATCAGTATCTGCATTAGTGATGCATGTAAGCTTAAAAATATTCATGCAAGACACTAAAAGTGTGTAGATGTTACTGCCTTATGTAGTGTAAAAATGTATAAATTACAGCACTCTCTGGTGGCATAAACTTTTAATGAGGTGGTACTCTGGACTTGTTGTCAATTTGGGGTGAACCAGATATGAGATCCACTGGTTTTTAAATTTTTAAGTTCTTCAAGATGCCAAAATTAAAGAAACCAAGAAGTTACCTTCATAGAAATAACAATAACTTCAGCAGTTAACATATATTGCCAATGTAGGAAGAATATATAATTGTGTACATTACCAGCTTTCAATCAATTCAGTATCTCCATTGGCATAACCAAAGAGGGCAGTTATCATATGCATCTACATTATCCTGTTTACTAAAATATACCACATCCAAACCTGGAATGTATGATGCAATCATCTTCCAAGTTCATTTATGGAGCTTTAGGTCAATATATTCATTCATCTTTTTTTCAATACTGACTTGTAATCCAGAAATTCTTTTTCATAAAACATCTCAGCACTTTCTCATCAAGTATTGTTTTTTCAAATACTGATAGCAAATACATAGAAGGATATAAAATCAATTTCATTAGGCATATCTGTGGCATTTCTAAGGCAGAGCCTATGACATAAAACTTTTACTTACCACTGATGCATGAAAAATACGAGCACCATCAATGTGAAGCTTCAATCCATATGTCTTTGCTAATTCTCCTACTCGGTCTGTATATTCTATGGAAAGGCATCTACCACCAGAACTGCATAAACAGTAGACTGCTTTAATCATTTGACATTCAATAGAAGAATTTGAGAAGCACCAATCTAAGTTTCCTACATAAGAGCTATAACTCTGATACCAAGACTAAATATAAAACATTTCAGAATGTGCTGGTACAACCATCTGAAAACTTCAAAAGCATTAAGGATTGCACATGATTCAGAGAAGTAGGCCAAGCAACACTTATTCAGTGTTGAACTTTCTGTTCCTTGTCCTGTCTGACACTTATACACCTCAAAGGTATGCTAATTCAGAAAAAGAAAAATATCTTAAAACCAATGTTAAAATCAAATGGTATCTATTCATGATATTACTATGAGTTAATTTTTCTATCCAGGCTAAGCAGTAAGTAGAATTTCTCTCACTTCGTAACAAAGCTCTTGTGAGAGGTTCATCATATTGGGTACTTTGCTCGTCAAGTCAGATGAGCATTTCAATAAACAGATAAACTGAGGGTCAGAGAGTTTGACTGAATAATTTGAAGATTTGTCATGATAAGTTTCCTTACTGTGCATGTGAATTTTCCAAACAGATAAGCCTGGTCTTCGGATAACAAATCTCCATTCTAGGATCTCTGATTGCAGCTTCTATTTGATCTATATCCATTGTTCCGTCCTCATTGTTCTTCACTGTCCTTGGATGAACACCCCCAAGAGTAGAAATGCCTCCGTTTTCATAAATATGGATATGGCAATAATCACCAAGAATCACTTCACTTCCCCTTACATCACAGTGTATCAGCACACTGATGAGGTTACCCATTGTGCCTGAAGGGACAAACAGTCCTGCTTCCTTGCCCATGATTTTTGCCATCAGTGTTTCAAGACGTCGTGCTGTTGGATCATAACCTAATACATCGTCATCAACTTCAGCATTTGCCATTGCAACCCGCATGGCTTCAGTTGGTTTTGTGACAGTGTCAGATCGAAGATCCACTGTTTTTGTCACCATTTTGTACTGTGATCAATTAAAAGAGATACACGAAACAAATTCTAGCATGAGTTGGCAGAAGAAATAATTCTCAGAATTGAACACAAAAAACACGACTGAACTGAAAATCTAAGAAACATCCTACATGAAATTCTCGAGGAAGACTCAATGGAAAAATGCATCCTTTTAAAAGTCAATAATATAAAACCATTGCTGTTCCAAATGGGTAATATTTAAGAGTTTTCAATCTATTCATAGCTTAGATAACCTATGCTGTCCCTGCATAAATAAGCCTTAACTCTCTTTCAAATGAACATCTCTTTACAGAGAGATTTTCATGGAGTTCAGAATTATTAAAGAATGGAGAGAAGATTTACCATTTATATATTTATAATCCCCATAATACATAGCCAAAGAGTGTTAGATAACATTATGCAAATTCCATTCCGATCCTATTCAGGAATCATTTCTGAGTCTAAGAAAGTTCCATCGGCCATAACCAATAGGGACACTAAACAGAAGAGGACTGACATATTTGCCTACCTTGTACAAGCTGATAACTGGAATCACTATGGATTGACTGTTTCTTGAGGAAGAGAGAAAAGAGGCAGAATTTTGCTGCAGCGTCTCGATTTATTCCCCAACTGAAAACAAAACAGAGCCATTAATTGGTACCAAAGGTCATTCAACCATGCAACAAGAACAGAAAAATTTTTGAACCATATCATAAGTTATACCCAAATCATTTGAATTGGCAAATGCACAGCAAACACGAAGAAATTAATCCCATTACCTTCAAGAAATGCCTACTCGAAAGAACCCCAAAAAAAAAGATATCATCGGAAGAGAGCAGAGCAAAACCCAGAACCACACCCACTTTAATGACTTCCCGGGTCCAATTTCTCTTTCAAGGGGGAAATAAAAACCCCCCACAAACCAGGACACGTAAATTATCTCTCAACCTCAACAAGATTCCAACTTTGCCTCTGGGGACTATTTGAATTTTTAGTTTACACCCCAAACCCATACCCCACCGCAAACCAAAAGCGAAAAGCACTGAACGATTTTGGTACTTCGTTACTATTTCGACAAGGACAAAAAAACAAATTTACGTCAGCTAATTCAGACAGATACACTGGTGGCATTACAAGGGACTACCAGATACACTACCACACAGCTGCATGCACGATATTTCACAAAAGAACAAGGATTTCTGGAAATCAGCATACCTCTTCACACGGGTTTCTTCAGGCTTTACAATTCATCAAGTGATTAGTTCGCAACATTTTGTTTCTTCTTCTGGCCCATCCTCATAAATGTAAAAATTTTATGATCAGTCAGTGATCAGTCATCGGGGTTTTCTTTAGATTTCTTATTTATTGAGTGCATGAATGGAAATTTCGTCAGGCTTGGAAACTTTTGGTGGCTGCATGAGTTGTTAAGATAGAAGGTGAGCTGGAAGAGACTCCAATGCATATCTTGTCAAAGTAATTATTTTTAAAATAAGACCACTCAATTAAACCTCAAATTTATTTGATATCATATAGTATCATTTTTTTTAAAAAAAAGAAAAAGACTTTTTAAGTATTTATTATTTTTCTATCTATATGTCTTTCTTACTTTAATTTGGTAAGTTGTTTGATTAATTTCTTTTCAAAGTTTAGCTAAATTAATAGTAATTTTCTAAATTGTTAATATGTGCTAAAGAATTTTAGATGTATTTTATTATGAAATCAAGTGAGTATTCAGTATTATAATAAATAGATAAATAAATAATACCTGGGGGTGTAATTTTAGTTTCAAATTAAAAATATACACTTTAAAAAATTAAATATTTTAATTTTAGACGGAAGAAATTGAAAAATTCGCAATGTACAATGTGAATAAAAAGTTTTATTCATATGATTTTATTCAATTTGGGTGAGAAAAAAGATGCTCAGCCAATTGAATTGATATACATATCACATCTTATTTAAGAAGGGATCAATAATTAGTTGATTTCCCTTTCCCCGTGGCTAAAAATTTATCAAATGGAAAACTAAAAGGGTAATTTCGGAGTGAGCCCCGCTCTATTTTCTTGGTAGTGAAATGATGCTTTTATAAATAGAAAGGCCTTCAAAATTTTATAAGTTTATTGTATTTGTTTGAATTTAATAAATTAAACGAATCAGACTGTCTCTTTTCACATGTAATATATTAATTTTTATGCCACGTCAAGTAAGTAAATATGCTTTATGTGCTACTTTACGTGTGTGATAATACATGTGAACCCATCTCCATATTAGAATTTTTATTTTCTTTTTAAACTTATTTTTTTGGGTTGTCGAAGGACTTTGAATTGATGGGATTGCCAATGGCCATTGCGTGGCTAATGCCGTAAGATTGTCGATCATAGATTCGTGTCATTTCTTAGTACAATATTGTAATTGATTTCTTCATTTAGAAAGGACAACCATAAGAATGGTTCAATAGAGAACTAAGTTTCAAATAAAAGAAATCATAAAGTTCCCAAATTAGATCAAGATTTTGTTTGGTAACATGAACTTACAGTCCTCAATTTCACTTTTGCTTTGTAATGTCAAAATTTCACCAGTAGACAGGATAGACTCTGTCCTAAGAAAAATAAGACTCCAACAAGTAAGACATTGAGACCCGACTCTACAAGCCAATCCAACTAGGAAAGCCTACACAACACATTTCCAAAGCATAACTATCCCACCAGGAATTGATGACGGAGAATAGTTTCTCCTATCCCACAAGATCAAATGAATCATGCAATATTCTTATTGAGCATTCCCATCATCAATTGTGTCTTGGATGTTGTTCTCTGCTTCAGCCATGGTATCTTCCGGCGATTTGTTTTTCGCAATCACTTTGTGATCATCAACCATCATACCATCACCATTTGAATTTCCCTCATCTGTATCAGTTACCTCGGTCATAATCTCATCCTTTGATGTCTTCACCTGTTCATCCACCACTTCAGGAATGTCGCTTCCTGTAATAGAAGCTGAAGTAGAAACCCCACTTTTTAGATTTTCAACTGTGTTGGGTGAATTAGGGTCCTCGGTGATACTAATGGCAGCATTATCAGCACTTGGAGGCTCAGATTTTGATTCTACCGGGTTAGGCTTGGAGCTTCCACTAACTTGATCTTGAGTGGCATCTGTTTCAACGCCTGGCATATCTTCTGTGGGAGGGGAGACTGACAATGTATTTTCATCAGATAAAGTACTTGAATTGTCATTCTTCGTGAATTCATCAGCAGCTGCAGCTTCCTCTGCCTTGGACAGCTCAAGAGCTCGATTTTTGGCAGCAATTTCTTCTTGTACTCTATAGTGCTCTAGAAGATGCTGCATCCTTTCCCTTTCTGATATAAGATCACCATATCTTGTTTGTAAAGTTCGCTCAAGCTCCTTCTGCTTTTGAACTTCTTCCCAAACGTAATTAATCCTGTTTGATGCTGCTACCTGTTCTATGTGCTTTAAAACTTGGAAACACTCAAGTTCTGATCCTGCAGTGTCCATTTTATTATAAGCCCCCTGAATTTGGTTCCATAGTTTCTCAGTTCGTCCCTGACAAATGAAACAGAATAAAAGTCAATCTCTTATAGGTCAAGCATAAACAAAACTTGTACAAATATTAGAATATTTAACTACTATCCAAACAATACTCGTATCAAATTTCTGAATTACATTATTGTACATGACTAATAGAATCCATTTTTTGGTTTGTTTTGGTTAATTTCACCCACATTGTACCATTGCATTCTGCCCTACTCTTATTCAGATCAGCTACAAAAATATAAAATCAAATGCATCTATGATATTCAAATCTAATTCTTAAGAGAGATGCACAGACATAATAATCAAGTGCATTTCTCAGATTCCAATCTAATTCTTACGAGAGATGTGCTTTTTTAGAGGCATATATTGTTAATTTTTAGTATACCTCGTAACCTTTTGTCAGCACTTTTATCTTTGCCTCCGCACGCTGTGCTTTTTTAGAGGCATCATCCAACTTCTCCTTTACATTCTCAAACTCATTCTGCAATGCGGCAAGTTTCTCCATGTTCCCAGCAACACTAGAAAGACCATAAGCATTACGAGTTGGGAAATACATGATGTCATTCAAACTGGTACTATGCGCTTCAACAAATTCATCAAAAGATTCACTCTGATGTCCCATAACCAGGCAAAGGAACTGAGCCTCCTCCTTAATCAAATTATCAGCCTGCACAAGAGACATCCAAAAGATAACTTAGAAGAATAAAGGAAAAGCACTATCACAACTCAATTGACAAAAGCTATTAATATATGCACCATTAAGGGAAGCAAATAAAGGTTTTGGTACTATAAGATGTAACACAGAAAAAATTCCAATAACATACTCAAAGCAAGCAGATACAACAATAAGATCATTGAAAAAAATTTTAAAAATACTCTGCAAACAGAATATCCCAAAGATCATTTTGTCAAGGAATAGATGGACCAGAAATCAACAAAAATCCATTCAGTGCAAATATCACTTACTGAAAACTGAAAAGAAAATGCTAAAACAAATATTATACTAAAAATTCCTCAGCTAAACTCCTATAGTACATCTTTTTATTTAGCATCATGCAGTCTTATGTCAAGATACAGCTTTTCTCTATTCAAGAACAATACGAACATGTTAATATTTTCAAAGTGGCCTACTTTCTGGATAGTGCATTACAGAACTTTAATTAAATAAATAAATAAATTTACTCTGATAAAATGTATAGAAGAAAACAAAGTTTTCAAGACTATAATAAAATATGACCAAGCATTAGTAAACATAGACAATTGAACAATCCATTGCCATAGCCTAACTTCTTATTGAGAAAAAGTAGGCTCGAATGTCATGCAACACACGTTTTCAAAAAGAAAACATTACCTATAATTTCCTGAAGGATGCAATTAAGCAAATTTTAACCCGTTTCATTAAGAAAATAAAGTCAGTCACAGCAGAACACTAAAAAGATTCTACTGAAACCTAAATGAGAATCAACTAATTCAGATACAGGGACACACCTCTTTCAGTTCATTCTCTTCAAAATCTTCTATGGCAGGAACGGAAATGGATTTTCTTTTGACTCCTTTCTTCTTTTCTTTTTCTGCTTTCTCATCAAGTGGGTACTTCACATTGTCATGCTCTAGCAACGCTAGAAGTTCCTTTCTTATCATTTCATCAGCCTGCTCAACAGGTGTAGGAGGGACAACTGAGCTCTTGTCTTCATCAGCTCTTAAGAGGGATTTTCTAATTATATCAAGTGAAGCAGCAGGAGGTCTAGGGAGTTCCCTCTGAAGTACTTTTGACCTCTTCCTCAGCAATGCTTGTTGCCTAGCTTCCTCCTCAGCTTTCTGTCTAGCAATTCTGTCAGACATGTCTTCCTCAATCTTTTCCTCTGATTCTTCATTCTCTTCAGGCGGCGGTGGCATAACTATCTGGTACTCATTCTTAGGCTGCGGAAGATCTTTCAGACGAGAAAGCAATTCCTTTCTTGAATCAGATTGTCCCAAGATGGCACCATCATGCATATCTATATCTTCATTGATGTGAAGTTCATCCCTAATAGGGGTACCCTTTGGTGTCATGCCAAAAGAATATCCATCTCGTGAAGGTGTCATGCCAGTTCTAGGAGTAAGATCTCTGGCACTGGGCGTAGCTGAAGGAGTCAAGAGAGCATTTGGAGTTTGAATTTCATTTTTCTTAGGAGTCACTCCCGAAAAATCAGAAGGATGTAACATGGGATTCTCTCCACCAAATAAAGGTGTCTGAGATTGGGTCAATCTTCTCTGATTTTCAGCTTCCATCATAATGGCATCTTGTTTACCTGCAGGAGTTCTTTGAGGGGTTCTTAATGGAGTCATTCCTTGTCTTGGCGTTTGGGCATAGCTTGCAAGAAGAGCATGAGTTGCAGCATTCCCATCTGTGAGCTCTTCACTCCCAATAATATCACTAGCTATGCCAATTTTGGCAATTGCCTCCAATTCATGATCTGGAATTTGTGGAGCTGGGAGATTAAGTTTTGACCTTCTCCTTACTGTTTCTGGATCGTTAAGTTTGTTTGCTTGCATTATAGCAGATGGGGCATCTTGCCTTTGAGCAATTTTATTTCTTGCAATATCCTGCTTCCTCAGACGAGCTTCCTTGTCAACCCTCCTTTCACCTTCAAGCTCTTCAATTGTGGTCGGGAACTTAGGTTGCTCCACTGGTCGATCTTCATCTGTCACATCATAAAAGCCTGGTGGGGGCTTCTTTTCAAATGGGATCTCTGCATTGTAATCAATCCCCTTTCTCTTTCTCTTCCTATGCCGGAGATCAATTCCAGCAGCCTTTAGCTCTCTTCTTTTCTGCAGTGAAGCAAGCCTTCGAGCCTCTTCAAGCTGCTTTTCTCTTGCTTTCCTTTTGGCCTTTTTACCTCTGGTGTTGGCTAATCGTGCTCTTGCTTCGGATAGCATCTCTTTCTCATCCTCATCCATGTCAACAGGGTCGGGACGAGCAGGCTTTGATTCAGGATTAGGATCGATCTCCCCTGGACGCAATTTACGAGGATCATCCCCTTGTTCATAGTTCTCATCCTTGGCACATGCAGCATCAAGGAGTTTTTCATAACGCTCAAGGCACTGTGAAGGTGTTCGCCCAACAATTGGAGCAATTGTCCTCCACTGTGTTGGCATCAGCTTTGCAAGATGCAGCAGTTTTTCATCCTCTTCTCTCGTCCACTCAGTCTAACATCGTACATAAAAATATAAGTTAGGATTATAAGTTAGGATTTTCTAGTTCACAAGGGAACATAAAAGTAAGTCAATCTTCCATGCAGTTTTCCAACATTAAAAGAAATTAGATGCATTAAATGATAAAGAATATGCCAAAATTATGTATTTGAACATAATTCTGTCAATGCTAACCAGTAAAGAGCAAAATTCTATTTCTAGCATATACTAAGAAGAGGTTAATACAGAAAACTAGAGGATTGGGGCTGCTATCGAAAGAAACAAATTCTGCAAAATAGAACTTAAGCAGCATGCATCCAATCCTGTTAACTACTATCAAATGCTTCAATACACAGAATGTGCCGGGAACAGGTGAACAGGTGAACAGGTGCTAAAAGATCTTAGCATAGAATTAAAACAGATATACAAATAATCAAAGAAAAATGCTAAAAAATTTCCTAAATAAAAAGATATCATCATACTGGATGGATGCAAACCAAACAAGAATGCTACAAATTATTTTAAAAGGATTAAAATAAATAAATAAAAATCCTTACCTTCTTAATGGAAGGGTCGAGCCACTCGTACCAGCGAGCCTTACACTGCTTAGCAGATTTACGAACAAGGAGAGAAGAAATACGGGCCCATTGATTCTTTCCATATTTCATCACCGCCGCCTTCAAGATCTCGTCCTCCGTGTTCTTCCATACTCCACCCTTAATCATGATCCTCATCTTGGCTGATTTTGGTAATTACTCCCTAACAGCTCTTCTAGGGTTTTAAAACCGAAATGCCTCCTCAAGAGTGTCCGTAGGGTTCAAATCACAAATATGAGAAAGAAGCTTTTTTTGCCCCTTTAAAGCTTGATTTTCTCTCCTCGGTGACAGCCGTTCCGGTCCCTTAAATCTCCGTCCTATGCCTTCCGACGGTCGTTCGAAGCCTTATATGGTAATCCCAACGTCTTCCTCATAAGAATACCTTGTCACTTGTGGGTGAAAACTACTACTCGTATCTATTATCTGTATATACATTTAAAAGCATAATAATCGCAAAGCAACTGTGTAAAAGGATTATGTACTCCTTTTAAAAAATAAGATGTAGTAGTAATTCTTTAAGGTTAGGTTTAAATTAAACTAAAATCTAAAAGATATTACTCTCATAAATTTTCTGTTCAAAATTAAAAAAAAAATTAATTTTTCTGTCCAAAATTACAATAATATATAATTCTTTAAAGTTAGCTTTAAATTAAACTAAAATCTCAAAAATACTCTCAGAAATTTTCTGTTCAAACCAAAGAAGGATAAAAAATTTTTTTTAAAAAAAAATGATATAATTAATTAAAGTTAGTTGTCAATTAAACTAAAATCTCAAAAATATATGCTCCCATAATTTTTCTGTTAAAACAAATAATAAAAAATACTCAATTTTTCTTTGAAGATTAAAAAATAAATATAATTCCTTCACAGTCAATTTCTCTTCAAAATAAAATAAAAGCAATCAAATCATTTCTCTTTCCAAAAGTTAGAAAGTAAATATAATTCGTTCACGGTGGGACTCGAACCCACAATCTCCCGCTCCGGAGGCGAGCGCCTTATCCATTAGGCCACGCGAACTCAAATACCACATTGAGCTATCATGCAATGAAATTATTCAAAGCATCTTAAACAAGATAATGGTGGTAAACCCTAGACTCAATCTTGAAACTAGTAGAATACGAAAAGATTGATAACCTGCAGAGGAATTTTTGCTCGAGGCAAACAAATGTCAATGGCTATGTCGGTATCTTCCAGCTTAGTTCAATGCACCAAAACTTCTCAATTTCCTAACAAAAGTTATTTTCTCAGAAACTCACCCTGTCTCTCCAGAATTTCCTCTTCCAGTTGCAGGTAATTTCTTGAAAAATGATGTTGCCGAAACTTATGTTGATATTTTGAGTTTATCATAATTTTCTTTTATGTCTGGGCCATCTCGTTAGCGTCATACAATCATTCATGCAAATGAAAATGATTGATCGTTAGGACCACAAGTTTACATTCGTGGTTATGCATTCTGAGAGAGTATCGAAAATGTGCAATTTTCTATTGGCAATTAACTGTTGTATCAGGATGTTGAACTCATTAGGCTACCTAGAATTTATGGAGTGAATAAGCTGGTGGTCTGTGCTGCGTCATCTGCTACTGGAAGTTCAAGCAATGACATGAATCCCTATGAGGTGACAAAGATATCATTTTACATCTGTTATATCTCTGGATATTGGACGAAGGGATTCTTGATAGTATTATTTCTCCCATTTATAAGGTTCTTGGTGTCAACCCAATTGAGAGTTTTGACATGATCAAGGCAGCATATGCTAAGAAAAAGAAGGATGCTGAGAAAAGAGGCGATGAAGCAACTGCAATCCAGGTTTCGTTTTATTTACTTTTTGATGAAAAGTATTGGTAGCTTTTAATCTTGAATTGTTCTTGTTTTGCTTGTGCTGTTTGATTATCTCTTCGGTAATTATTTGTAGCCTTTCTTTAAACACGTTTATAAGTGCTCTGCTCAATAGTCAGTTTTGATCCTCACACTCTTTTCAGTTGGAGAAGGCATATGACAGAATTATGATGTCACAACTATATAAACGGAAGAAAGGAGAAACATTTGGTTCGTTTAAGGTACAAATTCAACTTATTCTTCTTGCTTCTCTCAAGTTCCTCTGCATTTAAGAGAAATGTCCTTTTGGCTCAATTTTCAACTCTTCATAGTAGTTTCGTTGAGATTCCATTTGGTTAATAATCTTGGATTTTGTTTTACTTTTGAAAGTGTTATCCTCTTTCAGATTTAGAAAAGGTTGGTGGAAATTCTACTATTTTTATTTTCCCATGAAGTTTAGAACTTTAGGTGTTGTTTCTAGAGCTACAGCTCAATACTTCAAAAAGATTAGAAAAGGATAAGTTATCAGAAATAATTATGAAAAGGACTTGAGAGGCACAGATGGAAGTCCTGGTTGATTTTTGCATTTTTTCATCCAAGTGAAATATATATTGTTTATGGTGAAACCTAATCCAGGTCAATTTTGGGAAAGTTTTTAGTTGATAATTTTTTGTCTTTGTTGGCTGCTGATGAAATTTTGTGCACTGACTTTTCTGAAATCAAGAAATCAGGCTAGATTTGAATTCACTGTGCACTTCAGAACTGGTTGGAGCCTCTTCATAAAAAGATAACCTTGTTTTGTACATTCCACAATTAATCGTTTCCAAGATTAAAAATAGATTGCATTTTGTTTAGAATAATAGATGTCCCTTCTTGGGTGTTAGTGTTTTTTAGTATCTCATTTGGCAAATTTAGTTTTTTTTCCCCATTTCCCCTCGAAGTTATGCAAATAATTAAAATTTCCAAGGTGTTTTTGCCATTTGTCATACTGAATTAGAGTCTTATAATGGTCATTTTAGGTCTGGCTTTGTTGGTAATTACCATTGTGATGTTATTCCAGGTTTCAAAGGACATAAAATATGCCGATAAGCAGCCACTTGTACCTTGGGGCCCAAGGTATGAACTTGCTTCCTGGAACCCAATGCTCCCACATGTGATATCTTGATTTCTGGTTCATGTAATTTAAAGGCGGAATGGATAATAAAACCTTAATGCAATTAATATGGAATAAGCAGCCAATTGTACCTTGGGGCCCAAGATATGAACTTGCTTCCTGGAACCCAATGCTCCCCACATGTGATTTCTTGATTTCTGGTTCATGTAATTTAATATAGGAATTGATAATAAAACCTTAATGCAATTAATATGACTGCCGTTGTAAGTCCTCATTCTCTCAATTTGTATTTGGCAAGTAATGACACCATATTTCATCTCTGCATAAATGTAAAACTTGGTGTGCTGATACTTGCATCTGTTTTCAGGTTCACCAAGTCTGATGACAAAGATATAAAAATCAATTTGGCAATTGCAGCTGTCTTTGTAAGTATCAAAACAAAGTATTTTTAGAGCAACCTAATGCCATGATGTTACATGTTCATAATTGAAAATTTTGCTATGATAGTCTATAGGGAATGTGAACATTGCTATTTCGTTTAATATCCATACTCGATACAATTTGATACTTCTATTTTGTGTGTGTGTTCCTCTCTCTTGTTTGTATAGTATTTTTCTTATAATTTGCTACTCATTTCAACATAAGAAGTGTTGTTACTTGTTAGTCTGATTTCCTGCTTTTCTCTTCAGACAGCTTGGATTTTTGTCAAGCGTAATGCTGAATGGAAACCTTTACAATTTTTGGCCTTTGTATTTGTGTATCGGATCTTTGAGAAATTGAAAGCATTTGAGCCACCTGTATCTCCCTCATTTACGGTGAGTTCAACTAAGTGTTTTGGCGGCTTCTTAATATTTTATCATATACGGATCCTTTTCCACTCTTTGAATTTGTTGGGTAATTTCTATTGCAAGCAGGTAAGCAATTTTTTCCCGACTTTATTTAACATTTAAGATTTTTGTTGTCTGTAGGAAGAGGGTGAAGATGAAGGAAGAATGTTGCGCATGGGGAAACGACTACTTAGATCTCTTGCCCTTGCATTTGGTTGTATAGCTGTTGCTTCATTGGTATGTGATTTCTTTCATGGCTGGCTTATACTTTATATTCATATTCCTCGCTTAAATTTCTGTTTTCTACTTTGCATCATCAAACACAAAATTATTTTGGAATAAATTCTCACACATTAGCTTCTGGAGATTTTTTTTTCCTCATTTTATGCTAAATCCATATAGGAGGATATTTTAAAGCTCAAATGATTTGATTTGACTTGAAGTTCAAGACTATATATTTATTGATATTTTTAAGCACTTGATCTCTTCTCTGCCAAGTTTGCTTTAGAATCTATGTTGTATGAAATTTGAATTACTGACCTCGTTAATGATTGAATTTTTTTCACATTTATCTTATGTGCACTGTCTTCCTTACTTACCTTCACTAGAATTATGGGTTATTATCATTGTTATTACTACTACTACTACAACTACTAAGCTGTGGTAGCTAGCTAGCTTATGCAAGGAGCAAAAATATGTGCCTCGTTGATCATTTCATAAATATTAGGATCAGTTTTTTTTTTTTCAGTTCTCTCTGCAACCAGTACACCACAAAGCCCTACAATTCTATGCTTGTTGACATATTTACCTTTTCTAACAGTTCATAGTTTCAAAGTGAATTTGTTCTTTTGATGTTTGGGGAAACTTGTTATATTTCCACCTTAGCGAACATCAAAAGGTCTTGATGCCAATATCTTGCTCTGCTAAGACAGCAAGCATCATACCTATTATGAAAATGAATAAATGACTAGTAGATATGTTGCATATCCCGGCTTCTGCATCCTATGTATAGCTGCATTAATATCTAAGTTTTGGTGAGATGGAGACATATCATGAAGTTTCTAAGTTATTTATGTGTTTCCACCAAGGTATTTAACTAACTAAAGCTAGGTCCTTTATACAATTGCTTGTTGATTCATATTCGGCAGTTTCTTGTTTAGCATTGCAGTGCATGCCCTGATTTGCAAACTGGAAGATGAAAATTGCATCCTTTCAGCACTCACTAACTTAAGTTGGAGTTTTTATCCTTTTGTGGATAAGTTTCATCATCTTTGATCTCTTTCTGTTCTGTCACTGAATTAATCTGTACATCTTGCAGGGATACACGGGTCTCCTAAATTTGATTGAAGTTGCAGGAGGTTATATTCCTCGTTTCTTGTTCAACAACCAGGTAGAAAATCATTCATAAGCATTGACAACCAAAATGCTCTGACTTCTTTGAACAGTTCTTTCTGCATTTTTATCCCAGATTATGCATTTTCTAGTAACTTCTCCATGTTCAAAAGAAGCTATTTCTGGGATATTGATTGATGATATGATTTACTTTTTCTCCGAGTGCAATATTTCTTTAGTTAAAAGAAGATCTTGATTGCTTTCTACCGGGCCGAATGCCTATTGATTGTGGAAATTTATGGCCATGCAGGAACTGCTTGTTACTGCTTCAACAGCACTCATGCTTTACATTGTGTCCTCATATTACCGATGACCGAATGAATTTTTTCACCTGGAGTTATTCTGCGGTTCCCTTGAAGAAATCTTTCAATTGCCACAGGAATTGGCTGCCAAATTTTGTAATTAGAAACGTCCTTACAGAGTGATTGATGGCTTGAGCAATATTTTATCAATTGACTGAAAGGCTTGACACTGAGAACAATGAACATGCTTGTGATTTACACAGAGTGATTGATGGCTTGAGCAATATTTTACCAATTGACTGAAAGGCTTGACACTGAGAACAATGAACATGCTTGTGATTTACACTGGTCAGTTTCAATTTTCAAATATTTACAGAAAATGAAGTTTCACATTCATCAGAAACTCCCGGGGCTTCCCGCCTCTTGGGGACATAATTGGAATTATCTTTTAACATCATGCTTCCAAGGGTAAAATTGACTTTTTGTAAAGAGTACAAAATTGATATATTCTATGTGCACTTAAATTATATGAATTACCTTTTGTCTCTTTCTTTTTTTAATAATCAACTCTATAGAGATATTTTTTAGAAAATAAATGATTTTAATATGGACAAAATCAATTATTATTGATTGATGCATTCACAATTCAAGAGTAAATTTATTAAAAATTAGTTGATTTAATTAATTTTAATCTTAATCATAATGATTTTTTTAATAAAATTTTAGTTAATTTTGAAAATGAGATATTTATTTTTTGACAATTTAAAATAGAAATATGATTTCAATTATGGATAGATGAAGTATATTTTAGCTACCTTTTTAATCCATCTAACACTTTGCTATGCATCAAATCAATTAACCCATAAAACAAAAATTCTCATCTAAGAATATTTTTATAAAAAAAAAAAATCAACTTTTGAATTTTTGTTTTTAAACTGTAAATGGTTCATATTCTCTCTAACTCAACAAAAAATTGGCCAAAAGGTTATTTAAATATATATATATATAT
>JAWZTD010000001.1:10723710-10741081 GCA_035221335.1 Echites panduratus | reverse complement strand
CTACACAAAAGCAATGTTCTAAAAAGGCCAAATTTCAGCTTGTTATCCATGAATGAAATAAAAATGACAACGATCAAGGGTAATTTTTATCAGTAAATCTGCAACCCTGACTTTCAGTATAACTCATCTGACATGTTTGCCATAAATTTATGATAGATCCAGAAACTCCTGTCTAACATCTCCATATGCTTCAAAGGCCTGCAATCAGGACTAATGGTTTACTTTGTGTTAAGATATGATGTTGAATTAGAATAGTATTGATGGAGATTGAGTTCCTACAATACCTTCCGAACCAATAACAAGATCGAGAGCTTCTAAGTTGCGGAAAGCTTTGGTGACTTTCGTACAAGGGAAGGAAGAACTATTCGACTTTGCTGACATGTGGAATGGAACAACAATGAGAATGCAAATGGAAATAACAAGAAGCTGTGGAATTTGTCGATAATTGAAGGGTTAGAAAGCTCCAATTCATGCCAAGAAGATGAAGGAACAATGTACAAAGAAAGCATCATGGAATGGCATCAAATGAGTGAAGAAAAGATGGAAGAAAGCATCCATCCGGCGCCCGTCACGACCAAGCGTGTGCCGGACAACCTTGAGTTGGCGCTGGACACTCTGTTTTCTAGAGGTTTAGTTTCCTATTTCGTTTCGGTTTTCTTTGTTGTGTTAGTTACTTTAAAATTAATAAAAGTCCCATTACGACTTGGTAATGGTTAGAACAAGTCTTGGACTATATATACATCCTTTCTATGTAATATTATTAATTTAATTATCAATCAATTAAATTATACTGTTCTCCTTTGAGAGTAAGAACCTAAAGATCAAATTGATCTTTTGTGAGAGTTTCGCATAGATCTTCTTAAGGTTCTTGAGAGACTTCCTAACAGGTTACTATTACTTTGGTTTAGGGTGTAAGAAGGTTCTTTAAAGTTGTAGATTGGTTACGGCTTTTCCATAATCTTGGTAAATCTATTCTAAACTTAAATAGTTGACGAATTTGTGGGAATTCGATTCCACATTGAGACGTTCTTTATTGTTGGGCCTAGAATTTAGAAACTTCAACTTTAAGGTTCGCATAAACTATTGTTCTATTAGGTTATACATTTCCTAAACTTAGATGGTTAAGGATATGTTTTGTATAAATATATATGTGGTGTTTATGAATAAAGAAATAGATTGTTTTTGTGTTTTAACATGATATCAGAGCCTACCCATACCTCATTTGTAAATTGATCAATACTCCATTGATATCAAGTGCGACATTATCCTTAGTAATTGTAGACTGATCTGTAATTTGAATGACCTCTTTTCCAAGACAGTCGCCGTCCAATCACTCGCTGGCTCTTAGGAGGTCGGATCTTGATGGGCTTTTGATAGTTTGTTTGTCAGTGTTTCTTCTTTATGTTTCCAGGCACTGATTTTAATTTTGTGGAGTATTTGTGCTCCCTTTTTGCGATTTTCTGGCCACTGATTGCTGTGGTGTGATTTGTTCTTTGGGTTTCTCTGCTGCTCGGATTTCTATGGTACTTTGGTTCAAATTCTGGTCCAGTTTTTGGCTTTTCATTGCAGAACTTGTGTGGTTCTGCATGGATTGTTCAATCTGCTCCTTCTTACCATTTTCTTGGCATTTCTTATCTATTTGGTTAAGAAACTTCGTCAACCATGGCAGCTGATAGTAAATTGGTTGTTGAGTTGGTGTCTTCTACTACGCGAATTATATATTATAAATTGGTTGGTTCTTCAAATTACTTTGAATGGAGTACCACAATTCGGGTTTATTTAAGAACTATTGGTAAGAATCATCATCTTATCAAAGACCGTCCCCCTCTTGATACTACCGACAAGGCAGAAGTCTTTGGTTACAAGAGGATACCAAACTAAATTGCAAATTCAAAATTCCATAAATAGCGAGGTGGTGGGTCTCATTAATCGCTGTGACTGTTAAGGATCTACAAAATTTCTAGAATTTTTGTATTCGGGAAAAGGTAACGTTACTCATACATATGAGGTAAGTAAAGCTTTCAATAGAGCAGAAAAGGAGGACCAAATGCTCACAACCCATTTTATGGAGTTTACAAAAACTTATGGGGAACTAAACGTCCTTTTTCATTTTAGTCTTGATATGAAGGTTCAACAAACACGTGAATAAATTGTTGTTTTAAGCTTCTTGGCTACTTTTCCTTCTAAATTTGATATAGCTAAAGATCAAATTCTCTCGGGTTCTATTATACCTACATTGAAGGAAGCATATTCAAGAGTACTTCAGACAAAAAAATTTGGAAAATCACATCTCTGAAGTAACTAGTGCTCTTCTCACTTTGACACCCCAAGTAGAGGATTTAGAGGAAGTCGATATCGTGGTCGTGGCAATGATTACAGAGAGAATACTAGTCGTAGTCGTGGTCGTGGTCGTGGAAGTAATTTCAGGGAAAAAAGTGGCCAAGGAAAGAGTAACTCTAGAGAAGTTATTTGTTTCTATTGGCGTGAGCTAGGACATACAAAATATTGTTGTCCAAAACTAAATCGGTCTCAGCAATCTAATCTGTCTAATGTGGCTACTTCTCATGGGCTCAATTCTAACAAATCTGTTGTCCTCTCAGTAGAAGACTATCAAATTCACAGAGTATTAGAAGACTTTGTCAAATTCACAGAGTATCAACAATTCATTAGACCTTCATCCAATTATGTCTCTACTATTGCCAATTTAGGTAAATCACCCACATGTTCAGTTTTTTCATCCTCAACCAATTGGGCTATCGACTCTGGTGCTACACAATATATGACAGGTAACCCAACTCTTTTGACTACTTATCAACCATATCAAACATCCTCACATGTTACTTTGGCCAATGGGCCATCTGGTGTTCCTAGTTCTAGCATTATCAAACCCACTTCTTCTCTTCTATTAACTTCAATATTAAGTTTGCCAAAATTTGCTTTTAATCTTATCTCTATTATCAAACTCACTAAGTCTTGAATTGTTCTGTAACCTTCTTTGCAGATCATGTTTTATTTCAAGATCTTACGATGAAGCAGATTATTGGCAGAGGACATGAGTTTGGGGGCCACTATATTCTCATACTAAAGAGCTAAAGTGTTTTACATGTTCTTCCACTCCGTTTGAAACACATTATTAGCTAGTTCATCCCTTCTACCCATATTAAAAATGTTATGTCTCCAATTTCATAATTTGTCTTCGTTAGATTGTTAGGCTTGTCAATTTGCAAACATAACCATAATTCTTCTAGTTCTAGAATTAATATGCGAGCTTCCTCGCCGTTCGAATTAGTTCATTCTGATGTTTGGGGTCCTTCTCCAATCAATTCCAAAGGTGGTTTGTGGTTTTAGGTATTTTGTAACATTTGTTGATGATTATTATAGCGTAACTTGGTTGTATTTTATGCGAAATCGTTTTGAGTTGTTTTCCCATTTTGTGCATTTTATGTTGAAGTTAAGATGCATTTTCAAGTTTCTATTCGAACTTCGAGAACTGATAATGCCAAGGAGCACCTCTCTCAAACATTTCAATCACGCCTAACTCTAAATGGAATTCTTCATCAAGCTTCTTGTGTTGATACACCCTCACAAAATGGTTTTGTTGAAAGGAAAAATAGACACCTAAAGTCCTCCTTTTTCAAATGCATGTTCCCAAATATTTTTGTACATATGTTGTTGCCATAGCTTATTTTTTGATCAATTGTATGCCTTTCTCTATTCTTAACAGTATAATTCCATATGTCTTGTTCCTACAAAACTATTATTTCCAATTGAACCGAGGATGTTAGGTGCTTTAGTCCTGATCTTGATTGTTACCTAGTTTCTAATAATGTTACTTTTTTGGACACTACTCCATTCTTTTCTTCCTCTTCATCTTACATCAAACTGGGGGAGGAAGATGATTTGCTAATATACACTGTCCAAGCTAACAATACTTCACCTCTTACCAATCTACCAACAGCACAACACACAAGTTTACTCAAGAACGTCAGAGATCCAAAAAGATATAGGAGGTTAGTTGGAAAATTAAATTATATTATAGTAAAAAGTCCGGATATTACTTCTCCTACGAGTATCATAAGTCAATTCACGGCTTCTCCTTCAATTAATCATTGGAAGGCACAAGAGCAGATTCTTTGTTATTTGAAAGGAGCTCCAGGACTTGGGTTGATTTATAAAATCATGGATGTATTGTTTTTCAAATGTAGATTAGGAAGGTTCCAAAGTTGATGGTAGGTCCACTACTGGGTATTGTATTTTTATTGGGAGAAACTTGGTATCTTGAAAGAGTAAAAAGCAGAATGTTGTCTCTAGATCAAGTATAGAATTTGAGTGTATGGCAATGGCTCAATCTGCTTTTGAGATCATATGGTTACAACGATTATTAGGTGAAGTTGGGTTTAAAATTACTAAACCAACTACATTAATGGTGTTATAATCAATTT
The DNA here is from genome assembly GCA_035221335.1 of Echites panduratus. Classification (NCBI taxonomy): domain Eukaryota; kingdom Viridiplantae; phylum Streptophyta; class Magnoliopsida; order Gentianales; family Apocynaceae; genus Echites; species Echites panduratus. Next base: position 10,736,639 of record JAWZTD010000001.1, on the reverse strand, counting down.
GCTCTTCATATTGCTTATGATCCTGTTCTTCATGAGAGAACGAAGCATATCAAGAGCGATTGTCATTTCATTCAGGAAAAGATTCAAGAAAAGCACATCAGTCGAAGATATGTCAAAACTGTAGAACAAGCTTGCAGACGTGTTTACTAAAGCATTGAATGGAGTTGAGTTTGGTTATATTTGTAACAAGCTAGGCATTATTAACACCTACGCTTTAGCTTGAGGGGGAGTGTTAAGATATGTATGTTGGATTAGAACACTATAGTTCTATTAGGTTATAGATTTCCTAAACTTCGATGGTTAAGGATATGTTTTGTATGTGGTCTTTACGAATAAAGGAATAGATTGTTTTTGTGTTTTAAAGGTATGTAAATAATAAGTGGAGTAATACATCAAAATCTGGTCTATTTGATAACAAGAAATTTAAAACTATTTCCTTGCTTTATAATAAAAAAGACATTCTTGTGTTAAAGCTGCCTAAATTCAGGAATGCACATTGCCAAGAAATTTCATCCCTAAGAGGTTATAGCTCTTATGCTTGTTTGTCTGATGATACACCACAATTCAACAAATAATAAAAATGAGAAGAGAAAGAGAAACATTAGCACAACTTGAGCATAAGTGGGAATAACAGTCTCTAAAGGTTAGACAATAATAATCGGTTAATGGAGCAAGCAACCACTAAAAGTGCAATTATATTGCAATGGAAGTTTCATGAGGGGCTGGGACACTTTACCGTCTCGGATGCATATTCGGCTCTGGACGCTCTGCAAGGCCCACCAAGAATTGGGCTACCTTTTTTAACATAAGGACATCAAGTTCTCATTACACAGAGATAAACAATATGTCAATGAAGAGAAAATGTTTACCTCACCACCATGTCGTCCAGAACCATAGTAGCCTCCTATATTGAAAATTAAGTTAACATTGAGCAGCCATTCTAGTGCTACAAACTCAAGGCTAAAGTAAGCACTTCTTACCAGGTGCTACAAACTCAAGGCTAAAGTAAGCACTTCTTACCTATAACTAGAACATCTAAATCAGAACCAGCTCTAACATACTCAGGCTTCAACTTTAGCCATTTTCCACTCCTATCACTTGGATCCCACCTAGAGTTGAGATCTTTCAGAACAATTCCTTCATCTCTGTGAAATGAAAAACAATTAATGCACAAACAAATTTACATTTCGAACAGTAACTCTAGTTAACAACCCAGATCAGTGTTGAAGGGGGGAGTTGCAAATTACAGTATAGCCATTACAAAGATTGCTTGCATTTTATATCCTTATCACGTGTAAGTGGATACACAGTGTTGAGAAAGGCAAAATTAAAAAACAAAAAAAAAAAACAAGCCCAATGGAATTTGATCAATATATTTCTTGAAAAAATCATTCTCATTTAGCAATATGATTCATTTATAGAAGCTCGGTTGGGTGTACTTAACCTTACGGAATTCTACAAATGCTCATGGAACAAAAAGCGCAAGGGAAGAAAGAAATAGAGAATGTTGTGTTCCTAGACTTAGCCTGTCAATAAGGAAGAAATGCATATTCAAAGTGCTAATATGGTGTGAGAAACGCATATTCAAAGTGTAAATATGGGGTGAAAAATCAGGGAAATCCTTCACCTTTGTTTGGTTTGGGCGTACAATGAAAGTACACAAAAGAGGGAAAGTAAATGTGGGAGGTTACTTGTCAAATTCACTTGCTTTGATTGACACGGAAAATAGTATGAAAGTAAATTGTGGAGGAGAACCAATTAATTCTCAATTCGAGTGAATTCCGTTTATATTTTTTTATTTTATTGATTCCCAATGTGCAAATCAAAGAAATGTCAAGGAGGACAAGGCTCCAGAAGAAGATAATGACAGTTATGTTCACCATATGGATGCAGTGGGGAATGAAGCAGGCCAAATGGCAATTATATGTGGTTCAAAAGAATCTCAAACAGCATATGGCAGTCAAACAAGTAGAACCAGAACATCACTAACCTATTCTCAATAGTTACTTTGAAAAATTTCTCAACCTCTTCAGCACTATGAACAATATGAGAATAACCTGGTCCCAATGTAAGGCAGAAAAGCAAGACTGAATTAGAAGTTTATTACTCTGCCAAAACTTTGAAAGCACCTTTAGAAAGCACAAAAAGGAAAAGAAGAAAACAATATGCAAAAGAAAGATGTCAGATGTTTTCCATTAACAAGCTATGAAATTGTTTATAAACTTGCACAGATAAACAAGTAGATAAGTTGAACACTCCAGTGAAGCAACTCAGAAAAGCTGTATCACATACCAGAAGGCAGAATTTCATTAGGAACCAAAATTTCCAAGCGGCCCTTTATAGGTTTGACAAATTTGCGGAGCAGATCGTGTCGCTCTTTCAATGTCTGATGTATAACACTGGTATCTCCAACATACAGAATATCGAAAGCAATATCTACTCGTATTTCATGTTAACAGAAAAACAGGTCAGAAGAAAAAAGGGAAAGGTCGAGGGCATACTTAAAAGTTAAAACACAGAAGTACTGCCACTTGTCAGACTTTTGGATCACCAATTATAGCATCATCTGAAAATGGGATCATCATCTCTACTTGTGAATTTCATTAAGGATACAACACAGCTGCATCAGAAGTGAAAATAAGATTAAAATTGAAGAGAGATAATTGCCACAATATGGCTACAGTAGTGACAAAATGATACCTGACGATCACTATCAAGTCCCTCCTTCGCTGCCTTTGCTGACAAAAGGAACAGAGCCGAATGAATTAAGAATATTGCATCAACAAGATTAAGCCACCTAGTAATAAAAAATGAATACCAGAAAAGTTCAGAAAAGACACCTATTTCTTGGTTGGAACCAAATTCGGCAAAACGGTTAGTGGATGTATTCCAAACCAACATTTCCCCATCAAGTATGCACCTAATAAAAAGAAGGTACTATACTTGGTTAAATTTGATTAATATTTATGAAGGAAATTCATGACATATTCTGATAGCCAAAATGTGTAAAAGCTATTGCCCACAAAAGCATCTTGAAACTCCACATAAAACAATGTGAAGTATCATAACAAAAGAAAGTCAAAAGAAACTCTGCCAGTCAAGCAACAGAACAGAATGACAAATACGCAGGATCAGTTTCAAGCACGGATTTCACATGTCAAACTTGGACCCACAGGAAGAAGGAACACAATTAACCGGATCTAATATCACAATGATGCAGGGCAAACCCAAGAAAAGCTGTTCCACAGAACTACTGTAGTTTCTGCTAGGCTATGCATGACAAACTAGGCAAAAATAGCAAGAAATTGTAGGAATGTCAATCTAATAGAGAAGGATGCATAATCAAATAATTGACTAATGTGGAAGTGAGGTAATAAATATGATCAGACTATAAAGCAAAATGCAAATCTTAGAGCCAGTCAGTCAGTGCAAAGACAAATATCAGTGGGCCTAGTCACAATCTGTAACCATTCTTTGCAACAATGAGATTTGCATTTGACTAAAGAAGTGAGTGGTCCAATTAACTCCAGCCTGCTCAGCAAATTCTTCAGAATAGTTGGAAAGGTTAGAGCATCAAATTGGGTAGAATTAAATATTTACACCTTCTTACCTGTCTACCAGAATGTTCTGTTTAATGATATCTGACATTGCATGTCCATACTCTGGATGATCAAGAAAAGTTCTGCATGACAAAGAAGACAGGATATAAGATTGAAGTTTCATTATATTTGTTGGATCCTCAACAGAAACATATCATTATCACATAAACATGGCATACAGATATAAGTTTCAGATTTCATCCCAAATTGTCCATGTTTATTTAGGTAACATCAGCATGCTATTTAGAATCATATTTGGTGAAATACAAGCAAATAGTTGAATTTCTGCAGAGAATAAACTGCAACAACAAATTAGGGAAAATTTACCTTGAGAAGAAATGTATTTCTGAGTTATTTTTATGAATTTGGATGCGATCACCATCGAACTTGCATTCAACAATAACTTCCTTCCCATGAAGCTGTTCAAGGAAGAAATCACGTATATATTCAGCAATAGAGTGGATTCATAGGAGAACTAGCCAGTCTCAGAACAATCACCAAATTAGTATGAGAAAATATCAAAGTAATGTCATTAGAAATTCTTAAACCCAAATTTTGCAAAATGGTGACCTTTTTCCATGCGGTGTTTGCATTGTTGACCCTCAGTGCTAGTTGAGGGCGGACTGGTTTTCCAACTTCTATGTCCTTTAAAACAGAAGAAAGCATTATTAGCTGCAACATGGTTCCTTTCTACAACACAACTAAAGAAGTGCAAAAAGGTAAACAAACAGATCTTGATATTATGCCGAGTATATAAATTCAGGAGTTTCCTATTCATATGTATGCCTATTTCATTCAATCAATAAAGAGATTATAGACAATTATAAGTGGTCATGATTATGTAACTGGATCAAGCTCAAGGTGTAATGCCTTAAGCTCCTAGATGTGACACCTACGTCCACAAAAAGGTGTGATCTATTTTCTGCCTAGTTTGTCATCTATAGACTAGCAAAACCTAAAGTAGTTCTATGAAACAACTCCTCACAGGTTTGTCCTGAATCAATTTGTAATTAGGGCAAGTTTATCATATTCCTTCTTTCACTATGGTAGAGGTATTCAACTTTAATAGTCTCCTTAGAAAAGAAAGAAAATATCAAAAACATAAGGGGAAAAAAAAGATTTCTGAAATTTGAGTTTCCAGTGGAAGCGATGCTGAAAATCCATTGAAGAAGCTTAGGAGCGAACTATGATTATTAAATGACCTGACGCTTGTGCCGTTGACTGCGATCCCTTAGCTTTTCGCAAACTAGTTTCAAATCACATGTAACATTGAACAAGTCCTCTGCGTCAGGATGGAATTCATGAAAGACGGTTTTCTCACTAACGCCCAACTTAAGATCTGAAAAAGCAAGATGAACACATGTCACAGGTGACAGTAAAAAGAATCTAATTAAAATTCACACCAGACATAAGTAAAAGGAATTGAGTCAATAAAAAACATTTAGTACAAGCCTTTGAGAATTATCATAATGATCCACTTCATTTCTTGTGCATTTGTTTTCCTGATCAAATCTGAAAGAATAGAAATCTTCTCTGCTCTGTAACAACAAAGTGAAGAAGAAGGCTGTGAAACTGAAAATCAAACTCAAAGGACTTGGAACTATTTAACCATACAAATAATGCCTTTCAATATTTTGAACAGGGGGTATAGGATCTAAGCAAACACACACACGCGGAAGAGAGAAAGAAAGGCTATGTTCAAGACTAGGCAACCATTTACAATCTAACATTATAAAAGCATAAGGATGTGGCTAATGACAAATTATTACACAGTTGAGAGTATTTTTGTGCACATACAAGCTTTTATAAATTATGTCAGCTGAAGTTCATCAGGAGTCAATAGCCAAAAGTTTTTTAGTGACATATAATAAGCAAAAAGACAAGAATTCTTCAGGGATTCTTATGCTGTCCTCTAGAAAGAAAGAAAGAAGACATCTGGATCAAAAACTATGCCAAATTCTTACTCTTAAATTCAATCATCTGGTCCATCATAAAGCCAGAAAAGCACTACAACAAGTGGCTTGGGACCTCTTTCTATCTACAAGATACATCTTCACATCCTGAATCCCACCTGAAAACCGGTGGATTTGGAAACTGAAATATAAGAAGTGGATTGAGTACTAATTTCTACCTAGAAATCCATATGAAAAACCATGAAAAGTGCAAAATAGTATAGTTGCTCATTTTGTGGTGAATCATGTTCTCGGCTTGCCGGCCAGGGGATGGAAGACATTGCTGTAGAATTTGCTGCGAAATGTGTCTAAACCCTATCTTAGCAAACTCAAATTAGTTATTGCCACATTAACATCTATTACAAATTTCCTTGAATTGCATGCCCTTTTTACATAAGCTACAGATTCCCTATCCTTTCCCAGCTCAAAATCTAAACAAGTTAGGCATTCATGTTCATTTAAGAAAAACTTCATGCCTCAAAAACCCTCTTCCATTTCAGCAGGTGTTCTATACCAGTTTATGTATGTCCTACAGGCCTTTTTTGTGAAAAGTCTTGTGAACATCAAGTTGCAATGTAGGGAGTGTTACCCTATATTAGTTATTAAAAGTGTCACATAGAAAGTTATCAACACTGTAAAGCATTTCATTACCTATTTTCACTTGAAGCCAAACGGTCAAGCAATTCATTTAACTCCTTTACTGGCAATTCACCAGATGACATGCCTTGCCTCCTTTGCAGCACCTACACGGAAGCCAACATTAAAGAAATTATGAGCATGAATGAAATAAACCTAATTCCAATAGTCATGACATAATGTGCCAAAAGTATAATCAACATTAGATTAGAGGCATATATCTAGTAATCTTCCAACTATGGAGGGCAACTTGTGGAGCAAGAGGAGGAACAGAAACAACTGCATGGCATCATCTATTTCAAAAAGCCAGTAAGAGCATCTACAAGAACATCTAACTCAAACACAGACTAAAACTTCTGTGAGAGTTGACTACATGTGAGAAAGAAAATATTAATTATATTACATTCAATATACGCCAGAAATGCATCAGAAATCCAAATTTGAAATAAAAAAACCGACGAGATGCCTTCTTGAAATGGCCAAGTCACATTTATCATAAATTTGACCCACCATGAAGAAAAGATGACAAATTTTCGAGTTATCTGCATTTTATGTGCTCTAAAGACTCATAAGAAGAGAATATGCAAGTTGACATAAAAAAATATGCAAATCTGAATTTGAAAACAATAAATTCTGTAACAGATCTACTATTAATTTTCAGTGGAAGAAAAAAGGCTATGGAATTAGAGCACTACATTCTAACCACTTCACATTAATATGAAGAAAACGAAAAAAAGAGCTGATTTTCTTTTTGTCCTCTGATATGTTCAGAAAAACTGAATCTGATTATATAGAAGATTCTTTGTACTGCAAATATTCCTATCTGTGGCAAATTACATTGGAACTTCAAAACCGCACTTTTGTTCCGGAAAACATCTAACAGTGTGAAAGTATCGATGAAGGTGAAGAAAGGGTTACAAAGAATACTAGTTTGAGAACTTGATTCAAACACCCATCATTGGTTTGAAAGTTTTAGTTTGTTAGTCTTTGATCTCAGTTTCAGTTCAATTTATTCTTCTTTTTAGGGTCTTTGCCCTAGGTTTGATTGATTTGAAATCTGAAGGAGGGTCTAGCATATAACTAGAAAATTTATGTCCTTATGTTTTGTTAGGTGGAAAAGCAATAGTGGTTGTGTGATGCAAACAAGCTCAGGCGGTGTTGCCTTAAAGTCCTCCTCCCCCTCTCTTTTCTAGTCTTTCTTTCCTAATCATGTCCTACAGTTTAGCATCATTTTTCATCCTGAAATTTTCTTCACAAGACCAAGAAAAGAATTTCCATTTTGATTTTTTTATCAAACAGAGAAACTAGATGACAACTAATCTGAAGTGTTAAAAAATAGACTTTCCATTCATTTAAGTTTAACTTCAAATAAAAATTAAAAATGGCGGGTTGAGTTTGATTTCTTAAATCTTTGGCGAACAAATGAGGTGCACTTATAGAAATAGTGCCATCAGGAGCTTCTCACCAACAAAGAAGGACACGTACTGAATCATGCAAATGAAAAGGACAAATTCAAGAAAAACCTCAAATGCGACAAGGGAGAAGTTGCCGGCGGTAGAGCCAGTTTTAGGGCCACCTTTGCGCCAATTAAGGAGACGTTGAGCGTCAGGGGAATCACGAGACATAGCAAGAGCATCAATGAGGCACGTGGCCAGTACGTGCTCCTTGAGTCCATAGGAGCCGCGTTCCCGATCAAGCGCCGGCAAGATGAGGCGGATGGTGCTGAAATAGTCACCTGGTTTTTTGCAGAAGGTGTCTAGGAATTTGCGGAACTTAGAACGCTTCTTCACTGATGACTTGCTCTTCTGCATCCAATGGAATAGGCTCACCATCACGCTGAATTTGATCCCTGATTCTTCCATTGAAGACATTTCTTTCGTCTTCCTCCAATTCTTACATATTCCTATACGAAATAGGGTTGCTTAGAAGGTTCAATCTTTACACCGATACATTCTTGCACGCTCCACTTACATCCCAGAATTTTAACGGCTAGTTTTCAGAGAGTAGTTTCAGAGAGAAAAAGGAAGGAAATCGAGAGGAAGACGAACCAAAAAATCTTGATGTGCAAGTTTCAGGAAATTGACCAATATCTTCTTGAATCTTTTCTTTAAAGAAAACTTTCTAGATACGAGAGCAAAGAAGTCAAACCGATGGTCAATGGACACCTTTCTAGTTACGAGAGTACAGGGTAAAGGTGTCGGTAACTTCCCGAAAACAAAGTAAATATATGGAAGATGGGTGTCTTTAGTCACCTACTTTTTTTTTTTTTCAAATTTGTTTTAAAATCTTTATTTTTAAATTTTTTATTCTCTATTTTTTTCATTTTAGTAATCTTGATTTTTTTTTTTTTGGTACAATTGATCTAAATTCAAGAAAACATATTTTTTTAGAGTTTTTTAATCCAATTTAACTTGGGTAAAAAAAGAAATTCAAAATAATTTTTAAAAAAAATATATTTGATCCTGGGTTACCTGACCCGGATCCAAACCCTTTACACCCATCTTCCCAAATTGAATCTGAATTATTGAAGAGGATGCTTACTTTCTTAGCCCTGCTTCTAAGCTTCTCCTGAAGGATAATCCCAGAATGTGAGCCCTTTTTTGTTAGTCATGCTTGATCTCATCTTAACAACGCCTTGGCACGACCTTGTTGATTGGTTTAGGAATAGTGATGCCAGCCCTTTTGTCACTACTCACGGAAGGCAATTGTGGGAAATGGCAAGGGAAGAACCCAGGCTCAACCTATCCTTCAATGAAGGCATGGCCAGCGATGCTGAGTTGGTAAGTAGTATACTCATCGGAAATAGTAAGCAAGTGTTTGAGGGATTCAATTCGTTGGTTGAAGTGGGAGGTGGCAATGGGACCATGGCTAAGGCCATCGCTGATGCTTTCCCGGAGTTGAAATGCACGGTGCTGGATCTGCCTCATGTGGTTCAGGGTTTGGAATGTACAAACAATTTAGCCTATATTGGTTGATGGTTCTGTCATACCATACTCTATTCTATTTCTTTCTATCTTTTCCGCTCCCCCCAAAAAAGAGGAAAGACTTGTTGACATGTTTGAATCGATTCCTCCTACTGATGCAATTTTGCTTAAGGTATAAACTTTTTTTTTCTTCTTGTGAATAATAGTCAGCAATTTCAATTTCTTTTGTTATTTTTCTTTTTTCATGTGCAGGGCTATTGCATGATTGGTCAGATGAGCAGAGTGTTAAAATACTGAAGAAATGAAAAGAAGCGATTCCAAGCAAAGATAGAGGTGGGAAAGTGATCATTCTTGATATGGTTTTGGGTGATCGGAACAGAGATGAGGCTGAAGTAACTGAAACCCAAATGATGGTTTTGAAAGAGAAAGAAATGAGAAGGAATGGTCCATACTCTTCTTTCAGGCTGGTTACGATGACTACCCTACAAATTTGCTCGGGGGAAAAGGATTTGGATCCGGATCAGGTTGGGTAGCCCAGGATCCAAATCTTTTTTTTTTTAAATATTTTAAATATCCTTTTTTTTCTGTCAAATCAGATAAAAAAACTTAAAAAAACATATTTTTTCGAATTTAAATCAATTGTGTAAAAATATTAAAAATAAAGATTTTAAACTAAACATGGAAAACAAAAAAGGTGGGTGAATCTTCCGTAAATATATTCACGAAAAAATACTTATAGTTCAAGTTAAAAATGGAAAAAAACAACTCCTAACGCCGGGGGACTAATGTCAGCATGGCAGAGAGATGGGACTGGGTGCATCATATGCCACGCACCGGTGCAATTTGACGCACCGGTGCGCCATGAATTGGAAGTGGCGATAAAATGATTCCTTAGCCTCACTGCTATATAAAATGAATTCTTTTCTTTTTTTCCTTTTCCAATTTCTTTTCTTTTCTTTTTCTTAACCAGCCCCGTTGTACTTTGGTCGTTTTTTTCCTTACTTCTTCTTCTTTCAACTCAACAATTTCACTATTTCTTTTCTTTTCTTTTTTACCTTGCAATTTTTCTGTACATTATTTTTTTTTTGTTCTTTTTAATTTTATATACATATTCCAAATATTTATTTATTATTTTTTAAAATATATATTTAATTTTTTATTTTAACTACACAAATTTTTTTTCTTTTTAAATTATTTTTTAAATTTATGAACTTTACAATATTTATTCTTTTAATTTTTATTTCTAAAAATCATTATCATTAGGAAAATAAAAAATAATAAAATTTTGAATAAGATATGATTTCGGATAGAATGTGATAAGATTTTGATTCTATTTCTTCTATAAATAATCACTCTAGATGTTCCTCTTTTTTTTTTTTTTTTGATAATTAAGTAAATGTATAAAACTTTAGACACATGAAAAGGAGAAATCGGAAATTTAAAAAGAATGTGCCTTTAAATAAAGAAATAACATGTGGGGCTTTTGATAGACACTCTTTAAAATGGTGCATAATTATAGATGCCCTAATTATATAAAACATTTCAAATTCCATATTTTAAAAAATATTTACTCCCTTCTCCAATAATGATTAGATCATAAATAAATATTTCATATGTCTAAATTTGAATATTCATTTAAGTAAAATAAATAATAATTTTTTTTATTTTCATAAACACTTTATCTAATTTTAAAAAATTACATCCATTATTCCTTAGTTTGAAGCATCTTACTCGTTATTCCACCGTCAATTATATTAATTATAAAAAACAATTCAATTTAAATCAATTTTTTAAAAAAATCAAAATAGACATTCAATTCCGAAAGAGAAAATTCATCTTAAACAAAATTTTGAATTAAAAACCTTCCAATTTTAATGTCATTAAGATCATCCAATTTTAAATGATCCAAGAAAAAACAAAAGACAATTTTAAGTAACGAAGCAAAAGATTGAACTATTTATAGTCTATACAAACCAAGACAGTATTCACAGAACTTGGACAATGAACCAGAACAGTCCATGCCAAGTCATTCTCTAACGAAGAAGAGATAAAGGCAATGAAGATCTTGAACCATCTGTTTGCCCATACAAATTGCTGTCAGTTGTCTACCCCGTCCTAACTCCTAATTCAAAGTCTCTAGCAAAAGCACCATCTTCTAGCTCAAAGGGATACAGACTTCCAGAAATCAATGGGCTTCCGATGCTGAAAAGAACATTGTTCAAGCTATTTCAGAACATTGGGAATGTAACTAATGACATTAATATCGTCTCCATTAAACATTTCTACTCACCTGGGATATTGGCATTTTTGTTCTAACTGCATCAATCGCTGAGCAGTCGATATCTGCCACAGCAATACCAGTTGACAGACGATCTGTAAGGGCAAAAAGTTTCCAACAATTATATTGATGAAAGTGGTCACAGAAGTTGCAGCTGCTAGGCATTGAAGCTTAACCTTATCGGGAAATTAACTCTTTCAGATCAATGAGGAACATTGGATTCAATTTGTCAGTATCAAAATGGGATGAACAAAGAACAATGTCTAATATGCTGTACAATTTTCTTCTCCACCATGATTATAGGATTGCTATACAAATTAAGCATCACCAGATGCTCCCGATTTGCTTGTTAGTCAAACATAGACATACATGTACTAGAAAGAAATCATGAGTAACATTAAGGAATAAAAGAAACAGCCCCTTGCATAACAATGATTAGATTTGAGCATTAGGAAATACAACCCTAAACAATACAAGGTGGTGCAGGAACAACCTGTGAGAGAGAGCAACCAGGAATGCAGTAGCTTTCTGTAAAATGTCAATTAAGGAATCTTATGTAACATACAAGTCACAATTAATGAAGCACTACCTGATAATCGACCAACTACTGATCCCCATGGATCAATTATCAAGGAGTCACCATAGCTTTCTCTTTTGTCATTATGCTTGCCAGCTTGCGCAGCAGCAATGACCTGGTTTGATATTTACAGATTAAGTCAACAGAAGTAGGAACAAGAATACATGAATAATATCAAGCACAAAGAAAAATAACTCTTCTTCAATGAATAATATACTGAAAGGTCAATGGTAACAATCAGGAGGGACTGACGGTTGGTATCCCGAGGGGTTTTGATTAATTAAATGTAAATGTTCTCCTTAAAAGAATTAAGTGATTGTAACAATAAAACCTTGTAAAGAGATGGCATTCGCAAATCATATTGAGCTTAAGTATTGTTTTCATTTTAATGAACAAAAAAGCATATGCATTTTATGAAACTGACTGTAAGAATTCATTAAAGGTTATAGAAAAATTCATACGTAACATTGAGTTTCAATTGCACGAGCCCGTAAAAGAATCTCCCAATGTGCTTGACCTGTTGGCTTCGTGAAAGCAGAAGGAACCAACAACACCTGGAGACACGACATGATCATATGAAGCACAATATCAGCTGCCAAAGATACCTCTTTTCCTAGAAATACATGAACAAATGAAAAAGAAAATCTACCTGGCAATTATGATGAAACCTCAACTGCTGATAAAGCTCCGGAAATCTCAAGTCATAACAAACAGTCAGACCTAAACGTCCAAAGGGGCTATCAACTGCAACAATCTCATTTCCTGTAAACTATAACAAGTTCAAATAGCTAGACAGAGATATCCTTGAAAATACTCCAACAGATGTAAAATTGAACCTTCAAAGAGAGGCAAGTAACTTGATACAGTTTTTTTTCAAAATACTGCTATTCAAACCAAGGAAGTCATGAATTTATAATTTACTCTGTATTTATTTATCATCTTGGTAGGAGGAGAGGAAAGAAA
>JAWZTD010000001.1:10637297-10647495 GCA_035221335.1 Echites panduratus | reverse complement strand
CTCTTAATTTTTATACATCCATTTTAAAAAAGTACAATAGTCAAGTTGTTAAAAATGAATATAAGTCTCGTTTACCTATTGCAAAGGAGCAACACACAAGATCTCGACTCCTAGACACAACAAGTGTAGGTGTAGTGCTAATATTGAAGCTACCATTGATTCTTTTGCAAGCGCTCTCATGTCTAGTCACTTATCTTACGATAATATGGGCTTAAAAATGTTTCATATTTTATCTTAATTAATGACTAACAGAATATGAAGAAGAAATATGCCTAATTCAGTTGTAGTATACCATTTTTTCTCCATATACCAGACTATGAAGATCATCAGCCTTATTCATCCCTCAAAGGAGAGGAAAGTCAAGAGGGGCTTAGGCCCTTTTGGGCAGTACTTGGAAAAAGAGAGAGAGATGGGAAAGTTGGTTAAATGCAGATGGGCATATGCAATATCTCTGGGTAGCATTTGCAGAAAATTCCTACCAAATTTCCAGCTAACTCATTTATCTGATCACCGGCGGCCGCTGAATCAGAAGGCTCTGATCTAACCTTCACAGTTAAAAAGTCAACCCTGCAAAAGGGTTCAAACTGCCCGGAATGCGTGTTTTTTTGTGTGTACATAATAAGTAAATTGTAATGGGGATGAGAAATAAGTATGGCATGCAATGGACTTTTATCTGTATTTCACATGGTCTTTCCTCTTTGGTCAAATACTCCATAATTTTCTCCTGCTTTCCATTGAAGATCAAACTCTATAGATTAGCTCACTTTAATTTCTCCTCTAATTGAAAGATTGTGAGTTTCTAATCTTAAAAGTGACTAGGATTTCTTCACCCTTCTAAGGCTTTGAGTGGACTAATCATCTTATTTGTCGTGGTACTAAAGTAACAAGATGAGTTGATACAGTAATTGACAAAGGCCACTTTCATGTCTCAGAAATCATAAGTTATTTCATCGGAGTACCAGGCGGTACTCATCCCTCTGCCCACGAATTATATCTCTGGGAAGAACTCATTTCATTTACTGGCATATATAGAGGATGGCTTTCTCGCCATTGGGGTTAGTTATGGCACTTGCAGAAGAGAGAAAAAAATGCCATTAAAAACACGGCAGATCTGACAAGAGTGCTACAAAATAAATTTCATTTATTTTTTGAATGGTCAAATTTATTGAATACCATATTGTCATATATAACAGCTGAGTCGTACTAAAGTATATAAGATAAATGAGTAGCGTAAGGTATGATCTGTTACATACTTATACTCTCTAGAAATTGATATTATTTATTACAATAACTTTATGTTATTTAATTACAGGGTAACGGTGGATTAATAAATGTAATGGTAAAATCTATTTATTAGTGGAAATAAATGTTTTACATGAGAAATGAAATTACGTACAATTTCACGTGAAGTGACGAATGAATTAATACAATTTTATTAAGATTAAAACATGCTTATATTAGTGGATATTTGTCTTGAAATTCAGCTTTTTAAAATAAAATTTTAAAAAAATCATAAATGAGAATACACATAAAAAATGGCCCAAGCTTCAGTTTTGAGATCGCACACTTGCCAAACCGGGGAACCCATTTTTCCCGGAAAGGAGGGGTACCAGGTGACATATCAAAATGGAGTTGTGAGTCATTGTGGAATGTGTACTAACATTTTTCTTTTCTCTTTTTTTCAAATGTATCCACAACATGATCAACCGTAAAATTATCTAAATTAGAATATCCAATAAGATTAACTGGAATTTAATATCTGCATTATATAGATTTGACTTTCAAATCATTCAATCACATCCTTATATATACATTTTAAAATATACATAATAAATAAATATAAGAAATATCTTACCTATCATCGCCATCACGTATATAAACACTTTTAAAAATCACATTCAAATGAATAAGCCAAGTACATCTTTAGATAAGTTACACGTCATAATAATAACTTAGCCAAAATTTATAAACTCCTGTGTATAGATATGCTCATTATTCGTTTCCACCTTATTAATCAAAATTTTTAGGCCACCTTAAGAAAATTCTTTCGTTTCCACCTTATTAATCAAAATTTTTTGGCCACCTTAAGAAAATTCTTTGTACACTTCAAATTGCATAAGGAACATATGGATACCATGTTGAAAAAAAATCATTAATTAAGCAAGATGACAAAAACATAACAAATTAATAATAAAAAACAATTTTTAACTGGAAATTAGATTAGGAATTAATTGAAATAACAATTTAGCTTTTAAATCGAAAAATATTTAATTAAGACACTACAAAAATTTAACAACTCGTTTTACATTTCTAAAAGACAAATTTACAATTCACAATTAATTCTTTTTTGGTTAATTATGATATATATATATATATATAAATTCCATTATATTATACTAAAATACTTAAATCTCGAATTCATTTGACTAGTCTTTTTCCTGTTTTGTCTTACGTTTTTAACTTTTTTTTTCATTTCCAAAAAAATGACAAATTATATTAGGTTCTGGTCCCTTTCCCTCGAATTAAATCCTGCATGGGCCAGAAGCACGCCTCCTAGTTATATTTGGTTATTTCACATGCATGCATGACTGAAGAGAGCTTACGTTTGTTTAACTTCAATTTTGACTAAAGTTCTTATGTTCAAATCCGTTACACCTTCTTCGACACCTCTTCCTATACCCCAAGTTGATAGGATTCTCTACTTACTCTCATTATATCTCAAACTTAGGATTTATCTATTCCAAATTATATTGTTTACAAATGTTATAACAAGATTTATCGATATCAAGTGTTATTGTTTATGAATATTCTACATAATTTTAAAATATGTATTAAATTCTTTACTATTTAACCATAATAGTTTAAATTATAATACTTTTTTTTGTTGCGACTAATTATAATCACCATAAGTTCTACAAACGAATTTGCCCTTTTGATGGCACTCTCCACCGTCTTGCACTGATGATATACTACCATAATTAAAACCCACCAATATTTTGCAGTAGGGTGATTGGAGAAATCACTTTTCAGCTTTTGTGGGGTTGGGAGGATGGGGCGTTTTAAACTCTGGCTTGTTGCCACAAATATGATTCACTGGTTTTTGTCGTTGATAAGCTTCGGAACAAAGGTGAACCCTGATGAGGATGGGAAGCTTCCTGTCCCAAAGTTATAGCCAAACTATGGTCCTGTATCCATCAATTCATTCATTATTTAACTAAGGCGGAGTTGTGTCAAATCAAATTAAACTACCATCGCCATTCAGTATAACTCTGAATAGGAGACCCCATATCCGTATTCATTTAGTGGCGGCCAAGCTTATCGATTTGTATAAATCTCTCTCTCCTGGAGAAAGGTTCTTTTCCCTTTGTCAAAGTCATTGTTAATCACGGAACCGTGTTCCTCGTGAACCCCTCATCCTCCGATTAGGAGGATCGTATGGACCATGATTTATAAACCCTTAAAAAAGTCTTCTAAATTTTTAGATCCTATGAAAATGTGGCTCTCTGGCTAAATTGTCTTGCCATTCCAAAGGCTTTTTCTTCACTAAGAATCAAGGGCTTTTCAATCGACTTACCAAGTCTTTGCAAATGTCAATTTTTACCGATTCCTCCCAATTCTATACAAAACCTAAGCAAATAAATAAAATAGTTTTTATTCCGTTTTTAAGTGAGATGAAAATTTATTAATGAAACCAAAATTTATATTTTTAGGAGGCTTTTAAATTTAAACCATCTTTATAGAAAAAAGACTATTAAATAATTCAGTCCCCGTAACTTGAATCCTATAATGGTGTCACTATTAACAGTTACACACGAGGAAAAAAAATTTACATATTTGAAAAAAAAATTAATCCAGAATAAAAATTCATAATAATTTGCCAAATAACATTACAAGAGTTCTGCAACAGAATAAAATTCCAATGATAGGTTACCAGTGGAAATGAGTATGATCCACAACCTCCAGCTATCTAACTGGAGAAATAATAGCTTTTAGACACCAGAGAAAGCTACCAATTCCGAATAAGAATATCAAATTCGGTGCCATAATAAACTATTAAAGTCCACTTCCCTAATAACGAAATAAAAGCGAACCCAAGGCAACAAAACTAGATCAGACCGAACTGCATCATTAGACTAAAGTCTAATAAATTCCACAGAAAATTGCCAGAAATTATGTAGAATTCAGTTTATATCGGACCCTTACCATAGGATGGATCCAAGCAGAAAAATAGAAGTCCTAGCAGTTCTCATCCAAGTATTCATTAACTAAATACAAGATCAGATCATCAAAACCATGCATGATACCGACACTAAATCACATTAGTTACTACAATGATTGAGGGAATCAAAGTGGAAGCAGACAGATAAAACTCACATATTTATCCATTCACCGGACAGCTGCTTCAAAGAACAAAACTCTATACTAAATCCTCTCTGAAGTTTACTGCAAGTTCCCAATAGTGAGCAACCCCTGCATCTGCAAAGACCTTCCGAGCAGCAGCTTCTGTGCGGCAGTCATGAATAGAAAATCTATTAAAGCTTGGTCTGGCAACATTTCCCTGCCAGACCAAAAGGCACTTATTAATAGGAGCATCACCAGTTTCTTCTTCTCCTTCATCTTCATTCTTTGTGGCAGTAGCCCAATCTATACGTCTCAACATAAGCTTCCCATATCTCTTGATTGACTTAGGACCACCTTCCACAACAACAACACTAATACCTTCAGAAATTACAGCACACCCAGTCAGCCTGTTCTCATGGGCATTAGCATCCACCTTAAAGCGCGCCTGAGGGTGTGAAAGGTCATTGATCTTATAAACAGAAACAATTGTCTCGATGTTATTTGAATCATCAAAAAGCTTCTTCTCCTTCTTTTCACGACGCTCAGCAGGAGTGAGCTTACGAGCAATGTTCCTATCGATATGAGCCTGTTCACGCTCGGCAGCAGCACTTCTGATTTCCATTTCAAGCTTAGTAGGATCCTGGGTTGCTTCTGATCCAAGAACTTTCATGAGGTTGCTCATTTTAACTTTGGGTTTTGGAGGTTCTATCAGACCTTGTCTAATCATCTCCTGTTTCTCTTTCTCCCTAGCTAGACGACGTTGGGTGCGAAGTTTCTTCTGCTCCTTCTTTGTCAGCTTCAGAGGCTGTGGCGGAGGGGGAGCTGCCTCAGCTGGAGGTTCAATAGGACGAGGGTGCTCAACATAAATGGTAAACTTTTCCATCTTTAGTTTGTCCTCAGTTAAATGACCATCAACAATGTCCTCATAATTACCAGATAGTAACAGGGGCTTGTCCCTGGTAATTTGATCAATTAGCAAAAGCAAAAAGAATATAAAATAACATGAATCAAGATAGAAAACATTCAGGAAGACAAAAGGTCCTATAAAAGCAAACACACCAAATTCAGTAATAGCATTCTTAAGGAAACATACCCTGAATTTATTCAGAAGAAATAAACCTTCACATTATCAAAAGAAATGAAGGAGTAACAAGGTAAAATATAATCTCATAAGAACAATGCCACAAACTCTACCTTAACAACCATCAAAAACATTATTGATGACCCATGACCCATCCAACTAAGTTTTCGGTTCACTTGTTCTCATAATCAGATCTTACATTTCATAATATCTACAAAAAGGAGATTTACAACCAAGATAAAAGTAATATCATAATTTCACAAGCCAGAATTCCATGATAGTCTATTCTGTAACAGTGACTCATGAAAGAACTCCTCAACCATTTTGAAATTGATATAGAAATTTGTCAACTTACCACCACTCAATCTCAGGAATTGGTTCCTCCCTTGGTTTTTCTTTAGTGACCACCCTTTCTGATACCTCTATAAGATTTGGGTTTATGTCAGGCTCAGACTTTGCCTTTGCCAACTGTGCTTGCTTTGCCTTTAGCTCTTTGGCCCGTAACTCTCCAAATTGGCTCTGTCGAAATACATGACTTATCCAATTACAAAATATGGAAAAACTGGAATGTAGCAGAGAGGAAACAGACGTGGCTAACTGAACCAACTTAAGAAAATGAAGATATAATAAAATACCACATACATAACAAATACACAATAAAAGAAGCTTACCCTCAACTTAATTTGTTCTGCGTCTCTTGACCATTTCCCTTCCTCCACAAACTGAAAACTCATCCTCTTAGGTCTCAAGAGCTTGTTTTTGTTAATACCCATATTCGCATCAAAATGAGGATTTATTTCAGGATCAACTTCAAGCTCTGGCTTAAGTATCTGGAAGGCATCCTTTTTCTGCTTGTTGATGTTAACCTGGACAGCCAAACATAGTTAACATATACATATACAATTAAACAGATGGGTTTTTGTTTTAAAAAATTAGAATTCCAAAATGATAGCATAGATATAAGAGAATGAAAAACCATCACCAGAAAATGACGTACCTTAAGCGTACTAAGGTTATTTATCTTAGGCATTATGACATTGCCATGTTCATCAATCTCTCTACCTAATGGATCCAAACGCAGTACAGGTGCTTTTGAAGGCTTTGGCTGAATTGAGACTTCTGGAGGCATCTGCCCACGAAACATATTTACTAGGGGATCAAACTCAGGATCCTGCCGAAAACCCATCTGAGCAACCAGCTCTTGCACACGTTTTACAGCTTCAAATTTCTGAGTTGTGAGCCCAGTAAGGTTAGGCAATCCACCAGGATGATTAACTGCAGTCGCAGCAGAAATAGTTGTGCTTGTCACTCCAGCTGGAGTAGCAACAGAACTAATGTTCTGTGGAGGAGCTGGGAGCATTCCTGAACTTGTTGAGGGGAATTTAAGACCTTCCTTACGTTGCAACTGTGGACTAACCTCTCTAGTTGTACCAGCATCTTTGTTTGGCTACACCAATACATAAATAGAAAAGGTGAACATTTATCCAAACGTAATTATACAAAGGTAGCAATTCTAACAATCTGGAATTTGCTTACAATCAAATATCAGATATCAAAAAGTAGCATGCAACAAAAACTTGTCTTAATTAGTAACTCACCACAGGAATCTTCTTAAGCTTTTCTAGCTTTGCTGCAATTTCTTTCTGCATCTGCAAAGCTCTCTTTGCTTTGGCTAATGCATCACCAGACAAGCCCCCACTCTTCCCTGCATCTGAAGCTGTCCCATCTGTACTAGATTTCCCAGGAACCTCATGAGATCTGTTAATATTAACTCCCTTATTTTCATTTGTGGTAGAAATTGAAGATACCTTAGTAGCAGGAGTATGGTTTTGAGAAAATGGAGTATCAAATGAAGACCTTGATGCCATCCCAAGTGATTCCACAACAACCCCCTGGAAGAAAAACATTGCATTAAATTAGCCTACATAATGATCTCACAAATTACACTATAGCAATAATCTCATTTGTGAAAATAAAATCACAAAAATTTGTGATTTGAATAGAGTTAAAAAATTAGTTCTTAGAGAGAAAGATCAAAAGATCTTATCAAATTTCAATACCTAATTGACAAGATCTCATTAGAGTTATAAACTATACATCATACAAAGAAAATTGTTGGTGATAACATTTCATGTGTCTCAATAACCTTTGGGATAACACTAAAGAATCAGGTATACCAACTATGTAACAGAGTCTTTTTCTTTCTGGCAGATGAATTATTAACAGATTGATATGTGATTCTTCAATTGCAAGCTTAAGTTCAAAAAGAACATTCATCCATGAAAAATGAGAACAGGAATATATAGATAAAAGTACTAAGAAACAAACAGAACAATCCAATCTTGACTACTCGGAATGGAATCAAAACAGTGAAAAATTTGGTAGTCTGTATGAAGACAGCAAGTAAACAAGATTTCATTTTAAACATGACAAAAGCAAAAATCCTTGGTATTACCCCAGTACCCAAATGATTGGTGCTATAGAAGTATAAAGATAGTTTCAATTAAGCACATTAGAGAATAAAAGCTGGCAAATAGTCTTGGATTTAAGGTGCTTTTAGAACCTCCATCTTCGCGTCATATCAAAATACTGATGAGGATCAATGCTAGAAGCCAGACCTAATCAACAGCAACTTGCAGAAACAAGGAACAGCCTATCTTAATCTAATTCATTATCAAAAGTGATTTAGTGAAACCAGGACATCATTTGTTAATGACATACTATTAAGTATGCCATGAATCTTCTCAAATAATCTGACCCTCATTCACAATCAAAAGTGACTTAGTGAATTGAGGATCCTATTTTCTCGTGATATACGACTTCCCTGAAGGAAAACTTCTTTAGAGATTACCTATTGCACATTATACTAAATCCAAAGCAGTAGTACATTTTCTCCTTGTAACATATTACAAATACAACAAAAATCAACCTCCATCATGATTTTAGCCAGCGACACATTCAACCTCTACTCAGATAAAATGCAGCTAATAGGAAGAAATGTACACTAGATGACACACACTACAATACCAAAAGCCATCTATTAAGTTCAAAATATAGCTTACGCACAGTATAACTTACATTAGTTGTAGAACCACCTCTATTCTGGTCACCGTTGTACACATTTCTCTCTTCAAATTCCACTTCCTTTCTCTCCTTATCATCTTCCTTTACATGTCTTTCTTCAAACTCCACTCCCTTTCTTTCCTTATCAACTTCCATTCCATCCTCCTGCTTCACCCGATCCTCAAACCTCCTCCTCTCCTTCCTCTCTCCTCCACTGACATTGATGTCCTCAAATCTCCGCCTCTCTTTCCTTTCCATTTCTCTTCCGTTCGTATCTTCTTCAAACTTTCTCCTCTCTTTCTTCTCCAAAACCCTAGCTCTCTTGCGGTCAAAATCCCTATCATCGTCACTCTCTTCTCTCTCCTTCCTCTTACTATGTCTCCTCTCCACTGAATCCTCCCTCTCATACGACTTTGGACGCTTCTCTATATCCTGTGACTTCTCACGCTTGTGGCGATCGTCTGACCTCTCTCTAACTCTCTCTCTGCTTCCCTCCCTCTCGCTCCTAGGCTCCAGAGATTTCTCTCTGGACTCGCGCTTGTGATGATCGCGTGACCTCTCTGTAACTCTCTCTTTGCTTCCCTCCCTCTCGCTCCTCGGCTCCCCAGATTTTTCTCTATCAACAGAGTATTCCCTGGACGATCTCTTGTCGGATCTACGACGGTCATCGCGGTGGTGGCGGTCGGCGTCTCTGTGCTTTCGGCTAGATTTTTCCTTTTCCGATTGTCTCTCCCTCGATTCTCCCATATCTCGCTGATTTCCCCCCCAACTCTCGGCTCTCCGTATCTACCTCCCGTTGATGAAAAGAGCAGAAAGGATGTGGAAGCAATTAGGTTTTCTGGATTTGGGCTTTGGATAGTGTCCCTCGTCCAGTTCCAAAAGGGTCGGGTTCGGCCAGGCACTCAATCTCAGCTGCTTAACAAATTTGAAAATGTTGGATCCAAAATTTATTTGGTTAATAATTTATTTCTTTTGTTCTTTTCTAATTAGAATATTTATCTAATTGAAATAAAATATAAAAATATTTTAAGCAAGACATATAATAGGAAAAATATAAAAAAAGTAGATTATAGTAAAATAATTCATAATTTATTTCATTTTTCATAGTGAAATATTTTATTGATGTTACTAAAATACCCTTTGTTATTTTAGAATTTAACTAACAATAAAAAGTACACAAATAAAAAATTACTTAACTAACAATAAAAAGTCAAATTCCTATAATCTAGTTTACGAAAAAAAAAAAAAGTGTAGAATATCATTTTCTGTTCCTTTCTCAAATATTCCATATTCTAGTTATATATATATATATATATAAATATATATTTATAGAAGTAAGGCTTTACTTTTAGCATTTTTTTTCTTTTTTTGCTCATTAGAATGAAACATTACACAAAGACAAATTTCAATGGTAACAGTGAATCCACCACCCTCCGAAACAGTGGGTAAGATACATCAAGCCAAACAATGGGTAAAATAAAACAAAAAAGTAAAACAAGCTTTTTTCAAAAGCTTACTCCATTATTTGTAAATCATACCCACAAAAAGTTTTCCATTCTATCTTGATCAATTGACGATTTTTCTAAAACTTTAGGGGTATCAATAATCTTGAAAGTCATATAAGAATGAGATAAAAAAATTAAGAACGGACTCAAATCTAGTTTGGAAAACAGTAAAACTTCAAAGGAATAAAAAATATATGACAGATTTAAA
>JAWZTD010000001.1:10592165-10605705 GCA_035221335.1 Echites panduratus | reverse complement strand
AGATTTGGCGGGTGGTTTGGGAGGCCCGCCCGAGCGAGTTCTGCAAAAGTAAGCAGCGTCAGCGCTCGGCCAGCCTATAAACCCTCCATAAATTCTTGCGCCAACTGAAATGGGCGCCGCGACCGGCTCTCACCGTCCGCTTTGTTTTCCTTACTCATTAGTTTAAGGCGAGTTTTTGCTCTAGTGGCTGCTCCCCATATATACCAGTGAGCAACAGCTATAATTCCAAGAGGTCCCCGATGTGGGACTTAAATTGGGTATATAACATTTTTATTTCAAATAACAATTTTGAATTTTGGCTTTCTGTGATACAGAAGAAATGGCTCCGTTTGTTTACCGCAATGGAGAATTAGCTTAAGAATGTGATACATCAAACGATGCATGCATGGAATTGTGGCAGATTGACTCGGGCAGAATAGCCATTTGATAAGAGGAAATACTCTGCTAGAATGATAGCAGTGACAATATTGCCAGCTTTTTTCCTAAATTTCAGTAGGCATTCATTATAGCTGAATTTCAGCTCAACTGTAATGGCAATTACAATTAACAAGTAATCGGCAGTTTGAATATATTATTACAATGAAGAAATTACTTACAGGCCAATCAAACTAGACTTTCTGGGAGAAAAATAACACACTTCTTTACAAAGAATTCCTAAGGCTGCCCTCCTAATAGGTAAGAAAAAACACGTTAAAAAACATGTTCTCCTTCATGATTTTTTTAACAAAAGTGGCTCCAGTTGAGAAGGTTGTATTTGACCTGACTCCAAGTCCTTGTTATAAGGGCCCTCTAATCTTTTCTTCAGCAGCTGCTTGAGAAAGCTTGGTTTTTCATCAATCAGAGATTCTGATGTCTTTGAACCCTCGTTTAAACTCTGCACGTGTTGAAGGCAAACTTGAACAGCATCATGTACCCTCACGAAATACCACTCTTTGCCAATCAGATCAAAGACACCAGCCCTTGAAAGAGTGAGCAGGACATCACAGTTGGGATTGGAAATAGCCATCTGTAAACACAGCCAAGGTGGTATAACAGTTTTAGGAACTGTACTATTAAAACTTTGAGAATTTAGATTTCTCATCAAGAGAGATGATACCTGAATATCGCGTGACTTGTATTCATTATACAAGTCTTTCAGAGCTTGGACAGCACTGGAATCTATATATGTAACAGCTGAAAGAAATGCAACCGACATGTTACAATGTTCACCAGTTGAAATATTTACGTTACACCATTTTCAAGGTCAAAATATTTGCAAGTTTGCAGGGGTTAGTAAAAAATAAGAAAAATATATATATATAAACCACCTTCTTAGTTTAGATATCCAAGTTAAAGAAGAAAAAAAAAATGAGCCAATTGGTATGGAATAAATACTAATACATTCAGTAGTCAAGTACATAAAGAACAGAGGAGTACCAAAAAAAAACATCACTTACGTGCCATCTCAAGGATTACGAAGTAGATCCTAGCAACCTCAGGTCCGCGTTTGGCAGAACTGTCAGTTTCAAATTCATACTCACGAAGTCTGAAAGTGAAACCAAGGAATTCGAGAATCTTACCCATGAATTTAGCAAATATATCTAACAATGACAAGTGTTTTGGTGTAACAAATACATGAAAGAAGAATCAATCATTACCTGTCTTTAATGTAACTTATATTTGCAAAATAAATGGGTGCATCAATGCGAACAATGACTATCCCATTGTATGTATATGCTTCTGGATACTGTTGAATGTTTCTATAGACAGTGGTTCCAGGAAGACGCCCCAAAACAGCTGTCAAACAGTCCAATATAAATAGAAAAGCAGCACATCAGATATTTGGCACTGAACCATATATAGATACAAAATTGGTAAATGAGAATTTACTTCTGGAACTTCTAGAGTAAACACTGACAAGGATTGACTTATCCCACATAATAATTACACAACTTGCATCAAAATGGGGTGGATTGGTAAAGCCACTAATATTTTTGAAGACTCCTTTACTTGCAAAGAAAACCAATCAAAATAAGTTCCATGGTCAAATTGTACTACATCATGAGAAAGAAAAGAGAATGTGATTATTAAAGTGGACGTAAGAAGATGAAAACTACTTCAGTATCTAATCACAGAGAGAAGAAAAGAGATTAGGAGGTTGAGGATGATGTGGGAGAAAAAGCTAAGCACTAAGTTGAAGCAAGCAGAACTACGAGCAAAATGGAAATTCTTGGATTTTGTCTTGTGATTATTGTTTTGCTAGTGGTTTCCGATGTTGAACAATTCGATCTGCTGTCAAAAAGACTTTGTTGAATTACTTATCAGAATTCCAGAATGCTCCCACTACAATAAGGATCCTAAGAGTTGTAGAGATTAAAATTGTTAATAGAGATTCTAGGAAACAATTCGTGATTCCTAGAATAAAAATACACAGGCACGTGATTCTAATAAAAATAAGTAAACTCACCAACATGAGGGTTTGCTGATTCGTGAATGACAAAAGCCAATGAAACACCAACCTATAAACAAACGCAGAATACCAAAATAAGCGTTTTGCATCAAGCATCTGTTAAATCTAACTGAGGTATAACCTAATGAACTTAGCATGTGTAATTCCCACATGAATACCACAAATTCAGAATG
This sequence comes from Echites panduratus, assembly GCA_035221335.1. Taxonomy (NCBI): domain Eukaryota; kingdom Viridiplantae; phylum Streptophyta; class Magnoliopsida; order Gentianales; family Apocynaceae; genus Echites; species Echites panduratus. The sequence continues at coordinate 10,603,083 of JAWZTD010000001.1, read as the reverse complement.
CACAAAAAGCATCCCCCTGTTGAACTTACACCAACCAGGACACCAATCTCAATACCCAGGAACAAGGTTGTTGCACAAGTAATTGTCCAGAGAAGAAAATCTTTCTTATCCACACGCCACAGGAAAATTGCCTCTTCATAGTCAACCTGATATGATAAATATATTAAAAAATGGATGTGATGCAGCTACCAAAATGTAGTTTTCTGGTGAAGTCCAACCAATAAATACCATGATGGAAATGCCAATAATCAGACTGTGCTACATAATCAAAAGAGTAAACAGGTTCTGTTTTCAACATTTCAACAGGATATATGTCGGATTAATCTGATGCAAAATATTACTGTTCAATGCCAATAATCATGGATAAAATTTTTTAGAAAGCCCAAATCTTAAAAGTGCAAAGTCCGAACAAGATATATATTATATATATTTCTCAGGAAAAATAAATAACTTCACTAAATGTGCATTGTGGAGTCACCATGATATATACATTCCTGGCCCTGAGAATATTGTTGCATGTTATACAGCTTACTTTATTCTGGTACAGCTTCCGAAGATAAAAGGCTTTGAAGAAACAGAATAAGAATACATGTATGTTTGGGGGTAGATAAATATATATGCTTCTCTAAATTGTAAGAAACAACCCTCAACAAGAAAGCAATTCCAGAGCCCAAGAAATGAGATAGATTCCATTAAAGATACAGAATTTTTCCTATACTAGAGAGAGAAACTTTAACCACCATTTAAATTTCTCTTGATGGTTAAAATGGTAAAGTAGAAGCTAGACAATGTTCTTTGAACCTAAATGAGTAACTCCAATGGAGAAAACAAAATAAAACCAAGTCCTTGTGAACATATTATGGTAAACATACCAGTCCAATCACAGCGGAAATAACAATGGCAGCTAGTGCACACTGCAAAAAGAATTCACAGGAGAGGATTAGCATAATATGGAACTACTGAATAAATTTGTACTTATAGATGTATATTAATGGCTCAGAATTCAAGAGACAGGTACATTCCTGGCTCAAGAGACAACCCAAACCAAAATGTGCAAAAGCCACAGGTAAAATGCATGCGATGTTCATATATAAGGTACTATGTGTGTGTTTTCACAGATAAGGTACTAGGGTATGGTGTACTTGAGATGAAACTCAAGAGAATTAATATAAATAAACTTTCTGGGTTCTTTTCAGAGATTGAATTGGATTTCCAGCCTTGGGCTTCTTAATGAATTTGCAGTTCTAATAAAGAGTATTGATGCATAGCAAGGAGCCAAGACCTGAGGTATGAATTCGAATAGAGGAGTCATGAATAAAAGAGCACAGGCCATTATGATTCCCATGATAATTCCAGATAAGCCGGTTTTTGCTCCACTTTCGTGATTAACAGCTGATCTTGAAAACGAACCTGCGTGAAACATTCAAAAGGCCTTTCAGAAGCCAGTAAGATAACAACAGATACCATAGCACCTGAGTTACAAGGGAATTCATGGATCAACTGCTATATAAGAAACAATAGATACATGGACAAAGCTTACAACTTTTATGACTTTAGAAACTCACCTGTTGTTGGATATATGGAGAAGAATGAACCAGCAATATTGGCCACACCAAGACCAAATAACTGTTAGAAGACAGGTGTCAGGCATTTATGACAAAGAAGTTTTGTTCTATACATGAATTTAAGAAAATTTGATCACTACATGCCTTTTTTTATGTATAGGAAAACTTGTCCCGGATAAGGTAGAAAAGCATAGAGTATTTCATAACAATACAGGATCAAGTCCTTAAGTTACTGTGAGCATACCTCTTGATTTGAATCCAACTCATATCCATTCTTTGCTGCCAGAGCTTTGGCTATCCCCACAGATTCCTGATCATGATTGGATTGACTACTGACTTTCTTCGACAAAAAAAATAAAGGGACACTAGATACATGAGCAAGAAAGGGGAGATTGTCTACTTACCAAAATAGCCACACCAGTTATAAGCACGGCAGTAGGAATCAATGACTTTACATACTCAAACTTCTTAGGAATAGAGAACTTTGGCAGTCCCTGAGGAATATCTCCTACCTAAAATAAAATGAGCCTTATCAATTTTCAATTCTCAAGAACAAAAGAACACAATATAAGATGGTTAAACTTACATGAAAGGGTACATATTAGGCAAATAAACAAGGAAACTTACCAAAAGAACACTACTTTTAACATAAAAAGTTTCAAAAATGTTTTATGAAGCTTCATTCTTGATATCCATTAACTTGATTAATGTAATCCTCACCAGTGAAATTGTTGATGAATTCCAGACTTTCGCAATAATTGTACCCAGAACTACAGCAGTTAGAGGACCAGCAGCTCTGAGGAGCCTCAAGTGTTTCTTTTTGCCCTGTATCCAGAACAACAGAGATTATTAACTCCATCATGGTACTGTTCTAATGATTGCAAGTCAAAAAGGAAATTATCTCCTACCAATTGTTTCATGGTCAGAAGAATAGCAAGCACAACAGAACCCAATAAGAAAGGAGGCCACAAGAACTGCAAAGAAGGCAAAACAGATTAATGCATCAAACAAAAACAATGGTTAAAGTAAGAAGGTAATAAAGTAAAGACAATCTGTTGAAACATAGAAGACCCAAGAAAAAGCATCACAAGTACAAGAAAATGACTACAAAATTTTACAGTCTCAGAACTGATATGAGCAGATAAGATTATTAAACTTGAAACAGAAGAAATATATTAAAACCTTTTATACTTTTAGAAGAGTTACATGACTAAAGACAGTCATATTCTAGTGGTTAATTAGGATTTAGGAGAAAGAAAAAGACAGTCTATGCTGTCAAAAGTCAAGATTACCTATGGCATGCTACAATGCCATATTGTCATGATAATAGATTGAGTATGATAAATCAAACTTAACTCAGATAAAGAGAGTGCTTTTGTTTGTGTTCCCACTTGATCCCCTTTGGGGAGGATGACGGATTACATATGAAGTATATCAACCAAAAATGTAAGCAAAACTTAACTATGAAGAGAAGTTTTTGGAAGTTAATTGAGAAGAAAAGCCATACCTTATCTGCTCCAGATATCACACTGATGACCAAAGGTACAATTTTGCTGCTCCTTTCTATATCATAGCCCAGAAAGTATTTTGCTTGTGATAAAGCAATCACAACAGCTGAAGCAGTTGTAAAACCAGAAATCACAGAATGACTGATGAAACGAATAAGCCATCCAAGCCTAGGTGGGAAAGATCAAAAATGAGAGTTTTCAACATATTAAAGCAGATTCCATGGGGAAGGATTATGGATAACACTTCAAACCCAAGGAAACAAAAAGAACATGTGTACTCAAGACTCTTTCACCATTGTCCTAGAATCAGAAGCAAGTTCTATAAAATAGCAGTTTACTTCTCAAAACACCAAAATTTGGTAATTGAGGTAGTCTTACACCTCTAGAACAACCAGAATGGCACTGTGAGAGGCATGGGCCCCACCATAACCATAAGTAAAGCTTGTTCTTGAAGTCATATCTTGAGTTGTTCTATAGCCATGCAAGAAAGATAGCATTTAACTTGCAACATTGGTTATGAAAAAATGGTTGGAATATTATGTATATTTGTCTATTCAATGTGTGGTTGCATAAATTCTATGTGAAAAGCTAAGTATATTCAAGACAAGGTCACATTTAACAGAAAGCCTCAATTCAAAAGACAGGAGTTACTCAAATGAGAAATAAAATAAAATTTTGAGCAATCAGTACCTTAAAAGCCCCATTATGCATTCCAAAATACCAACCATAAGTGCTAGCAAAATTGCCAGCTCTGTGTATAACTCATCTGACGAGTCAACTATGTGGCTCAAGACATTTGAAACAAGAAGCGAGACTAATGCAACTGGGCCAATAGCAAGCTGCCGAGATGATCCAAATATGGCATAAATGAATATTGGAACTAAACCAGAGTCTGACTTCCCCCCACCAAAAAAAAAAAAAGAGGAAAACCAAAAACTAGTTAGTAAGATAGTAATGAATTAGCAAACGTAAGAACCAAAAGATTTTCATTATTCAGCAATTATTATGATCACATTTTTCCATACTATTGCAGAAAGTGAAAGTTGACTCGCAAACTAGTTTCTCACTTTTGCAATTTAAACTATTCTTCAACATTTTTTAAGCCGTGAATCATCTTGGTCAAATAGCTTATTAATTGAATCCATGAATAGCAACTGATGTTGTCTTTTCATTTCAATTCAGTAAATTATTTTACAAACATCAGTTTTGATTAGTGAGATCGCAACCTCGTCGTTTCAAATGAAACTCACACAGAACACTCTGGTGGCATCAATACAATTTATCCCAAGGACAAAATTTCGCTCAGCGACAATGAAATTTCATATCTAAATGGTATTATTATTCTCCTGATTACTCCGAAACTTGAAAGAAACCGGCTGAAAGAAGAAGATAACGGATATGATTTTTCAGATAGTTTCATATACTTCTTGTTGCCTACCCAATTTTATGTTCCACCTTAGACATTAAATAAGAGTATGATTCCCTTATCAGGCTTGCTTCAAAATGCATAAACAGACTATTTATAGCTTTTGCAACAAAACTCCATGCCCGTGACCTTATACACAATGAACTGAACAAATCCAGATATAACTCAGATGATATATACTTACAAAGTCCGTATATTGGTTGAAGCCCAGCAAGCTTTGCATAAGACATCGACTGATCACATAACAGAATTGATCATCAGTTTATTCAGAAAGATAAGTAAGCAATACATGTGCATAAGTACTCCAACCAGATGATTTCAAGAAAAGAACTAAAACGGATTTAAGAAGAACTCTGTTAAACTTTCTACATATTAGATGTTTCACACAAAGAAAATAATGTTCCGTACATTACAATTCGTATTCTAAAAAAAAGCACCTGAAAATCTCAGAAAGGAAAAACAAACTAATTGTTTACATGATCCCGTACACTTGGAGAAACGAAATACCTGAGGGACTAGCATGATGCCTACTGTGAGACCAGCCATGAGATCGACTTGAAAACATTCGCGCCACTTATAGGTTCGAATCCAACGGTAACACGGCAAGAACAACTCGATCCATTCCTCATAAGTCATCCGCTTCACCTTCCCTTGCCATCTGGAAACAAAGGAATTGATCACCGACGACGACGACGACGACGACGAAGTGGAGGACTCTGGCGCGACCGACGGATGTTGCAAGGGTATAACTTTTACAGGCTTGGTTGCGTACATGTTGGCAGAAGAAGGAGAAATAGTAGAATCAGCAAATCCGGCCAGGTTGTTGTTGCTGGGAGATGAGTACGTTATCTCCATGAGCGCCCATTCATCTGGAAAATCCGTAGCCGGCGGTTGAATTTGGCACCCACCGTGTAAGCCAGATAATAGGAACAGGATGTGAGGCGGAAGCAGGAGGACCTCAGCTGTGGCCCCCCTGACCTGTAAGTGGAAATTGCTTATGACGAATAATGTTGCGTCGTAGAAGAAGAAAGGATTGGCAAGGGTATGTGGGACCAGACTAAAAAGGCTGCCACTGATTTTTCTATCCCTTGTTTAAAAGTTAATAAAGCTATTCTTCCTTTCAAAAGTAAATCTGTTGACGGTTGACGTTAGAAACCCCTTTTGTATTGTTCGAATCAAATTCTAACATCGTTCTTCATTTATAGCATAAGCCAGTAGTGTGTGTATGCGAAAATAAGATTAATCAAAATGAAAATGCAATCTTTGACCTAAAAATTTACCATTAGCAGTTATAAAATTACTCAAATTAATAAAACTTTTAAACGATTAAAAAAAAATGAGATTATCACCGTCATTTCTTTTTATTTTCTTAGTTCAATTCCAAATATAGATTATTTTAACTCTTTAAATTTATTTTATAATAATAATATAAATTATTTTATGAATATTTATTTTATTCTTACCCATATTTTTTATTCTTATCTTCTAAATATTTGATTGAAGATATTTTTAATATTTTGATTAATTTAAGATATTATGTTTTATATCCTTAATTAGCATGCACAAAACCTGAAACATTTTTCCGTAAACCATTTTCAATGTTCGTAACTTCGTACCAATAATTAAAACATGGGCTCCAGCCCAGCCGACGAACGGAACATCCCCTCAAGGCGTCAACGATCAATTTACAGAAATTTAAAAATGGAAAATTCTGTCGTGTATTTGGACACAAAGGAGGTCAGATACTGGGGATACGAAAAAAATAAATAAATAAAAAGGTGCACGTTATTGCTTATTTTGGACCATTTCCGTACTGCGACTGATTACTACTCCTCAATCCACTTGGAACAAAGTTAACTTAAGAGAGTTTGATTTTGCTACTCCATTAATAATTGATATAATTTATTAATTAACAAATGACATATATTTATTTTGGTAACACTCAGGGATAAATTAAATATTTTATTTAAAAAATAAATTAAAATTTTGATTTGGATATGTCAAAAATGAGTTACTTTAAAAATGAGTAAAAAAATTAAATATACTTATGAATTAACGAATACTCCTACTATTCAAAAATATATATCATGTTAATCTCTTATGTTTATCTTACAATACAAATCATTTTATAATTTATAATATATATTTCTTATATTTTTTTTATTTTTATCTTTCATTTAATATCATATGTTATTTATTATAAAGAAATATAATTGTAACTAATGTCTAACCTAAAATAGCCACTAATGTATAAGACAAAAGTACTACTTACTAAATTCTCAAATCAATAGAAATTAATTTTACATAATATTTTACGAAATAAAGATTACTTCTGTTTTTGGCATAGAACCTAACTACACGCAATCTCGTGTGCTGCTGCTGCTCTTAAAATTCGTCATTGGACTTGACAAGTTTTGCAAAATAAATAAATACACAGCCAGAGCTTTCCCTCTCTTTCCAATTAGGCAATCACATTATCACCAGTTTCATCTACACAATGAGAACTTTTCAGATTTCATCCCATTAACGTCCCATTTTGGGATAACATTCTCACCAGCTCTGAACATTTGTTTTCTTCTACTGATTTCTTTAAATAATCTATAATCTCAATGTGCATTTACCGTGGTCTTGGAACAATCCAAAGGCAGAAAAATTGAGGATATATCATGGCCACAGGGATCAATCAAAGGTGTGCCTGTGCATGCTCAGGTTTGTGACTGTATTCGTAATCGAGATGAACAAAGGCTCGCTCAATCTCAGGTAAAAGCTCAAGCTTCTCCTGCAGGGCCTCTCCGATGTCGTGTGCCTCTTGCAAGGGCATGTCAGCTGGTAATACAATGTCAACTTCCACAAAGTAGTGTGAACCAAAGGTGTAAGCCCTGACAGTGTCGATGTGCTTGATGGCCTTGTGGTGATTCCAACAGAGATAGGTCAGTTTTTGCAGATAATCTGGAGCAGCAGATTTTCCAACAAGGGAATTGACATTCTCCAACACCGTTAATGACCAGGTTCGGATAGTATACAGAGCCAACTGCAGATTAATATAACATAAAATATAAGAAGATAAAAAGCAACAATGAAGTGTATTATATTTAGTTTTTGTATAATTAAACCATGTAAATGTTGAGTACTATAAATACTGTATTTGTACACTTACAATGATAGCTCCAACCGGGTCCATCCAATAACTGACATAATTGGCAAGGAGTGCGGCAATGAGCCCAATGACATTGGTAATCACATCAAAGAAGTGGTCTTGTGCATATGCCTTGACAATCTCATTGGTAAAAGATCGGCAGTACACCACCAAGAATAGTTTTATAAAAGTCACAGAGAGCATAATACCAACCACCCAACGTTCTTGCTCTTTAGTCAAGTTGAAATCAGACTCCTATAAGAAAGGATTTTTTATGTTAAGATGCTAAGATATAATACGGTAGACTGATAGAAATGCCACAGATGGAAATACCCTATTCTTTTAGGAAAGAATGTAGTCATTGAAGGTTTGCAAACCAACCGAGAAACATTAAACACAAAGTCCTTGATTGTATCAATTGATCGATAGAATAACTTACATCAGATATTAGTGTGCGCAAAGACTCCATGATTATTTGCAATCCTAAAGTTGCCATAACAGATGCAAAAACAAGAATTCCCTGCAAAATAAAGTTTCCATTAAAGCATAGAAATCTAGAGTTATGAATTGCTTTCAGATGACAAGTATAGAAATAAATTGTTCACAAGAAACGCGATATACAATAATGGTTTTGCAATATCACTCGAAGAAATGAATAATGAATTTCTTAATTATTCTTTCTACAGAACTAGTTTACACTTAGATATCAAAGAAAGGGCTCCCTGAGTGGGTTGAATTGCAGGAACCTTTTAGCAACTAGCAGGATGTGGATGATGGAAGTCAAAGCAATCAGACATCTGAACAATTGACCTCTAGCTGTACTAGATATATGAAAACGATCATAATCAAGGAAAATATCAAAGTTCACTAGTCAAGAATCTTGAGCATGACATTTTACTTGCACAATTGACTCCAGTGGCATTCAAACTTGGGGATCATCTAACCATCCAGCTTGGGTGAAACCTGTACTGAATAAGACCACACAACTAGACAAAACTTCCAAATATGCAACTTGAGAAGATGCAATGAATAGAAACATATACATTAAATGCAGTGCTAGTTAGAGAATATGAGGGATAATTAATGAAAAGTTGAATACTTGAATTGTGTAAAAGGACTAACCAATGGTTGCATTCTTTTCTTTCCGATGGGATATTGATAGGGATTGGGAGTTTGCATGGAAAAAGCTGTGAACCAAAGGATAAATCCTGAGAGAAGATCAAGAAGTGAATCTAATGTTGACGCGATGATAGCCAGTGAACCACTCCTGATGGATGCATAAACTTTAGCGATAAAAAGAACCATGTTTGCCATGTTGGATAAACGGATGGCAGTGGTCTCACTTCTTGCCAACTTTTCTTGTTCTTCCTGCAAAATAAACATTCAGCAGTTTTTGTTTACGAATTCTCAAAACTAATCCTTGTATTTAATTTACATCTGACTGGTCTTATGAAACTAAGAATAAGATATTGCAACCTCAGACATCCAAGGAATAAAAAAAAATGTGTTAAGACCACAGACCTTTGACATCCCAGGAACAAAACCACGCTCCGCTAAAGCATCCATTTCAGTAAAGCCCTCTAGCATTTCTACCTGCTGCTGATAATACTCAGCAACGTTATCTTCTGGACCTGAAGCAATCAAAAGAAATCAAATATGCTTCGTCCGCTCCCTTGAACAATTATCATCACCTATCTAGACCAAGCTGCTCCACAAAGTTATATTGTGACAGGTAAAAAAAAAATGGCACTGTGGTGATAAACATACTTCAAATCACAATGAACAATTAGCACTTTCTTTTAAAAAAAAAATTTAAAAAGCAAATAAGCAAGAGAAAAGTAATCTAGCTCCATTTTACCTGAGCAATCAATTTTTAACACCAAGCGTATTTATCGAAAAATTCTCTAACTACTGAGCCTAGGAGGTTGTGAATAACGATTAAAAACGAACTCATGAGGAAACAAAGAAGACAAATGAGCTAATATTCCAGTTGTTTAAAAAAAAAAACTTGAACCACACATCAAGCATATGCCAAAGCAAGCAGGACCCCAGCACACGGTTCTTACTTCTTTAAACCAGCACCAACAAAGAACTATTAATATTCTTCTGCAATTTAACCACCATTAATGCATCTATAGACCTTTTCCTTCAAAATAATTGGACCACGTATACCAAGAAGTTATGCGCACTACACGCTTCTTAATACAATAAGCATAAGTTCGGCCGTTTAAAGAACAGAAAAACAATTCCACAACTTAAAAAATAAGCATGATAAACAAAATAATTGATCCATGGAACATTCGATCCATCGAATCTAGTGACGTAAAGGTAAAAAAAATACTGAGAATAAATTACCTAACACACCGAGGCAGTCCTGAAGGCCACGAGATGGCTTCTCCTTGTACTCACAAGACAACTGGACACCATCGAAGTTCAATCGCCAGGAACAGTCAGCTTTCCCAGTCTCCTGCAAAAGAAGTAGCTCTTCGGAGTCACCATGATCGCAGTCGAGAGTTGACGGCTCCACCATATTTTTCGGTCCCACAGCCGACTCTTCTCTTTCAGTCCAACAGTATCGGAAAGTCGGAAAAGAAGGGTAAAGTAGAAGAAAAAGCAAAATACTGCCAATGCCCAACGGACGGTTATGGAGGGCTTTTTGGGGAATGAGTTACACAATGTGATGGAGGTTGTAGCTGAGGACTCCGATGGCGGAAATTATGAACCAGTTTTTTATCTTTTAGTAAGCAAATTTATGAACCAGTTGCGCCAAAAAAAAATATATATATATATATATATATATATTTTTTTTTTTTTTTCCAATCATTCCCGGCCACAAGCGGCCTCTTCGTGAAATTTGATGTTTGTTTCTATTTTTATTTTATATTATTTAAAATTAGAAATTTTTTAAATAAATTATTTTAAATTATCTTTTGAAATTTTTGAATGTAATATTATAATAAAGAATTTAAAGTTATTTGTTAGATTTTTTTAACTATTTCAAAAGTTTTAACCTTTTTTTTAAACTATGTTTAGATCAAACTTATATATGAAGTTCTATTATATCATTAATAAATACAAACTCATATAGAGTATAATTTGCACCAAGACCATTCAAAAGTTTAACTTCATATGAAGCAAAGGTTCTGCACAGAACTCTCATGTTTGTTCTATATTATCGTTTTTATTCGCTTATTGTATTTATTATTAAAAATTTATGTTCAACCACGCACGAGGGTGTTAAATGATTAAATTCAAAGCTTGTCTAATAGCTTAAGCTTTTTGA
>JAWZTD010000001.1:10541529-10563928 GCA_035221335.1 Echites panduratus | reverse complement strand
GATTCTGGTTCTCTTCCTGTATATCTGTTATCTACTTATGATAGATTACCCACGGTTTGAGAAAACCCTATTCCGAGTCTTTACAACTCCTGATTTTTATTAGGTAAAGGCTCTGGTCGGTAATCAGCAATGGCTCCTAAAGGTACACTACATCTTGATGTTTTATATAAATTTTGCGGTGGACATGGGTTTGTACTTGATTGAAGTGTTTTCTTAGAGCCGATGAAATAGTTTTGTATGTTTCTGTGATGGGTTCTCGTTAGACTTACTGTTATAAGTTTTTGAACCTCTTCTATTCTGACCGATGGTTTATGTTTTGAGTTGGCTGTCGAAGGTGGACTTGGTTAAGTGCATTTTTCATAGCTTCTGTTAGAGTTATTTTTATGTCCATCTTGTATAAGGATGTTGAAGTTCAGAAATGCATGTGTTCATGCTATCGTGCTGTTGCATCGTGTTTGCATATAGCTGTAAGGGTCTTAAGCATAGTGTACATTTTCATATTGTTTCCTTGCTGTTGCACTATATTCCTTCTACCTAGGAGGTTCTTAAATGGCGGAGAGTACTTTTAGTTACCTAAAATTATAAAGGGCATTTTTTCACTTTACTCAGTGATATGAATTGAATGTTTTGCTAAAATCTAAGCTTGATTATGGAATTCCATAAGATTTATTGTTAAGACTCTTTTTATCATTGTGTTTTAAGGAGGGAAGATGTGAAGTTGAGCAATCTGGATTAAGTCTCAGTTCTGACCAGTATGAGTGATCATAGGGAAAATTGATTAGTTAGTGGATGTAAGGCTGGGTTAACATTTTTTGTAAAGTTTTGTAGATTATTACTGTTTGCACAAATTCTCTTCAGGCCCTTGGTTAACTGTTTTAATACTTTGTGAACTTTGTTAATTATTTCAGATGTTGTAAAACTATATGTTCCTCTCTTTTTATTTCTCCCCCTCCCTCCTCTTTTCAGTTATTCTGTATGGAAGAGATGGAGTCAGATAAATCATGTTTTGGTTTGATTTAGAAGTCATAAATTCACATTTTAACTCATTTTTATTCAACTTTGTCTATTACTTTGCATTACTTGAGGGTATGAAAATTTTTTTTTTGGGGGGGGGGAAGTTATACTGCTTTTGGGTATATTTTGTGCATTCTCAACTATTTTGATATTCTGCTTAAGATTTTAAGTCATTTAGATTTCTATCAATGAGCATCCAGTACCTTTGTGAGTATATTTATTTTCTTTTTGTGATAGTTTACTGTGTAAGATTGACAGTTGCAGAAACAAATATCCCCTGCTTTATTGTGACAAAGTATGTCATTAATCCTGTTTACTCATCAATTTTGTCCAATGCAGTTGACAGTAAGAAGGCCGATGCAAAGACTCAGGCTGCAAAGGTTGCCAAGGCTGTGAAGTCTGGTGCAACTTTCAAGAAGAAGGCAAAGAAGATCCGCACCAAAGTAACCTTCCACCGACCCAAGACATTGAAGAAGGACCGAAATCCCAAGTATCCTCGCATCAGTGCTCCTCCAAGGAACAAGTTGGATCATTACCAGATTTTGAAGTATCCTCTTACCACTGAGTCTGCAATGAAGAAGATTGAGGACAACAATACCCTGGTATTCATTGTTGACATCCGTGCTGACAAGAAAAAGATTAAAGATGCAGTGAAGAAGATGTATGACATTCAGACCAAGAAAGTGAACACCTTGATCCGGTAATTTAGTTAGCTTGCTTTAAGAGATTTAAGATATTTGTGAGCCAAAATGTTATTATTATTTTTTTCTCTTTTTCTTTGTTTAATTCTTTCAATTGGATCTTGCACTCCATTAGTTTTGTGTGCATGACAAAAGATGCCTAATAGACTTGTTTCTGTTTTCATACCTCTTTTTCTTGCACCTTCAGCAGAATAAGTATTAACTTTTTGATTCCTTGTGACTCAGGCCTGATGGAACCAAGAAAGCATATGTCCGATTGACTCCAGACTATGATGCTTTGGACGTGGCAAACAAGATTGGAATCATCTAAATTGAACTTTGTTATTTCTATTTTTTAGAATCAAGGCTACCTTATCCTAATTTTCGACAATTTTGTTAGTTGTGTCTTGTCTGCGATACTAGTTTCTCAAACTGATAGTTTTGAATGTTAATTAGAGTTTGTCATCAATACTTGCTCTTCCTGCAGTATGCAAATTTCATATTTTCTACTGTATTATGTACTGACTGAATGCCACCCTGCGCGATTCTGTTTATCAAGTGTTCAGGCCCTCTTTTGTTGTCTGGTGTTATGGGAAGTATAATGTGTTGAAATCCTAGTTTTCACTGAGTCTTCATTTGTGGAGGATAAAATCAATCCATTGTTTGAAGAAACTCAAATAATGATTCCTATCTAGTAGTGTTCAGGCCCTCTTTTGTTGTCTGGTGTTATGGGATGTATTTTGTGTTGAAATCCTAGTTTTCACTGAGTCTTCAGATGGGAAGGATAAAATCAATCCATTGTTTGATGAAACTCAAATCATGATTCCTATCTAGTCTGGCAAGAAGATTGAATCTGGCGTTCTTAACAGAAAATGCAAAAATGAAAATATCTTAAATTTATTGATGCTTTGCCTGTGTAGATTTTCCAAGGACTTCAACTAGGTTTTTGTGGGGCCCAAAGTTTTATTTTCCAGTCGATTTGGCAATTTCAAAAGCAGCTATTGTGTTTCCTACAGCTAGTGGCGAGACCTGAATTTGTGTGTGGTAAATGTATTTTCTTTATGGGAGCACCAACAACTAGACCAGTTTGTATAGGGACGGTGCCAAGACTTTGTTGCCTGCTGCTCAAAGTAATGTTTCAGTACAAAATGAAAGCAAGCCAGACTGACCTTATGCAACAAGCGTGCCCCTGTCCCATGGCATCTTTACTGACCCTCTCAGATGTGATGGGATCCGGATAATATGCAAAAGTTAGTATCATTTGGATTTGTCCCCCGGCATAGCACAGTGGCAGGAGGTCGAGCGATCCATGAACAGTTTAAAAGTAAGCCTTTAACTTCTTATTCTTGGATTAGATTAACGAGTAAGATTGTTCAGTCGGTGCTCATAGTTATCATTGAATGAAATTAATCGGTCTTAACAAGCTCCAGCAGCTGATCTGGTCAGCCAAGAAAGTCGATAGGTAGACCATTGTTGGAGTTTAAACTCATGACATCCCTACACGGTACACCCTTGACCAACTTAGTTGGGATTGAAGCCCTTTTTAACTTCTAATCCTTATTTAATTGAGATGCATTTTGTGATTTACTTTTAGTGTCAGATCCTGGGAACTGGGTGGCAGAGACCCTGGTTTGGGGTTTAACATTTGAAACAGAGTGTGATATCAAAATCCTTATTACTTGGACTTGCAATAAATGCCTACACTTGAAACAGAGTGTGATATCAAAATCAAAGTCTAAGGGAGCCATCCCCTTCTCATCTGATGTGATGCTACTGCCAACACAATAATGGCCAGTTTATTGGCCGAGGGGTGGGGGTCGGAACCGGGGGGCAGCTTTGCTTTAACCGAAGGGCAGTGTGGATAGCCACAACTCAGCAAAATGATGCAGGTCATGGTATGAGTATTGAGACCAAAAATTTTCAAGTTGGAGATTGGAGTTAGTGGACTTTTGCCTTTTATAAGTGGTGGATGCTCAATATCTTTTCTTTAATAATTTTAGGCTTTTTTCATGCAACATTTGTGTGTGGCAGAAATGGGAAATGATAAGTATTTTATTAGGGAGGTCTTAAGTTTGAGTCAGCGACAGAAGAGTTAGGGCATATGTTTAGGAAATTCATGATTAATCAAGTGTAAGTTTGAAATATGAATTAAAAAAAAAAAAAGAAATGATTTCCCTTGTGTTTTACCCATAACTCCCCCTTTATTCAGGACAGTGATAGTACTGTGTTTCTGACTATTAGGTTTAAAGTAAAATTAAAAAAAAAAAAAAAGGCTATGTTTTCCAACGGTCATACAGTTGGAAAGTGATCCCCAAATCCCCCACCCCCAAAAAAAAGCCTATAAGAGTAATGATTAAAAATTTTTTTTTTCTGCTCCTCAGTAAAATTATACTCTTTTAAAGTTGAAATTTAATGAATACTTCATTTTTCGATTTTCTAAAGTTACGGTATGGAGGTGTCATCAAGTTCTCTTCCGGCAAATGGGGAGGGAAGGAATGTAATAGATTATGGGTGTGGATAAATGCACCCTTAAATTGTTAAGTGCACTTACATGATTAAAATGAAAAAAATAAAATAAGTGAACAAGACAATAATGTCCTCTATAAAAAAAAATTGAAAGCAATAAATTTGTTAAATACACCCTCGATATGAAACCCTAACTGTAAAAACCCACTTACACCGCAAGTATACTATTTTTCACACAAAACCATTGAAGGAGAGGCTTTAGACAATCCCAAAATCTTCAACATTTTTACTTCAAGCTGAAATAGAGGATGATTCCTGCTCAAAAGAATGTCAATTGATAAGATTAAAATGTGATTTTTTGTTATTATTCACATATTGTGGGTTCTGTGTTCAAAATTGTGGTCAGCGAACCAGAGCTGACCACTCTTCATAGTGGTCGTCGGCCATAAATGACTGACCAGTATGAAGAGTGGTCCACCAACCCTTGCAAATATGCCAATAACAACGAAAAATCAAATTTTAATCTTATCAATTGACATTCTTTTGAGCGGGAATCATCTTCTATTTCAGTTTGAAGTAAAAATGTTGAAGATTTTGGGATTGTCCAAAGCCTCTCCTTCAATGGTTTTGTGAGAAAAATGGTATACTTGTGGTGTGGGTGGATTTTTACAATTAAGATTTCATATCGGGGGTATATTTAACAAATTTATTGTTTTTTAAAAAAATTTTTTATAAAGGACATTATTGTCTTTTCCACTTAATTTATTTTTTTCATTTAAATTATAGGGGTGCATTTAACAATTTCAGGGATACATTTATCCACACCCATAGATTATTCTTGAAGGATGATCTACTAGTCAAAATTCCAATTGGTATTTAAAAATTAACGGTCAAAATGCTAGATACCCTCTACTTTCTTCAACCCTAAAGATAAAGAAAAAGGCATAAATAAATTCAATTCAATTTGGAACGTTTTATTGAAATTAAAAAATACATAATGCAACTCTGTATACTTCAACTTCTTTTGAAATTTAATTTGGGCTTTTTTCATAATAATAATAATTTTCTCTATTATAAAGTTTTTTAAAAAATTACCATGTATTTTATTTTTATTATTTTTATTTGTTTATAAACGATATTCGATCAATTTCAAGCATGCATCTAAACTAATCTATAAAAAAATCGAATTGAACTCATAACTTGTATTATAGAGGTCACACTTACAAACTATTTAGTCTGCAAAAAAAAAAAAACACTTAAGTTGCATGTGTTGCAATGTGATTATAAACAAATCATCTTGTCTCCAAATAAACCATTAAAGAAAAACAAGAAATGAAAAAAGACATAATGTCTATAATTATTAATAATAATTTCTTTGAAACTAAGGAGTCCATCATTCTTGATTACGCAAAAATACCTTATTCTCCTCATTAGCGAAATAAACAACAGGCAAATGACAAAGGGCAGCATGTCCAAGATTAAACAGATAAAATGTTCTGGCACCGGCACCTCCATTACACTACTGCCAGCCCCATACAATGATTCCCCCATCCTCCCACACATTGCTTGTCTCCAATTAAATATTAATAATAATAACCCCCCCCCCCCCCCCCCCCAAAATCAATTGTGGAGCTAATTTAGTAATTCATACTAATAATATAATTTAAACTATTTTTAACCTTTACAAATCAAGATTATTCTATAAGAGTTAGGAAAATGTTCCCCTTGTTCAAATCAAATATATTTTTTTCATCTCTATTTATAAGATATTTGGAATGATTTTTGATAATATTAAATTAAAGAAGTTATTATTGAAAGTTTTGGTATATTTATTTGAAAAGATGAACCTTTAATGTGGATCATTTTAAAGAAAATAAGAATAGTAATTGCATTATTGTATTAAAATTTTTTATTTAATACTATATCAGTTTTATAAAGATATTTCAAGTTGTTTTTTGAGTATTTTAAAAAAATTAGTTAGTGTAGTTTATGTAATTATTTTTAAGGGTAAATTTTACTTTTATATCATATATTCAATTTATTAAAATTGAAAGTAATAGATATTAAGAGAGGATTAATGATGATAATTTAGTCTTTTAACTCATAACTATCTCTAAAAAAATTTGAATTATAATTTAAGACAGAAAAAAAAGAAATTCAGATTATTGGGACAGAAGTAGTATTACTTCCATTCTGTAATGATAATCTACGTTTAATTTTTTATTTTATTTCAAATTATAGTTAAATTTTTTTTTGTAAGAGAGATAGTTGTGTTAAAAGATTAAATTATCATCATTAATTCTCTATTTTTACTATTTTTAATTTCAATAAATTAAATATATGATATAAAAATAAAATTTACTATTAAAATTAATTACATTAACTATTTTTATACACGAAAAAACAATAACAATTTATTGTAAAATGTGCACACTTTTAGTTTTGTTTTTCGAAAAAGAATTCCCACCAATCTCTGACCTACTTTCTTCAAATTGTCAAACCCTCCCGTCCACCTACTATAGATATTCCACCACATGTCCGTAACGTGATAAAATTACGGAAAACCCCCTCAGATATTCATAGCTGTATCTGCATCACCTCACGTTTTTCCCAAGAAGAAATTGCGAAAAAAAGACGCGCCGTTGCTGGCGCTTTTAGAAGTCTGAGTCGACGACAACACTCATCATCCCCGACAGCCACGGCGGAAGCCCTTACGCCGTCGTTTCTTGCCACATAAAAACCACACCACCAGCAGCGCGCACTACCAAGAAACCCGAACCTTCTGTTTCCGAGTCAACTGTCTCTCTCTCTCCGTTTCTCTCTCCGCCATCTTTGACTGAGTCAACCCAACTCGACTCAGTTGGCCACGTCTCGAAACGGCTGGTTTATTTCTACCTTTTTCGTTACAATCACAACTGAACTATCAGCAACGAAATCCGGCCTTTTTCCCTCTCATTTCTCCACATGAAAATCTAAAATTCCACTCAAATATTCACCTGATCTGAGTTGAGATAATCTTGATGTTCCTTAAAAACCCCGGAAATGATATATATTTGAAACCCATTCAATTTTTCAATGTTCTAGGGTTTTTAAGCGGTGGTTTTTGGTAGTGTTAACTGAGTAGTTACAGTTATTATTTTTATTTTGGGATTTTGCAAAGATGATGATATCTCGGGGGTTGTTTGGGTGGTCCCCACCTCATATACAGCCTTTGACGCCGGTGTCGGAGGTTTCCGAGCCGCCGGAATCTCCGTCACCGTATATGGATACAAGTGCCGAGCCGGCACCAGTTGAGGTGGAGGAGGAGATCGATGTGGAGACTGAAGAGATCGAGCCGCCACCAGCTGCTGTGCCGTTTTCAGGGTTGTTTGCTTGTGCTGACCGCCTTGATTGGGTTCTTATGGTGGTTGGATCGCTAGCCGCAGCTGCACATGGAACGGCGCTGGTGGTTTACTTGCACTACTTCGCTAAGATAGTTCAGTTGCTTAGGCACAACTCGGATTCGCAAGAAGAGTTATTTGACAAGTTCACGGAGGTACAGTGTTGAATTTCACACCCCAAAGCAGCATTTCAACTGATTTTGGCTTGGAGTTGGTTTGGGTTCATTCTTTTTTAATGATTGTAGGGCTAGAAATATCTCTGAGGGACTGATTTTACTTGTTTTAGATTTTCTATCTTTTTGCAAGAATCTGGATGAGTGTAGAGAATATAATTTTGCTATCTAATTTCTGTAAGAAGCCTTCACCCAGTGCATTATATCATGGTTTTTGAATTTTGACCAGTTCTTCAATAAATTTGATGAGCAAAGCCTGCTAATATAGTTACGAATTGATTGGTGAAAGATTGAAATACTTACTTCGAGTGTTTCTGAATGCATTGTCTTAGGGAATTAGTTGAGGACTTGTTTGCAACCTAAGAACACTAACGTATTTCCCATAGTTAACACTTTAATAATGTAAAACATTGCGTACTTGAAGCGGATTACTTAAATTTGTGGTCAATGAAAGCTCCTCTTGAGGAGGAATGGCAGGCAACAGATGAGAATTTTAATGAGTTAACCTTTTCAGGTGAACTTTTTCTCAAAGTGGCAATTGGAATTTTGTTTGCATTTTTTTAATAATAATTATTCAATTTCTCAAATATGTTGTAATTTTCCTGCTTTATGTAGTAAAAGGTAGCTCATTTGTTTTCATTTATTTTGGAATGATTCTGTGAACAATCTACCAATGTGGCAACGTGAAATGTTACTCTTTGGTTAATGAAAACCTAATGCAAGTAGAATCTTGAATTACTTAAACTTCATGCAGTTTATCAATATTCAGATAAAACTTCTGAAGTAAGGATTTCAAATGTTGCCATTTGTTGAACATTTTCCCTTTGTGAAACGTTGTTTATGATATATTCACAAACAATTTGAGTTCCTGGGTCTGGAGCTTTAGCATGGGTTTAACTTGCTGATTCAACCAGTGTTTCCTGCTTGTCATCTTCTAGGTCTTCTCTTTAGGAACTAGGGAATAATCAACTCTTAGTCTCGTGAGACTAAGTTTTGGACTAGTTCATGCTTCCTATGAAGAGAATCCTAGTGATTTAAATATCCTTATTGAAGATCTAGGACAAGAATTATTAAATGTCAGTATTCTGTTTAATTTTTCTAAGTAAGAAAAACTTAACTTATGGGGGTTGATTGCATCTTGATGTGCCTGGAGGAGTTTACAAAATTCTTTGGCAATAGGACTTCTTTTTGCTGTATTTTCTTGCATGTGTGAAGCAATCACAAGAATGGATAAGGTGGCTTTTTCATAATTTTATTTGGTGTTGCCCCATCTTCTTCCTCAGTAATATATCCCACGAGAAACTATTCTTCTCAGAATAAGCTAGGTATCTATTTCTGCATCATGGATTGATCGTGTTTAGTTGCTGATAGGATCTTTGTATATAATATTCTCTTTGTTTTGTAGTGAAACTAAGAGATTATAGTTCAAGGATTTTGAATATGGTATTTGAATGTTTGGTGTGACTTTTATTGGGTCCTATATGTAGATATTGATATGAAATAGATTGAAATTTGGAATTCATAGAAGTTTTGTAGGTAAGGAGTAAGAAAAATTTTGTATTGAAAAATTAAAAAAAAATGGGGAATTGATGGAAAGCAAAAAGTTATCAATGCACTGTCAATTTACTTTTAAATTTTAGACTGTCTGACTGATAAAGGTACTTTAAAAGAAAGGAAGAAAAAAATGAATGTGCCAGCTTGGGCATTTTGAAGATGTGTTGTACCAAATTATGTTTGTCACCTGCGGTGCCTGTATTATAATTCAATTTTCAAAACCTGTTTGCATAATGGACTATGTGTCTGAAAAGTTATATCAAATCTATGCTTACACCTTTCCTTTTGGTGCCATCCTTACTTCCAGAACTACTCTGCTAAACTTTATGAATGCTTAATGTTTGAAATTAATTTTTATTGCGCTGGACTGCTGGATTTCTTCTATGCCTGAGATATTTACCAATCAGCTTCCTTTTGCTGTTTTGTAGCTGGCCTTAACTATTGTTTATATTGCTGCTGGAGTTTTTGTTGCCGGATGGATTGGTAAGGACAATATGTCCTTGTTTATGTTTCTGTTTCTAGAACCATATGGTGTTATAGGTAGCAGTATCAATCCAATTGTGACAACACTAACTTTGGTTTCTTCAACAGAGGTATCGTGTTGGATCCTTACTGGAGAAAGGCAGACAGCTGTGATTAGGTCCAAATATGTGCAAGTATTACTTAACCAAGACATGAGTTTTTTCGATACATATGGGAACAATGGGGATATTGTCAGCCAAGTATTGAGTGATGTGTTACTTATTCAATCTGCACTTAGTGAAAAAGTATGTCTAGTGCTCTGCTTCGTATTGTATAAAAATTTCTCGTTAGAAATTCTTAACGAGTATCATGTAACTCCTTGTTGTATGGGTATGACAGGTTGGAAACTACATTCATAATATGGCTACCTTTTGTAGTGGTCTTGTCATTGGATTTGTCAACTGTTGGCAGATTGCCCTCATTACTTTGGGTACTGGTCCTTTCATCGTTGCTGCAGGAGGAATATCAAATATATTTCTTCATAGGCTTGCAGAGAATATCCAAGATGCATATGCAGAGGCAGCAAGTATCGCGGAGCAGGTAATGCTTTTTACCTCACATGATGTGTATTTACCTTTAATTGATTCCGCAGTTGGTGAATGTAAATCTTCTTGTGTTCATGAACTGCAGGCAGTCTCCTACATTAGAACCTTATATGCATTTACAAATGAAACTTTGGCTAAGTATTCTTATGCAACTTCTCTGCAAGCAACATTGAGATATGGTATATTGATAAGTCTTGTGCAAGGACTTGGACTTGGTTTTACATATGGACTTGCAATTTGTTCTTGTGCTTTGCAATTGTGGGTGGGAAGATTCTTGGTTACACATGGAAAAGCTCATGGCGGTGAAATTATAACAGCTCTTTTTGCTGTAATCTTAAGTGGCCTGTAAGTGTACATTAGTATTAGCGAGTTCTTGGTTTCCCTTAAGATGTTTATTCATATTTTTCTGTTTTTTGTTCTTTTATAGGGGCTTGAATCAGGCGGCAACAAACTTCTATTCTTTTGAACAAGGGAGGATTGCTGCTTACAGACTTTATGAGATGATAAGTCGGTCATCATCCACTGTAAATCATGAGGGAACGATCCTCGCTACTGTACAAGGAAACATCGAGTTTCGAAATGTATATTTTAGCTACTTGTCCCGTCCTGAAATTCCTATTTTAAGTGGTTTTTACCTCACTGTTCCAGCTAAAAAGGCTGTTGCACTTGTGGGTAGAAATGGTTCTGGAAAAAGCAGTATTATTCCACTTATGGAACGGTTTTATGATCCTACCTTAGGTATTTAATGCTAATATTTCATTAGGATGTATTGTGTATTCCGTGGTTCTGTCTATCTTCAATATGTTGCTGACCTACTTTTTCTTGCAGGAGAAGTTTTGTTGGATGGTGAAAACATAAAAAATCTAAAGCTGGAGTGGCTAAGAAGCCAAATTGGTTTAGTCACACAGGAACCTGCTTTACTAAGTCTGAGTATAAGAGACAACATTGCCTATGGACGGGATGCTTCTTTGGATCAGATTGAAGAAGCTGCAAAGATAGCACATGCACATACATTTATAAGCTCACTGGATAAAGGATATGAGACCCAGGTATATTTGTTTGACAAGAATGAAAATGTGCTTCTTTGTGGTCATTGGTCCTGCCAATATGCTTTCTTTTTTTAGAAGCATAACTTAACAATTGTCATTTCTTAGACATTCTAGCCAAAATTTTCCTCATTGTAGGTGGGTAGGGCTGGCCTGTCATTGACAGAAGAGCAGAAGATAAAGCTTTCTATCGCACGGGCTGTACTGTCAAATCCATCGATACTTCTTCTTGATGAAGTCACAGGTGGGCTTGATTTTGAGGCTGAAAAATTTGTTCAGGAGGCTCTTGATCTTCTCATGTTAGGCAGGTCAACTATAATAATAGCAAGACGACTTAGTTTAATCAGGAATGCTGACTACATTGCTGTCATGGAAGAGGGCCAGCTTGTTGAAATGGGTACACATGATGAATTAATAAACTTGGATGGCCTCTATGCAGAACTTCTCAAATGTGAGGAAGCTGCGAAACTTCCCCGGAGGTAGTTAAGAGAAAATTCAATCTTTTCTAGAATTTCATAGACAGATAGTTCTTTTGTTACAAATCTCACATAACGTCATTTGGTTTTATTCATTTATTTATTATTTTGATGCAATCTATGTTGTTTGCAACTACTCAGAAGTGTAATTTAGTCTCATAATCAATATGTTGGAGCAGGATGCCAGTTAGGAACTATAAGGATACTGCTGCTTTCCAAATTGAGAAAGATTCTTCAGCAGGTCATAGTTTCCAAGAACCATCATCACCTAAAATGATGAAGTCACCATCACTTCAAAGGGTATCTGCTGTCCATGTTTTCCGCCCACCTGATGGTACATTTAACTCACAAGAATCTCCTCAAGTTCGAAGCCCTCCACCCGAGCAAATGGCTGAGAATGGCTTGCCGTTGGATGGGACAGATAAGGAACCATCAATAAAAAGGCAAGATAGTTTTGAAATGAGACTTCCAGAGTTACCCAAGATTGATGTTCACTCTGGCCATCGACCAACATCTAATGCTTCTGATCCTGAATCACCGGTGTCACCACTGTTGACTTCTGATCCAAAGAATGAGCGCTCTCACTCACAAACGTTTAGCCGGCCACATAGTGAATTTGATGATATGCCAATCAAAGCAAGGGATGCAAAGGATTCTCGACGTCGAGAAGCACCATCGTTTTGGAGGTTGGTGGAACTTAGCCTTGCGGAGTGGCTTTATGCTGTTCTAGGAAGCACTGGTGCTGCAATATTTGGTTCTTTTAATCCTCTTCTTGCTTATGTTATTGCCCTGATAGTAACAGCATACTATCGGACTGAGGAAAAGCATCACTTGCGCCAAGAAGTAAACAAGTGGTGCTTGATCATTGCCTGCATGGGCATTGTGACTGTCATTGCCAACTTTTTGCAGCATTTCTATTTTGGCATTATGGGAGAGAAAATGACTGAACGTGTCCGGAGGATGATGTTTTCTGGTAAAGATTTCTGTTGCCTCTAAATTAAAACTTCATGGATTGGTTGGATATATTGATCTTTTTACTTTTGTTTTCATCTCTTTCTAGTTAACCTTACTAGAAAACTTATTTTATGCAACCTTTACTGCAATTCTAAAAGTTTTGTTGTTCCACAGCAATGCTTCGTAATGAAGTTGGATGGTTTGATGAAGAGGAGAACAGTGCCGATAATTTGTCCATGCGCTTGGCAAATGATGCTACATTTGTGAGAGCTGCTTTTAGCAATAGGCTTTCCATATTCATACAAGATAGTGCTGCTGTTCTGGTAGCTGTTCTCATTGGGATGTTGTTGCAGTGGCGGTTGGCCCTTGTGGCATTAGCTACTCTTCCTGTTCTTATGGTTTCTGCCGTTGCACAGGTTCATATCTAATCAAGACTTGTGTCAGAAATTCATATTTCATAAAATTGTCGGTGCTCATTGTTTGTGCTTTAAATTATTTTCATTTTTGTAATAAGGCTCTTAATCTGATCAATCTAACTATCTATAAAAAGCAAAGAAATATGCAAGCATAGCATGATCTGTATTTTATGCCATTTGAGACTAGAATCCTAATAATCAATTGTGGCATTTATGATTTGATGGTAATTCAATTTGTCTGGTGTTTCAGATGAACATTCTCTTTTGAGAGATTTTTAAGTGATTTCAGGGCTCCTTCCTAGCCATGAAAGGCAGGTCATTTTCAGTGTGAATTTGAATTTTTGATTTTAGAATGAGGGAATTTAAGCAACATTATTAGTACCAGTTTCAGTTTAGTGTAAATGCTTTCTTTTTCTCATACGTTCATAGGCATCATTTATTCAGCATCTTTGTTCAATATAATATAATTTCATTACTATGGGCTGCAATATCTTATACTTGTTGCCAAAATTTAGTAATTTTGCTTAGTTTTCAATTTATTATCCAAGAATATGACCTGGAACTTTATTTGTTTATTTCAGAAATTGTGGCTTGCTGGATTTTCAAAGGGAATTCAAGAGATGCATAGGAAAGCATCTTTGGTTCTTGAGGATGCAGTTAGAAATATTTACACTGTTGTAGCATTTTGTGCTGGTAACAAAGTAATGGAGCTCTACAGGTTGCAGCTGAGAAAGATATTCAAGAAAAGCTTCTTCCACGGAATGGCAATTGGTTTTGCATTTGGTTTTTCGCAGTTTCTTCTTTTTGCTTGCAATGCTCTCCTCCTTTGGTACGCTGCCCTTTCTGTAAAGAAAGGGTACATGAATCTGACCACAGCTCTCAAGGAGTATATGGTGTTCTCTTTTGCAACATTTGCACTTGTTGAGCCTTTTGGCTTGGCTCCATATATTCTGAAAAGAAGAAAATCCCTTACTTCAGTATTTGAAATCATCGACCGTGTTCCAAAGATTGACCCAGATGATAATTCAGCCATGAAACCTCCCAATGTTTATGGAAGTATTGAGCTAAAAAATGTTGATTTTTCCTATCCAACTCACCCTGAAGTCCTGGTGCTGAGCAATTTCAGTCTCAAAGTCAATGGAGGACAAACCGTGGCTGTAGTTGGGGTTTCAGGGTCTGGAAAAAGCACCATAATATCTCTGATAGAAAGGTTCTATGATCCAGTTTCTGGCCAGGTTCTATTAGATGGGAGAGATTTAAAATCCTATAACTTGAGATGGTTGAGGAACCATATGGGTCTTGTTCAGCAGGAACCTATAATCTTCTCAACTACTATAAGAGAAAACATAATATATGCAAGGCATAATGCAAGTGAAGCGGAGATGAAAGAGGCAGCAAGAATAGCTAATGCTCATCATTTCATCAGCAGTTTGCCCCATGGCTATGACACACATGTAGGAATGAGAGGAGTTGATCTGACTCCTGGACAGAAGCAGAGAATTGCCATTGCTCGCGTTGTTCTGAAGAATGCCCCAATATTGTTATTGGATGAAGCAAGCTCCTCCATTGAATCTGAGTCAAGCAGAGTTGTTCAGGAGGCTCTTGATACTCTAATCATGGGAAACAAAACGACTATTTTGATTGCGCACCGTGCTGCCATGATGAGGCATGTGGACAATATTGTTGTTCTCAATGGAGGGAGAATAGTCGAAGAGGGGACACATGATTCTCTAATGGCAAAGAATGGTTTGTATGTTCGCTTGATGCAACCTCACTTTGGAAAGGGGCTGCGTCAGCATAGACTTGTTTAGACGGGAGACATGGATTATATGAACAGAACCCAATACTACTGACGGGCTTCCTCTGATAAACTCAGTTAATGGGGTTGTCTGATTTATTCTGCTGATGGCGGGTTTGGCAGACTGAGTAAGATAACCAAGGAAGTCAACGATTGCTTGTGCATTTTGATGAGAGGTGATGGTTGAATGGGCTATATTAGCATGAATGTTGTCAATGGAAGTGCATTGTTGAAATATACGATCAAACAGTATGTAGTTTGAGGGGTTTTGCAAGCTTGTGAAGGTAGGCTTTGGGGATAGATACATATTCTTTTGGAGCTAGGCATCACATGGAATTGTGCCTGACTCCTTGATATTTGATTTGTTAATTACAGAGTGGAACGAGTAGTTGTAGTCTTTGATCAGGTAGTTGTATCATTTTTTGTCCTTCCAATGTTGTGTGTCGTCTGCTTCTGTCCTAATCCCCATTTCCACTATAGTTGGCCGACTTTGCTGCTGTACATTCTTCTTCTTCTAGCGTGAATATAGGAAGGAGAAAGACCAGGGAATAGTTGTAACATTCTGTACATAATGAGAGTAGAGATTTGAGGGTATTTTTTTTCTTTTCTTTTTTTCCTTTTTTCGATTTTCGTTGTCCAGTGTCCATACTTGGTTTAATACTGTATTCATGCTTGCTGATGGCTTTATTTTCCTAATTCCTGGGACCTTTTATTCTTCTCTAAGCTTTGTTAAGCTGAAAGACATTGCCGGAATCTCATCTTATCTGCTATTGTAGCTGAAACTTTAGGGCAGATAAGAAGCGGGCCTGCAATGCCGCATTTCATGTCTATAAATAGAACTTATTAACCTCTCTACTTCTTATTGCATAACCCCATTCCAGTCGGTTATTTAAGGGTTTAGTCGACTTGATCTCTTGTTGAATGTATTTACTTCCAGAATTTGTCCATGACTAAGTCTGTCCCAATTTATTTGCTTATTGACAGTAATGTGGGAAGGTGATAATCATCGAATTTGAGCTGGATCTAGCTGAATGACAATGTGTTCTGCACAGGGAAGTTAAGTTATCACCCAATAAATCTCTCGACTTGGAATACGCAATGTATGCAAATCTGAGTAGCTTTTTAGAAGTCTACAAGCTATATTATATACATGAAACTGACTGAAAAAAAAAAAAAATTGCGTGTTCTGCAGAAAAATGGAGTTACAACTCTGTTTTTTATGCATGCAATCCCTAAGAAAATCTGCCTTCCGGCCTAGATGTCTAACAGTCTGAACGAGTCTGCAACCACTTTGAGCTGGTTCCTCACCCTTCTCCACCTTCTTTCATTGGCTCCAACAATCAAGGTATAATACCTTCCTGTTAAAATTCATAGAGAAAAAGTTGTACTACGTTTCAAGCAGCATTCTATAACATTAATTTGCAGTGCATTGGTTGGTTCTACAGATGTGATACGGAAGCAAAGAAGATGAAGTCTAGTCTCCAATCGTCAAAGCTTTTGGCAGACATGATTGGAGGATCAATCAAGAACTAAAATGATGGAAGAAAAAGGCATACCATTTCCAACAGCTATGGTCGCAAAAGCTGCTCGTGCAAAATTTGGAGAGGTAAGTACATATTCGAAGATGTAATAATTCTTTCCATCAATATTTTTCTGCATTAACAAAATCCAATATGAGATTGTTCTTTTCCTGCATATATTAACTCAGTTGATTAAGATGCAAGCCTTTGGAAAAAAAAAAAAAAAGAGTTAAATTTCCTTAAAATAGAATGATGAAAGCACAGGGCACAAACCTCCTGCATGTCCCTGACATCCGCGACCTGAGTTGGTGTAGAATAAACATGATTAACTAGATGGTAGACTACCTAAAATAAGAAAGATAAAAACACCCAGTGAGTGAAGATCTTCAAAAGTTATTAAACAACAAACAGTCTAATATCGGTTTTATTAACCTCTTCCAATGATCCCATTTCATGTATGTCTGATTTACTGGTTGGTATAAAGCTCAATCTCACATTCTGCAACTGTAGATACCGATCCTTGAATGCAGAATCGTGCCCCAGGAAATCAAAATCCTGTACAAGAAAATCAAAAATTTCTGTAATAGATTTCATAATGCATGGTTTCGATGATCCTTCTCTATGATTTTACTATTATACCCTCCAATCTGATGGATAGTAATAAGTATAGCCATCTGCTTTGTCAACAAAGACTTCATACTTCTCTGGGACTCCTGTAGGAGAAGCGTATATATAGATTTGAGAAAAAGGGGTTATCTTTAATAGTTCTATCCATAATTGGACTAAAATGAATGGTGTGGAACCTTCAGCATGAGGAGGAGTGGCGGAGAATAAACTCAAAGACACAGCTCCAACTCCTAAAAGGAGTGGTCTCCTGTTACAATTTCCTGAAAAAGTTGGCAGTCAAAGAAGAGATTTCAGACAGTGAGACAATTGAATTAGTGAGCCCAAGACGGATCGATCCAGAGTTTTTGAGGAACGTGATGTTTCCTACTTTCTTGATCATGCAATGTGTCCCTCGAGCAAGTGATGGTGCCATGTGGTGATGAACCCATTAATGGAGGCCTCAGACTCAGAGTGATCTTTGATTGAATTCCTTCAAGCTGAGGAATCTTGAAAGCGAGGGACTGATGAGGGCTGGATTCATTAAAATCAGTCAAAAAACAAAGAATGTGAACTGAAACATTGACTAACCCTGTTACTTAAGGTTGTTGAAGCTAAGCTCATTGATGCCGAAGAAACTGCCATTTCTTTGAAAAAAATTGCACTTCTTCACTAGGGTTCTTGAATCAAATCTTTAGGTCTATCTTTCAATTCTTGCTTTGGGGTTTCCCCATCTCAGCTTCTCTTCTTTCCTTGTGTGTTTAATCTGCACTCGGATAAGGTGTAAACCAATCCAAGCGAGAGGAAGTGGTTGCCTCGCCCATATCTCATATCAGGGGAAAATGGGCTCTTCATGTCTGAGACACAGGAGAAGAAGACAAAGAAATATGGGCTCGTGCAAATCAAGTTAAAACAAGTTTACTGTCCATGGCCCATCAAAGGTGGGAGTATTCTTTTATGGCCACAAAATTAAGCCCAAAATTTGGTTAGTTTTTATGATGTTTGATCTGTGAAAGTCAAAGATTGCTTTGTTGGCGGCGTGAGACTGTGATAACTTAGTTGGATAATGTTTAAATAAACTTTTCACTAGAAAAATCATATCATATCGCATCAATCTAAGCTCTCTCTCTTTCTTTTTTTTTTTTTAACAAAAAGTTTTTTAAAAATAATTATATTGGTAGATTTGAAAGTGAGTTGAAAGAGTAAATTTGACCCATCTAAAGCTGGATCTGATGTCTGGCTCTCTGGGTTTCGGACACAACATTGATTATTATTCAGTTAAAAGCTAAGGAATGTAGCACGTGCTCTCCTACTGTATGAATGATGCAATTTGCAAGAACACCCCCACGCCACCCGCCTCTCTCTCTCCAACACGCAGTTTATGGCGTGCGTTTTGCATCAAAAGCTAAGGTTTATTTTATTTGAACATTATTAAACATTATATATTTATCAATTAAATTTTATAAAAAATAAATATTTATATTTAAGTATATGATCAAATAATTTAAAAATGAAATTTATATAAATTTTAATTTTAATAAATTTATAAATACGAAACGATTCATTCAAAAAAAAAAATGAGGACTAATATTGGAACCATATACTTTTAAAAAGGAAAAAGAAACTAAAAAACGTAATGATGGAGGGAGTGATTAGCAAAAGGTAATTGGTCAACGGGAGGATCCACAGACAGTTAATGACATTGTGGGAAGAACAGTTGTTTTCTGGCTGTTTTTAAGTTTGTTATGTCACCATTCCCCACCACCATTTTTGTACATTTAAATATTTAATGCTCTCACTTCTTTAGTCCCAAATTTACACTAGACAAAAAAAAAAAATCTTGGGGCAATTTGTCCATTTCTATCGATATCACCACACCCCCCGGAAATCTTTTTCTTTCTCTACTCTTCTTCTTCCTATAAGCCCTCTCTCAGGTTGCTTAACCAGGTACGATTCACTTCGTTTCTATACTGCATACTATTATATATTTTTATCTAACAGGAATGCAGTAGGAGTTTTTTCAAGAACTGGGTTGTTTTGTTCTGTCTTGTTTCCTGCATTTTGCTTTATGCATTGCTGCTGCATAGATTATCAAGAATGGAGGAATCATGCAAGTTTGTAATGTGCCTTCTATGTTTTTCTTGTGCTCAATTGGTAGCTTTTTCTTTCAACCCAATAGACAAAATCTTAATTAACTGTGGGGGAAGTGAGAAAATAGAATATGGAGATGGAAGATTGTTTGAACCCGATTCTGGAAACTCTGAGGTTTCCCTGTCTAGTGACTCCCACTCTGTGGTTTCAGACACTGCGCCAGTGGTAAGCAGTGTTTACAGTTCTGCTAGAGTTTTTAGAAAGACTTCAACCTTTACTCTTGATACTAAGCAAATTGGACGGCATTGGCTAAGGTTACATTTTTACCCGGTTGACTCCCATAGTCAAAGTATGAAATCTGCAGTTTTCTCAGTAGTGGCAAATGGGGTTACATTGCTTCATGGGTTTTCGTTTTCAAAATTAGGCAAGAGCTCTCCAATTGTTGAAGAATATGTAGTTGAAGTAGGGGGATCCAGGTCAAAAAAATTGGTCTTAACGTTGTCTCCCTGGGCTGATTCAATTGCCTTTATTAATGGCATAGAGGTGATCTCTATGCCTGATGGCCAATTTGGGTTGAGTGCCATCCAAATTCCGGTTGGACCAGAATATGTGATTCCAGAACAAGTAGCCCTTCAGACTATGTATAGAGTTAACATGGGAGGTCCACTTTTGACACCAAAGAATGATACAATATGGAGAACTTGGAAACCGGATGAACCATTTCTGTTGAATGCTGCTGCTGCTCGTAATGTTTCCAAGGATCCCAGATTGATCAAGTACCCTGCTGGAGTCTCGGTTGAAATTGCACCCAATTGGGTTTATGCCACTGCCCAAGCGATGGCTGATGCAAATGTAGCAGATCAGAACTTTAATATATCATGGGCATTCACAGTTGAGAAAGGCTTCACGTATCTTATCAGGATGCATTTCTGTGACATTGTTAGTCCTGTTCTTGGTACATTGGTGTTTAATGTCTATGTCAATAACCAATCTGCCGTACAATCCTTTGATATATCAAGAAAAACAATGGAGTTGTTGGCTGCTTATTTCGTGGATTTTGTTGTCAATGTTTCAGAGGGCTTGAACCAAATAATTGTTCAAGTTGGTCCTTCTAACCAGAGGACTTTTCCCACTAGTGCAATCTTAAATGGCTTGGAGATAATGAAGATGAGCGGTCCTGCTGATAGTTTGGATGGAAACTTCGTTGGATCTGCCACTTCTTCCAAAGTGCCAAAGAATAAAAAGTATGTAATTCTGCTGGTTCTCACGTGCTTAGGAGGTCTCGCAGTTTTGGTGCTAATCTCAGCAGCTATTTTCTACTGCAGGCCGAGGAAACCAAAGAGGCAGAAATCTTCATCATGGTTTTGGTTCCATACTCAATCTGGGAACTCAGAGACTAAAGTTTCAGCTGGAAGTTTTGCCTCAACTTCACCCTCTCTGAGCTTGGGACGTGTTCTGGCTTTCACTGAGATTCGTGAAGCTACAAATGACTTCGACGAGAGGTTGGCCATTGGTGTGGGTGGATTTGGAAAAGTCTACCAAGGAGTACTTGAAAATGGCATGACAGTTGCTGTGAAGAGGGGAAATCCAAAATCACAACAAGGGCTTCTTGAGTTCAGGACAGAAATTGAAATGTTATCTAAGCTTCGCCACAGGCACCTGGTATCCCTCATAGGTTACTGTGAAGAACTTAATGAAATGATCCTTGTTTATGAATTTATGGCTGGTGGACCTCTTAGGAAGCACTTGTATGGATCAAATCTTCCTCCACTCTCATGGCACAAAAGGCTAGAAATTTGCATTGGAGCTGCAAAAGGACTTCATTATCTGCATACTGGAGCTGCAGAAATCATTATCCATCGCGATGTCAAAACAACCAACATTCTTTTGGATGAAAATTTCACAGCAAAAGTAGCAGATTTTGGGTTGTCTAAATCTGGTCCTACATTGGATCAAACTCATGTGAGTACTGCTGTTAAAGGAAGCTTTGGATACCTTGATCCTGAGTACTACCGTAGGCAGCAGTTGACAGAGAAATCCGACGTCTATTCTTTTGGAGTAGTTCTCTTAGAAGTTGTGTGTGCAAGGCCTGCCATAAATCCTGCACTTCCGAGAGAACAAGTAAACATTGCAGAATGGGCAATGCAGTTTCAGAAGAAAGGCCAATTGAGCCAAATAATAGATCCCCGTCTTGTTGGATCCGTCAGCATGGATTCCCTGAGAAAATTTGGAGAAACTGCAGAGAAATGTTTGGCAGAATATGGAAGTGAAAGGCCAACAATGGGAGATGTTCTCTGGAATTTGGAGTATGCACTCCAGCTTCAAGAATCTTCTCGTCAATCAGCTCTTGATGAGAATAGCACAAACTATATTCCCGATATACCAGATTGGATCCCGAGAGCTGAATCTGCTGATAGTGATGACATTGACATTGTTGGGAACCAAGATTCTGATGCATCAACATCAACAGGAGTTTTCTCACAGCTGATAAATCCAAAGGGAAGATAAGTAAGTAAGTAGTTAGTGTACCTAATTAAGTTAACTTGTGCAAATAATTTATTTCTCTCAGATATGTTCTCTTGAACATAACATCTCTGGGTAGGGTTAGACAATTAGGCTTTGCTTTCGATCACTTTCTCACGACTAACTCCAAAGGGCTCCTCCCATTCTTCTTTGGAGCATAATCGTAGCGTAACTATTTCTCAACTTCAATCTGAAGTCTGATTGATTATTACTCGTATAGTCATTTGTATTCTTCCAGAAATCCCCAATGTAACAGTAGTAGATATGATATATAAGCACTTCGGGGACTGCTCTGCAGTTATTATACAAGTATAAATCAATATTTTCTCTTCATCTTCTTTGGCCCGTTTTATGTCTACTGGGAACGAGAACAAAAAGAATTCTTATTTTATTAGATTAGTAGAGATTAAACGGAAAAGAACAGCAAATTCTATTATCCAAAATGAATTTAGTAAAATTCTATTGTTCCCAGCTGCATCAGGAAAGCTGGGAGCAATCATTGGTGCTTTTGGATTCTTAAATCCAATATTCATTGTTATTTTACTATATCATAAATATTATTGTTTATTATTTTTAAAAGACAATGAATAAAAAATGTAAAATCTATATAATAAAATTTTTTATTTATGTTTTTTTTT
>JAWZTD010000001.1:10482645-10493808 GCA_035221335.1 Echites panduratus | reverse complement strand
TTCAAAATGAGGAATCAATTTTTAAAAAATAATATTCATTTCTTTACATCATCAAATAAACACTTCATAACAAAAATAGACAATGACTACAGTCACATAGTCTAATCGATACTTGCCTGGTTCTCCGATTCCAAAAGTGATCAACGTACCTCAAAATTGTCGTGTAACTCTTATTTTTGCCTTTCTTTCACATTAAATGTTTTAAATTAATTAAATTTTACTAAAAAATTAACATTACTTAATTTTTAATTCGACCAGTGGATTAACAATATCACCATGGCATTGCAGGCTCTTAATGTGGCCTACAACATGTGTATGTACACTCCCAAGATACTACTTCATTTGCCAGCTGTAAAAGATACAAATTTGAGCTATCTTGTATGAAATTCATTATAATCTCTAAGAACAAAAACATTGTTACAAAATTTGCCCCAAAGCAACAGACTTGACAGCTCTTCTCTATACACAAGATGCTCAGCTGAGCACAATACCTTTTTCACTGGCTGCTGCTCTAACAGAATCTCCAAATTCTGCATCCTCGGATATGCGGAGATAAGATTTCCATAGCTTGATGGAAAATGGATACACAGATAAAGCTTTCAAGTGAAAGCTTTTCCCAATTTTCTGACTATTCGTTAAGTCGAATAACACATCTGCTGATTCAACCCACACATACTCAGGTGCTACAGGTACAGCATGAAATAGTGCATTTACTAAAAGTGAGCTTGCCCAGAAAGAAGTGCTTAGGGAGTCCTCCTTCAAAGTGTAGCTCTTGATCAAAAGTTTGCAGACAGATATTGCTAACAGGTAATTAGAAGGCATAATGTCCATCATACCTTCCACAAAATCAACCAAATTCATGATATTATCACCTATCTGGGTTAAAGTAAGTAGACCATGCCATACTTCAACAGCCATGTTCATTAGAGAGAAATCCGCTGATACAGGTCTTAGCATCTTGCTCAAGAGTTGACGGACTCTTGGCCTCCCAATTTTCTGTATGAAACCTCGAGAGAGAGGTTCGGCCCCAACCCATGCTCGGCCATCAGCCATATGAACATTAAGGATGTTCAAGATATGCTTTACACGAGCCTCCCCATACTGTTGGATACTACTGGTAAGCAAAAACATGGTAAGTTCCCTCAGGCAATGACAATAATTATCTGCAGAAGCAGCTTTCATTGCTTGATTTAATGCAAACAAAGCATCAGCGTGATCATTATGCAACATCTTATAAAGGGACAGGTTTAGCATTCCAAACACACCATCTGTGTGGTTAAACCCAGGAAACCAAGCACACAGATCTGATGACAGAGCTGACTGTAGCAAAGTATTGGAGTCATCACTGCTGTTGGGGTGTGAAACCTCATGATGAAGAACTTGAGAGTTTCTTACAGATTGAAACCATCTGTCCATTAACTCCTTTACAAAATGAAATTTCCCGCTCTGTAGTCCACATTCAGCATACTGATTCCAAATACACTGGAGACCAGGGGCTTCAACTGGCCAGTTTCTAACTGCTTCTTCAAATCCATCAAAACTTGTACCCCCCATGTGATATTCAGCCCGAGCTGCTCTCAGAACAAGCTCCAAACATGATGGGTACAGTTTGATGTATTTTTCTAGCAGAAGTCTACTACATTCCAAGCCCTCTAGTACCGATACACAACTAACATGGTTGAGAGCAAACAGATGCACTGCTCTGAGAGTTTTTTCGTTTTCAAGTGATTCACTATCCATATATGACACCAAGGAATCCACTGCCAGTTCCATCAGTAAAGCAGCTTGCTGCTTCTCATCACAGGTTAAGTTAACGTCAGGCCATTCTATAATAGAAGACTCTTTCCAACATTCAAAGCTATGTATCACTGGATGAGGCAACTCCTTATATACAAATAAGTACACACAAGAGATCCAGAAAATGAATTTGTCGCAAATGGTCAAACATGAAGCAACATTGTGAAGAGTCCATTGACTAGGTTCATCAGTTTTCTTAGTGGAGAGAACAACTAAAGAGATTTTCTCAATAGCATTGACAACATTCCCCGACATGCACATAAAATCCATCATCTGCAGAAATATATCTAAGATACATTGGCTGGCACATAAGGCATCCTTATTAGTGACAAACACATGACGAGAAAGAGCAGAGAGTGCAGCATCATATGCAGCCAACCGATCTTCAAGCTGTTCCCGACTATTAATGTACAGGAGCCAGAGTTCATAAGATTCCATATTGAATTCAACCTGGAAATTTGAATAGAAGCATTCATGAAATATATGTTGTAAAAAGAGCTAAGTAGACACAAATTTTACTTATTAGTGAGCCAACCCTTTGTCCTTTCATGGAGGGTACAAGGAAAGATTATACAAGGTGATTAAAATTCTAAATGTAATGTTTTTCTCATTTAATTCAAAATCTAATGTTAAGGCAGTCATATTGCAACTTGCTGCTGCATATCCCATAGCAACACGAAAAGTGGGAAAAGCCGTAACTAGGGAAGAGCAATGCTACTTATTCTTTTTATGCTATTGCAAGTTTTAAAGCCTTAATAAATGATCAATAAGTCCAATCCAGCTAAATAATGCATGTCTGAAGTAATTTCCAAAAAGGCAAGATAATTCTGCTCTTAGCTGTGTGTTTCTTACAAATATGAAACTAGTGGACCTTCTTTCAGCACCACAACAATAACTTTAGAAACAAAATTTTTCAAGACTTAGAAAGTTAGTTATCCTGTCAAAACTTTAACCCACATTCCTAGATTATGAATTGTTAGAGCACATACCGACCACTTAAATAAGTCATCCTTTCCAGTTGATTTCTGATTGAAATAGTAAATCTGCAAGTAAACCATCCAGAGAACCGCAGATCCGGTATTTGCTTCAATAGCTGGAACAAGAACCTTTAGCGCCTTCATTTCATGTGAGAAAGGAAGAATATAAATCAGAAGATAATCAAATTGCTTCCGCTATCCAAGAAAATGCTAGAAGCTACATTTCAATACATGACTATGCTACCTCTACTCGGCCCTTTTGTTTACTAGCCTCACTGTTGAAATTAAGAAGAGCCATTTCCAAACATTGATCAATGTCAGCGAAAGACTGATCAACCTGTGAAAAATCCAAGAAAGTAACAAGCTAGTAAATGAAGCATATAATCACAGAATTCAAGTCAAAAGAATTGCCAAGTATTAAACATATACATAATTCTCTATGGAACTTTAGTGTTGATTGAGATGCAAATTCAATATAATGTAGAAGTAAGGATCATGTGTATATGAGTCATGCTGCCACAAATTAGCATATGTCAGACACCTCCACTCCACATGTAAAATCAATAATATATATTCATGTGAAGCAATTAGCAAAGCTCAAAGCACAATGAATATATATCAATGTGATAATTCAACACAAATCATCCAAGAAATATGAAACTGGCATTCATTTCTAGAAAAGAGAAATATGCACACTAAATTTAGCAAAGCACGAAAACAAAAGCAAATTGATGAAAATTATTCAAAATGTAGCAGCAACCAATCCATTTTTATGTTATATAGTCAGGACTACGACATTCCTGAAATGTTGTAAATTATTTGGAAAGATATAATATAGATAAACACAGTCAAAAGAAAAACTAAAATGTCAGAACATACAGCACATGAGAATGGAGGAAAACCTAAACACAGAAGCAACAAAAAATGCAAGTCATGCCAGAAATTGTGGCTGGTGGCTCTAGTAGTTTACATGAATGAATTGACATATACAGTCCAATATATCAATAGAAGATTTAATACCAGCAAAAAGATCAGGCGTAACTAGACATACAATATGATTTACTCCCAGCTAAAAACTATTTTTAAAAAACAAAAGAAAAAGGGAAGACACAAGTGGATTCTTTCACATACCGATCTGTTATTTCTACTGTGAAAATAAGACAATTGCCTATTCCAATCACTGTGGACCTCAATACGAGCTTCAGTACCATGCAAAAAGGGTTCAGCTAAGCCTGAAGCTCTTGCAAAAAAACTTGAAAGAACCAAGAAAGTACTGAAACATTTCTGCCAGCATTGTCCATAATCTTCAGCCAATACAGATGTATATGATTGTGAATTAGGTCTTAGAACATCTGAGCCAACCACGTAAGTAGGGGAAGCTAAAACAAGATGGTCAAGAGACTTGGACAGACCAGAAGTACTAGAAAACTCTTCTCTCTGCAATTGTTTCCTCACCTGACAATCTAAGATGGAAAAAGGTTGTAAGTACGAAAATGTAATGAACATCAGATTTGACTCATTAGAAGAGTAGAAATACCAGTGTCATCAACTGTATCATGCTGCATGCTATCACAAGAGTAGTCTTTAACATGTTGCCAACAACACTTATCATTGTTACATTTGCCCCGGAGTTCAAACATACAAAGTGGCCACAATGGATCAATTGCAAGATTGCAAGAATAATACCCACTTTCTTGATCACAAAAACTCGATCCTGACTTCTCATATATATCCTCACTCAACCGAACCGTTTGGCCATTAGTACAGATATCGTGTTCTCCTGCCTTGTCATTAACATCAGAACTAAGTATATCTGAACTTGTAGAATGTGACTGCAGTGTGCCAACAGGTTCTGCAACCTTCATGTGGATGAAAGCACTCCTCATAGTTGGACACAAGAAAGTGACAGAGCTTGTTGACTCTGGACCTTCAAGCAAAAGGTTGCTATATATTTGATCACCAACAGCAGGAGATGCATAGTCTGAGGGGATCATATCGGAGTGGCTGCTGATCTGGACTGGGAGCTCAGAAAATCTTTCTTCCTTATCAGCACCTAATTTCAAATACAAAATATCATACTAGTAAAGATATTCAAACATGAATGGACATTGATTTAGAATCAACAGTTCAAACACTATGATCACCAGTAACAAAATGGAAAGCTATAAACTACCACGATGTACAACCACAAACAAAGAAGTTGTGCTTTACACAGCCCATGTTACATGTATGTCACATTTCACAACAATTGATTCTATTAATAATAAGTTCCCAAATGCTGGAAGGGAGAACATTTTTTTTTTTGGGCCAAGCTTAAAGAAATGCATGAACCACCAATAGGACCTCACAGTAGAGATTGAAAACAGGCAACTAAAACAAACTGTAGTGTCAGAACCAAAATGAAGAAAAAAAAGGTAAAATTGACCAACTTATCTAATTGAATCACAGTAAACAAGTAATTAATCTTTCAGAAGTATAAGGGAAAACAGGAGTTTTAAAAGTCAGATGACAATGACACCAATGTAGTTTGGGGTGTATGAGGACATCTTGAATTGGAAAAAAATTAGGGATTAGATTTTCATGTAAGGGACACTAGCCTGATAAAAATACTTCTGATGTAGAGATCATACTTTCAAATTCTGAATGTTCATCAATTTCTGCTTCACAACATGGTGCATTCTTAACAACTGTCCCCATTATCTTTCCACCATGATCATCTCCAACTCTTTCATTTGCAAATTCAGTATTCTCACTTATAGCCTTTTTCAACAATTTTTTTGTTCTTAGCTTTTCATAAAGCTGAGACCTCAGTGATGCTTCGAGAAGCAAAGAATCCTGTGGACTATCAAAAGATAATTGTCCCTGAGATGCAAGAAATCTGTCCTTGCCCCTGGCTGCATCACATTCAGATGTTTGTGCAGACTCCAAATTTCCTTGAGCAGATTCGGTTTTCGACTGACATATGTCAGCACCCTCATTAGCCGACTGATTTAGATCATCAGAAGAGCAGTAGGCCCCATTTGACACATGATCCTGCCTATGAGCTTCTGATGACCTTCTGTCAGGTTCAACATTTGGATCAGAAACCAATTTTTGTCCCTCCATATGCAGATGGGACTGATTCTGAAAAGCACTATCCAGAGGAGGTATTTTAGAATGAAAAGCCCTCCTGTCATTAATGTCCAATACAGCCTGCTTATGAGAGCTTGAAGTGGGTATAAGATGAACACCAAGATCAGAGAACTTATTAGTGACACTTAATCCCACTTCAGTCTGATCACGAGGCCTCGAGGAGAAAAACTTGTTTGGGTTCTCCATCATAATTGACCGAAGCTGGGCAGAATAAACCTCCCTTTGACTATAGAGTTGAGAGCATCTAGCATTAGATTCAACCAATTCTCTCTGAGCCTTCCTATAAGCTGTAAGAGCACGTCTTTCATCGATTTCACATTTGCGTCGATGCTCTTGTGCTGCTTCTAGTTCCTTATCCAACACATCTTCATAATGCAACAATGATGTTATATCCAATTTGTCATTCTCATTCATGCTTGGTTTCTCCAAATAATTTAAGAAACCTATATTATTAGCAGGTGCCTATAACAAAAGGAAAGAAGAAAGTCATTGTGAAGTTCGATCCAAAATGAAGAAAAGTCTATAGAAACTTCTAAACAAGAAACCTATCACAAGGTTACTATCTAAGGCAAGGAAAGCACTCACTCAAAAATATACAATTGCAAGTTTTCCAGAGCATTCTTTATTTCTAGTTTTCTAAATTATGTAGCACTTCAAGCTATTCTTCATTTCCATCATCATATCAAAATCCAACCACCATGCAGCTCTAACTGTGACCTAAGAGCCAATATAAAATTATCAGTGAAACCTGAAGCTAAATTTTAGAGATAAATGGACCATGGTCACATGTATTTTTTATTTCAATAACTGGAACTAAGAAACATAATAAACATAATCATCCTCTATAGTACAGTAAACATAACTCAAACTGGCACTTCCAACTAACAGAACAATTGTGAAAATAGATGTTTCATTAAGGAACTTCCACATGTTCAAAACGGGAGGAATCAGAAATAAGGAACACATCCAGATTAGTGGGAAATTCTTCAATGCTCGTGATCAAACTCAATTTGACTATGTCATATATTAATCCCTATTCTCCTAACAGAAGATTTTCACACTCCCAACTCCCCGGGAGCGACAAAACCCCAAAAAAGTGGGCAACCAGATATAGAATTCCCCATTGTCCATTTCAAATCTGAGATAAAAAGTTAGCAATTCGATCAAAAAAGTTACAAAAACGGATATAATTCAAAAGTAGAGCAATAGATTGTTTTCTGAATATAAAAGGAAACATAAAAATTGGGACCAGAAACGTGTCCTAGTGTAGAGAGTAATCACGCTCTTCCCATAGCTCTGAAAATAGAGTGGAAAAAGAAAAAAAAAAAGATTCTTTCAGAATGTATTCCCAGAAATCAACCCAACCTCATTAATCTGATAATAGACTAAACGGGAAGCATTAGAGACAAAAAGGGAAGTCTCTTTGAGTAAGTTCCACATTTTCAAAAAAGGAAGGTATCAGAAACTAGAAATTTGTAAATGTTAGTTGCAATTTCTCCTGAAATTTGTTATCAATATTTCTTAATCCCAATCTCATATCACAAAACAAGAAAAGATTTGAAATTTGTTATCATGGTCCGTCCTTGCCGGACTCACTCTCTCCCCCACTCCCCAGGGGTGAAAAAAAAAATCCAAGTCACTTCAGATCTGAGATTAAAGTTAGCAATTCATGAAAAAACTTACAAAACATAAGAATCGAGATGGAAAGAAATAGGCTTTAATATATATTATCATGAGGGCTAAAAATGTGCCCTTATGAAGAGAGCAATCACACTCTTCCCAAATCTCAGACATCATATAAGAAAAGAGATTCTTGTAGAATCCGTGTTCAGAAATCAAACCAACCTGCTAAATCAAACAACAGCCTAAAGCAAACCAACTGCTTCAGCATGTTCCTATGGTTCTCCAACTGATTTTGCAGGCAAAAAGAAGAAGACAATGTACCACAACTAAGAAGAAGACCGGCTATGAATTCCCCTTCGCCCAAAAAAGTTATAAAAAATAACTCTAGAGCTGACACCTAACAAAGGCTTAGGTAATGTGATGAGCTGTCAATATGACAAAACATACCAACTGGGGAGAGTACACAATTGAGCCAGGCGTGTAGCAAATACATGTAAATGAAATTAAAAATTAGTTAAATTGAATTCCTTCAAACACAAACAAGAAAAGTAAATCACATATCCTTTAAATTCGTCTACAAAGATTAAATTTCAGGGGGGGGAAATGAAGAATGGACTGTGGCATAAAAAATTATAGGAACCACACCAAAAAAAGAATGCTATAGCAAACTTCAATTCAAATCCTCAAAAGGAAAGATCACAATTTAAATGTTAATGAATGTGATTGCAGCCATTTCCAATTGTTTTACAATATTTGACACAATTAACAGGAACCCTTTATAAAGAAAAAAGTGAAATGGAAAAACCACAAACATAGAGAAAAGCGTAGAAATTGCATTGTATTTTTTATCGCCCAGTTTCAACCTCCCCTCGCGCCTCCTTGCTTTTAGCAATTTCAACAACCGAATTAGAAAGATAGCTTATTATTCTACAAATTCTTTATATACAGAGGATCATACATGGATATTGACAAGTTTTGACTCAAGTATTTGAGACTCATGATCTAAATAACTGTTCCTCACACAATAAGCTAGAATATTGGAAGCATTACTTACTAGTTTCGAAGGAAAATCTCCAGCAGGCCTTTTCCCCATTTGTCCAGTTTGGGCCGGTGAAACAATGATACTGGCTATTTCAGCGTTCATATCGTCCACAAGACTATTGGCAATGATCTCTTGACCTGCAGGTCAATCACAAATCATTTGCCGATATCTTACGGTGTTATACAGAAAAGTCATTCTATTCTCAAAGAGTGAAATACTACATTACCCTCTTTCCCAACAATAAGAGGATTTGCTGATATAAGCTGAGAATGTCTGATATTTTGTTTCTGCTCTTCCAAATGGCATGCATCAGAGGTTTTCAAAGTGTTATCTTTACCATGACAAGAACCTTCTACATTCTGTTTGCCACAGATATCTATCGTAGACTTTTCCAATGGTAAAATGTTCCGCACAGAATTAGGGCACTCCAAACATTCCTTTCTTGACTGTGGTTCACTGGTTTTTAGACGCTTCTTGTCAGAATTGTTCAAATTACTCTCCAAGTCATGAACCTGAGCTCCTTTACGCACCCTACTCACGGGATTGCTAGGGTTTCCAGCTTCTTTGTCCCCATGAGAACCTGTAAGTGAACTCTTTGGTTGCTGGATTGTCTTTTGCTTTATTTGATTTTCTCGAATTTCAATTAATTGACGAAGGTCTTGCATTTTAGCAGTATTCAGGTGCACATTTGTGCTACGTTGTTGGTCCTGGCCAGCCCCTTTGTTTTGGTAATTCGAAGTTCTGAAACTAGATACATTTCCAGCATTC
Source organism: Echites panduratus (assembly GCA_035221335.1). Classification (NCBI taxonomy): domain Eukaryota; kingdom Viridiplantae; phylum Streptophyta; class Magnoliopsida; order Gentianales; family Apocynaceae; genus Echites; species Echites panduratus. The sequence continues at coordinate 10,484,469 of JAWZTD010000001.1, read as the reverse complement.
CTTGAAGTTCCACGGGTTTTTCCCTTTGAAGAAATAGAAGGACGAACACGAGACATTTGTCTGGGCATTATCTTGCCCTCTTTCATTCTGTTCTGTGGCAGTTTTTGTGATTTTTGCAAAGAATGTGGAGGTGGTCTTCTACTTTCATCTGCACCTTGACTGTTGCCTTTACTTTCCAAAGTATTGCGTGGCTTGCGCCCACTATCATCAGAATCACTTCCAGATTCATCGTCTGAAAACCTTATCACAAATGGAACAAATTGTCCTCGATTCTTTTCAGAACCCTTGTGATGGCTTAACTGTGGAGAAGTACTTGAAGAGACATCAACCATGCTGGGAGATTTTTTGGCAGGATTACAGATTTCTGCACCATAAACAACAATTAGCAACATAAAGCACTTCAATAATTGAAAGGCCAGGATATGCTACCTAGAAAAAACAAAATATTTTTCTTGACCAAAACATTTCATGAATTACCAGATAAAAGCAAAAGTAACTTAATAGGAAATCGGGAATCACATACTATTGCGGTACAAATTATTTCCAAGTTCACGGTTATACATCCATTTGAAGGCAATAAGCATTAACTCCTAACAGGGGAAACAAATATGTAATGCATTTAAAAAATTAGAAGCCACCTTGGCAACATAAACACAGAAGGCATGGTTCTAGCAACTCAGGTAAGTATGCGTGTGAATTGACGAGACAAAACCAAATGCATCCAAGTAATTACAGGTTCTGCAGAAGTATGGCTCACAATGACATAAACCTACCCGATTTAACATCTTGAATCATCTTGCTCAGAGGAGCAACTTGAACAGAGTCCACTCTAGTATCAGGATTAAGGTTGGGAATTTGAGATGCAGAACCAGATTCTTGATGGTCCTGTAGAATGAGATAGACCAAATTATCTACGCCTCAATAGCCAAAAGACAAATGTAATCCAGAAAAGCTCAGGGAAATTGATGGACATCCTATGGTCCTCAAAATATACTTACAATACCTAAAATCAAATCTAGTCTCACTGTGACAAGACAATCAAACAATATGCAAATGGAATGATAGAGAGTCCACGGGCTCTGTGAAAATAGGGTTTCTTCTTCTTCTTTTCAATTTCGACGGTAAATCTACCACTGAAAACTAAAACTAAAGTCAAACAAAGAATAGAAACACAGAACCCTTTTTATTATTTTTTAAGCCCGGTGTCAGAATAATAAGCAATAGAATATTATGTAGAAATCTACCAGGCTAATATAAACCAACCAAAACGAAAAAAACTAAGTTTAAAATTCAAAAAGAGCCAACAGAAAATACAGAATTATGGCTAGTGAAACTATCAAACCTGATCAAACGATGCAGTACTAACTAGAAATGGCTTACAGCAAGCTGACATTATAATGTTAAATTACAAGCTTCAAACGCAAAATTAGGCTTCGAAACGAGATAGAAGAAAGAAGTACGTCAGAGTCGGCGGAGAGTTCTCCTTCTTCCTTGCTTTCGCAAGGCTCGTTTCCATTATCAACCATAGCAACCTTAACCCCGACGGACGAATTACCTCCGTCGTCACCAATACTAAAGTTTTCTTCCATTGACATAGCAACTCTGTTAGCTCTGTTGTCGTGCCGTCGGTCTCCATCGGCTCATCGTGCTCCCTTTTTCTTTTTTTTTTTTAACTTTTTTTGTGACTTTGTCCAAAATGTAATGGTTACATAGTATAGCCACCGGAAAAGAGTCTAATTCTGTCACTTCATTCACTAATTAATAAGGGTTTTTTAAAAAAACTGGATAATTAATAGGATTTTATTAAAATAAATGTATTAAGTG
>JAWZTD010000001.1:10461986-10478996 GCA_035221335.1 Echites panduratus | reverse complement strand
ATATATATATATGATGCCGGCATCAGTAATAAGTTTACCCCCTAAGAGACCCTAGTGGCTGGTTTCCACCCTTGCTGGTTTCTCTCCTTACGTCTTTTGTTCGAATTCTAGTTGAGGGAGACACAATCGGGAAATTTTGCTGGCTGCTTTGTAGCTACGGAAAAAATTCTGAGACCTGCAAATAATGGTTACTGTAGTGACATAGCCTATAGCGTCAGTCAAAGAAAAAATGGCAACAATGGTAAATTTGATGAACTCTAATGGTATTTTTGTAAAGACATTGAAATATTATTAATACATAAGTTCTCAAATTTAGTTTATCCAAATGAGCTTTCAACTTTTAAAAACTTAAACATATACTTTTGAAAATTGAGTAAAGACCATTTTTAACTTCAGAGTTTTGGACGCTTGTCCCAATAGGCCCTTATAGATAGCATCGGGGTGAAAAGACTGAGAAGATGATGCCAGTAAGGGACCCCTCCTACACAGGCCTTGAATTGGCATTTTACACCTGATTTTTGATAATATAACTGTAATCACATGAAACAGAAAATTCAAAATTCCACAAGCTACCATCAGATGAGGGAAAAAACCAAGAAAGTAAACCCAACTAAACTTACTAGTAATTTCACTTTTCTAGAAAAGATGGGGGGCTTCGAAAAGTATTTCATGTAATGTTGCAATGTTAATGGGAAATGAACAAAGGTAATAGTGCAGTGACAATTGAACATAATGATGAAAAAAGATTGAAATCAAGAAACATATTAGACTAATCCATTAACTACAAGACAGACTTGGTACCTGAATATTCCCATATTTTGAGGTATCAAGCAAGCAGCCGCTACACCGGATGATATGCTTGATAGTTTTTTGGCTTGGTAAATCTCATAAAGTTTGAATCCTTGCAAAGCCTCGTTGACTTAAACATCACTTTCAGAGCAGAACATCATGGTGCATCATAGCCAATGCTCTTGGAGCACATTTGAGCAATTATGCCTAAGTGAAATTACTGGACATTCATCCCCAGTAGGATCAGATATTTCTGCTGAATAGAAAGACATCTGCATACCTTCATTATTGCTCAAGGTAAAAGGATCCATCTGGCATCTTATTGTTAACAATTGGGCGCTGAGCAGCATACACCTGGATTTTGTGAGAATCAGGAGGAATGACAACCAACCTCGAAATTGCAGTCTCTCCAGGTTGAGCAAACAAAGCAGAAATTATTCATTCATTCGAGAGCTGAAGTAATCCACGCATCTGAAGGTACGGGTTTTCCAAAAGCTTTTCATTGTTGCTCTGCAATTGAAAACATGAACCATCATAAACATTATTATTTCACTAGTAATTCTCCTTGAAAAATAATAGCATAAAGAAGGAAAGGCCTGGCCCACAAACATAGGTGTTTTGAGAAACATTAGCTATCAAGAACAAATTAGAAAATAATGTGATCCACCAGTGACCAGAATTTTCATGTAGAAGAAACATAACTACTGTGCTTCTCTTTCGTTTCACCATTAGCTGCTTTCGCTTTTGCTTTTGAAGTTATATATCCAATTCCCAAGTTCGCATCTTCTATTAATAAGTGCAACAAGTATAATGGTGGAACAGGAATCCCAACCCTTTCTTTGGCTTATATCACTTAAAACATTCACCTAGATTCTGTAGTTATGTCTAAAGACTAGATATCTTTAACTCAGAGTATATAAACTGTAAGTTTTGGGGGTGGGGACGGAATGGTGGCTGAGGTGGAGGGGTTGAGCTATGATTTTAATAAAAAAATATAAATTCTGTGCTGCAACTTTTGCAAAATTGTAGAAAGCTGGTGAGGCATCATTCTTAATGGAGAAATAAAACATCCACCTGCAGTGCTAATAAAGGAAAAAAGATGAGAGAAACAGGGACACAAATACAGCCAGACTGTAGTCTATAAACCTGCTGTGCTCTTGACACAAGACTGTGAAGCATTTTCTGATAACTTTCTGGTTCATCAGTCATCATCCTCTGTGAAATAGGAACTTCATTAGTGAATACTAATATGTAAAAACAGCATTCAGAATTCCAGGCTCAACAAAAGAAACCAAGCACTTGCCTTCAAAAGAAAAGTTGAAGAGTAATATGCCACTCTTGCATCTGTATCATCTAACAGCTCCCTGTCAAAGGCAAATGCATGAAGAGCTGCATTATAGATCTTTATATGGATAAACCATAACTTAATGATTAGAGAGAAGAAAACTTCAAAGGTACCTAAAAAACTGTTCTCCACCAACTTCCTTAAAAGCATCCGGATCTGCAGTACATTTACCAATTAAAAGCAGGAGCAGGGTTGCCCTTATGTCTGATGTGGCACCAGGTACATTTCCTCTTCCTTTGCTACCAACAGAAACCCCAAGAGCAATATTGTCTGTTGCAGCACCTGCAAGTTGGATCAGGGGCCAATAAAATAAAGCTGCTCGAACACGTGCAATCAACTGCATAGGGACAATGGCCTGTCCACGCAGAAGAAGTGCAGCCAGCGATGCAGTATCACTAGACAAAGGGTTTTTATCAAATCTGCCATTAGCATCGCCAGAGGAGTCTTCCCGACCATTCTCCTTTTGAGGAAATTGTTCTCCTACGTCCGCCTTCTTGATTAAATCCAAACTCCTAGGATCTTTATCACCATGTGTGATATCCAGTGGCATTGCATTTGAAGGTAGAACTTTCAGGCATAATTGAGAAAATAAAATGTCACACATCTGCCCAATTCCGGTCAAGAAGAATATTATAAGATGAATGTTGGAGAGCCAAATGCAATTCACTGTGCAGAATATAAAGATTCATTTGTTGTGATAAAACAGTCACCAACTAAAGCACAAGTATCAGCATTTGAGAGGAAAAAGAAGATAACAAAGAAATACAGCTCATAAACTTCCTCAATCTGTCTGGCATATTTTTCTAATACAACTAGAAAGGGTACCGTCTGAGGGATATCATATGACCAACATCAAATTTAAGTTACCTACAGCCAACACAAACTTTCAAACAAACTAAAAGTTTCTTTTCTACATGAATGAATAAAGATGGCTCCTTGTAAGAGGAAATTTACAACTCTTGGAGTTCATTTTCCTCCCTTCCATGTCAGAAGCAACATATGGCTGTTAATTCATTTGGAATACGTTATGGTCATGTTAACACATGTATTTATATAGGATTATATTAGAAGATTGTTTTAGTTATCATAGGTTAAGGTTTAATAAATTATAGATGGTTAGGGATTTGATAACAGGGTTCGAAGTTTTAGAGGATTGAGAATATGGTAACCTAAGTTTGTATATAAGGGTAGTCTTCATGAATAAAAAAAAAATGAAGATTTTTGTAGTTTTAACAGATTATTTTCCCAATCACTTCAAACGCATCTCTCCACTATGGCATATTGAAAACTACAACAGAACCTTACTTAGTGGGTGTTGGTTAATGCAATGGTCATAATGTAAGTTCTTCACAATGCCAAAAAGCTCAGAGCCTGAGCTTGAACAGATTCAGTTCATCAAGCCAAGTTAATTGTGGCTTTAAATTATGTGTTTCATGTTAGCTAAAAGGTATTTCATCCAAGAAACTGAAAAGCTCTACGAAAATTTCCATGTGCGGGATCTAGTGGTTTTTAAGTTTAAATTAGAAAAAAAGAAAAAAAAAAAGGAAAGGTTACCTTCAGTATGTTCAGATGGTCTGTTTCATTCTGAGCCATTAAGGATAAGGCAGTGCTCATAATATCTATGACTGCATTGGCTTTCTCAAGACGACTCTTATCATTTAGACGTCCAAGAGTTTCACCGCTGATCGCATGATGAACTTCACTCTCATCTAAAAGAAATTTGCATCGTACAAGAAGCCTCTCAAGAACATAAAGAAAACCCCATCTGACAAAATTGAACTTTGACTTTAGAAGTCCACACAAAAGCCAAATGTGCAAAGGGACATCCAAAGTAGCAGAGTAATCATTAACACCAGCAAGTTTAATCTTCTGCTGCAAATTCTTGATGCTTGACCAAATACTTGCATCACCTTCCTCACTAATTTCTGTCATCAGTAAATCCCCCAACCACAAATACCCATGGTGACGAGCAGCAGTTCTTTTAGAATGAAGCAAGGAATGCAAGGTGGCCCAAGAAAGCTTTGCTTTTATGCTTGTGCTGTTTCCCGCATATCCATCAATACCATCCCAAAACTTATGAGATTTGGTAATTTGTATTGCATTTGAAAATTCTTGGTCCAAATGAATGAAGGATCTTATAAGTGCATCAAGCTTCTCGACAATTTTGTCCATGAGCTACAAGAAAAAAACCAATATTAGGCTACAATTGAAAACTTCAATATAATGGGATTGCAGCATGAAGAAATAAACATCCAATCTAAAAAAGATCCAATGTATGTACGTCAAAAATTAGAAGGCAAAATGGTGACATTCAGCTCATTAGCTTGGACATGAAGAAATAAACATATAGCCTACTCTCTCATCTCATTGAGATGATAGTACCAAATATTAGGTGAAAGCAAGTATTATAGGTAACCAGTGAAAATATTTGTTCTTCTATACATTAGGGAGGCACTGATGGTGTGAACCAACCAAAGACAACCTAGAGGGCCACTAGAAACATGCAAAGAAAAGAAGAGAGAAGAATAAAATATCCCAGGCTAAAGGACTACTATATAATTATTCCAAGGATGATCCCATTTGCAGTTACTAGTTGTCTGTTTTCACTTGTAAAATGAAACTAAACAAAATCATATGCTGTTAAAGACAGTTCAAACTATATATCGGTCATTCCAAGTTCATTAATGTGACCATTGCCCATATAAAACAAGTGCAACCTTCAATTTAAGAAACAATTTTACTGCTTCTCAAAGTGCATGCTGACGTTCTGAGAGAACATCAAACTGATTCCACCCAATCATATTTGCAATAAAAAAGAGAAAAGCTATTTCTTAGTCCGAGCAACCATTAATGGCACCTCACAATATTTGTAAGTAATTAATTATGAACAACTCATAATCATTAAAGTCACTTGAGGAATATAGCATGTACAGAATAATTGGAAATTACCAGAGAAAGTCGATCACTATTGGGATATCTTGACAATGCAGTAGAAACTGATCTCCTTAGAAGTTGTATAATGCCTTCAACGCCAAGCTTAACAGAAATATACAAAGCTTCAGAGACATTTGCAAGCATGAGACACGTAGCAATAGGTTGAAACTCTTCATCACTGTATTCAGAAACTCCAGCAGCAATGCAAGTGTCATTTATTTGATGCAAAACAAAATCAAAGAGCACCAGGAACAGGTTCCTCCTTTCTTCCCTTGAATTTGAAAGAACTAACTGCATTCATAAAGTCATAAGTATCTAAAACTAGCATTGTCTCCAATACATAAAAGATCTGAAATGAAATTTTGATAAAATAAAATGTCAGAAAATGACATTTAATGGAAGTTTGAGAGGGTATAAAACCAGCCAGTAAAAAGGATGGCTCATTTTTAGGAGTGCACTAACAGCAGCAGAAACTATTGAATAACTTACACGAGCAGGGGTTAAAAAACAAAAAGTCTGGTCTATTCTTCAACAGCATATTCATAACACAAGTTTGTCAAAGAGTATTTATGTGAAAAAGTACTTCCACAACCACCATGACAATCCCCCCCCCCCCCGGCATCAACCCAACCACCAATTTCTCCCAACAAAAAACAGTCAAAAAAAGTCTTGCGTTCAAGAATAAGTCCCATCTCTGTAAGTCAAGTATGAACCAAATTTTCTAAAACAAACTAAAAAAGATGGTTGTTCAGGAAATAGACTGCCTGCAATTCTGCTATTTCATAAGGAGCATAATTTCACATTCAACACATTCACCAAATGTGTTCTTGAGATGAATGAGTCCATCCTACAGAAAATGAATTCTATGAATGAATATTGTCTAAATTTGAAACTGTTTACAAAACTAGGACAAACATTTATACAAAACTGTCAACCCCCACAACCCCAGACAATTTCAATCAAGTATCAATAACAAGCCTTGACTTAGTCTTTACCAAATCCTTCTGAAACCTCAAGTCAATTAATCTATGTTGCTAATCGGTGAAATGAATTTTAAAAAAAATATGTGTAAGTTCATCACTAAGCAACCAAGAGCTCCTCTCTTTCAACAATATTATCTCCGACCCAAGCAGTACCCATGTAAACAATTACTACAGATCCAAGGCCATTTAAACTGACATCTTTCCATCATAGTTCAAAATCATGAGCAAGAGACCACATTGAATATTCGACCACTATTTCTCCCCTAATTTCTTTTGCAGCTTGACACATGAAGGCCTCCAAAGGGTTTTTATATTAGCATATCTAGTACCATAAAATATTATTGCTTAGCTCCAAAAGACACTTCCCCAGTAGAGTTTACATCATCCCTACATAAACAGACACCATTTCATTCCAGCATCAGAGCAGATAAGCGTCCAATTGAAACCTGAAGGGCTTGAACTGACAACTTAAGAGACTTATTAGAAATTGAAAATGCAGATATCATGGTATTCATTCAATGAATTTTCCTAAAGAATGCTTGAACTTAGTTTCTAGATATTCATATTGTATTTGAATTAAAGTGTCACAGAATCTAATGTACAAATACAAGCTATTCAAAAATACCTCAATGAAAATGAAGTCAATTCCTCCAATCAAATCAACCTGCTCAACAAGAAATACTGGGGTAGCTGAAACAGATTTATTAGGTGCATCAGGAACTTGATAAAACATATTCGTCAACATGCAAATAAGCTTGCGATGAACTACATCTGCCCAAGAATTCCGTCTACCAATAACCAGGAGTGCCCTCACAACCTGCAAACAAAAAAGAACCATAGGATCGATTCAGGAACTATAACACGTTTACATGACCAAACAAAGGAAAAAACAGTTCAATTGTCTACCAACAAATGCATTACCTTCAGATGTGAAAGGTAATAAATGAAAAGATAACACACAAAAGGAGACTGAGTTAATGTGAAAAAAAGTATTAAGAAAATTTGAAAGTCAAATATGTTGATTTAAGAGACTCGTTACATGTTCAACTCGGGAAAAAAAGAGCTCCAACAGTACAGATCTAATTGCAACATTCCAATTAACAAAAAATTGCTGCTTCTTCCTCCCTCCCAAGAACTTTTGTTTGAAATCCAGACATAATAAAATTATTTTATAAATAGTAATAGTATAAAAAAACCAAAAAAAATTATCTTATTGTCCTCTAATCCTGATTCTGTTTAGTCTAAACAAGATAGGAAAACAAGAGACGTAAATTGAGGTGTCAGCTCACCTCTAAAGATCTGAAAAGAGAACAGTAGCATATAAATAAGTATTCAGGGATATCATGACTATGAACCAGGGAACTCACTCTTATATCAAGTCTTTTCAGTCTACTCCTCCGGATTTTGCCTCTATCACAGCCAAAATAAAGTAAACAGCTAAGAGCAGAAGCCCAGATAGACTCTTCCCTTTCTTCTGTCTGCAAAGTAACATCATCATACAGAGAAGTTCCGGAAACAACAGAAGATATGTAAACTTTAATTACAAGACCAAAAATCTAATCTACAACTCCAAAGCAGCAACTTAAGAGTTGACGATAACACTCAAGACATAGCTACCGAATTAGGTAGCACAGTACCTTTCATATGAATCATTTTACCATCTAACCACCTTACTTTAACAGAAGATCGAAAGACTTCATATCCATGAGGAGGGTCAACATACAATGCAAACAACCTTTTCGGTCGACTCCACCTCAAGTATATGGATCAGAACATAATTATCATTTCAAATGAAGACAGCCTTAAAAAAGTTTCGTAATAGTCTCAAAAAATTCTTAGACCAATTTTTCCCGATATAAAAGTAAAGAAGATAGATAGTAAAGCTTGATACACTTGAATTGCTGAAGCATAAAAATTACGAAGACCCTTCACACCTCCACTGGAATAAGGCAAACATGTGAAAGTGAGAAGGCAAAGAAAGAAAAGTAAGAATACTGAAACACTGGAACCTATGAAACTTCAAGAGCTCTGCATCTGCTATTAAACTCATGGCCAATAAATAAATCAAAAAAGAACAGAATTCACTAGGTCTGGTCAAAGCTTTACCATTGATTTTTCAAAAACCCTAAACCTCAATCAATTGTTGTAACTATGACTATTTACCTGACATCCATTGGTTTTGGCTATTGTCTAACTGGATGGCTTCCGGGTTCCAAAATTGGGGAATACTTGTGGCCTTTCTTTTTGCTTGAATTAGTGATATTATATAGTTAAGATGCAAGTGCTCAGATTGTACATCTTTAACACGAGGGTCAAATATTCTTTTTTACCTGCTCACTTCTGTAAATAACATTTAAGTAATGGAAAGGGTGGGATAATAAAAATCCATCATAAAATATGATGGTATTGTCATTCAGTAAACGATAAACATATACCTGAACAAGATGAAGAAGGACCTCAGAGAGAATGCCTAAAATCCAGCACTCAAATTTGTCAACTGCCGACAAATTTCCAATTTTATTCAAATAATCTGGCTTTCCCTTCCCGTTAGGGGGAAGCGGAATTCCATTATCTAAAGAAGGTTCTTGAGAATACTCTTCCTCAATTGTGGAGGTATCATCCTGTGCTGGGGGCTCCAATAAATGTGCATGAACACCAAGGTTTAGTATTAAATCAAAAGCCCGAGCCTTTGACACCAGTCTTGGTGTATTAAGCATTTCCTGCCAATTAAATTCCATAACATCAGTAGTTTCTTCACATTTGGATAAAGTAAACTGACACCAACAGTATACAATACCTCAAGCATAAATAAAGTGAGAGGACCAGCAGTCTCAGAATCTAAAACATACCTACGAAAGAAAAATCAGCTCTGATTACTTAAAAGAGCAAGAAAAAAGAAGAAATAGCTTAAATCAGCAAGAAATAAAGTTGAAAGAGTATAACATATTCCACCATCCAGCTACTTATTCCCTTGAACCTCCCTAAACAGCCCAATCCCTTCCTCACACACTAAGGCATAAAGCAAAGGACGAGGATGAGGATGAGGACGATGACAAGGAAGAGGAAGAATGAATCATACAAAGAAGTCCTTATAATTCAAACTCATCAGCCTGCCTATTTTAGAGAAATCTTATTTACTAGAAACTGAAAATCCTTGAACAGTAACAGTGTCATGGTAAATAAGCAAATTTATCCTCAAAAATATATATCCAGTAGCAACAAAAGCAACCACAGAAGTAATCTCACACTCTTTGCAGAAACCAGAGACATCTTGCACTAGAATATAAAGAAGCCAAATACAGCCTGCAACAGGATATAACTTCACCTTGTTCTTAAATATCATCATAAGCAATGAGCTCAACCCAAATAATGCCCAAAAACAGATAATTTATATGCCAGATGTCAAAGTGTAGAAATAGGAAACGCGGGAGGCGAACAGGGAGACAGAGTCAGATATCAGTTTGAGAATGAATTTTTGTGATGTTTTCCAAATGGAAATGGAATTGTCTGGATATGAAGAGAAGGAAAATAACATCTCAATGACTAGTGGAACATACATGTCAATTACAAGTTTGACAAGAACACTAACGGCCACATCCATTGACGGCTTTCCACTGTTATTACTTAATTTAGATGAGACTGTCATGAAATTAAAATTTGGAGGTGGTGTCTCTGAGCAAACTGCAGCAATGACTTCAGAAACTTCAGCAGAGTTCAGGCGCAAAGGTTGTTGTTCACTGACACAAATCAGATGCTCACTGTGTAAGATTAGTTGATAAGCAAAAAGAGAACAAGAAGAAAATGTACACAGATGGATATGAAGAAATCTAGAACAGGCAAACAGGAAAAAACAGTGTATCAAATTTGTGTCATTAAACTAATAACTTAACTGAAGTATAAGCCACTTTTCATAACCCCTGGGGTGTTGAGGGCTTAAAATGGGTGGGTGCATAAAAATTCACAATAAGGGAAAGAGGCATCATTCATATCTGGAAATATACGTCTAGTACCTGTAGTGCCGATATTGGAAAAGTGGCTTTGCACGTGGGCGGAATGTACTCATGGGAGAATCATCCCTGAGAAACAAGAAGTATGGTTTCACCACCAATTATCCCATAGACTCTAAAATCAATAATAGAGACCATTCAGTTGTCAAGGGCACAACGCTCGCATATGAAACTCAAATTCAGGAAGTTAAAATCTGTCATGAAAATCCCTTATCAATCTAAACAAACTTCAACATTTCTAGTTAGAGGCATGAAGAGATATTAAAAGGAAAATAGAAAATTACTAAGCTTGATAGCATCCAAACAGCTGTTTGTTTAAAGCAACAGAACACATGAACAACATAAATCAATCTATACTAGCAGTTATAAGCTGCTTAAGGATTAGTGATAAAATCAACCTCAACCGTATCTCCCCCCTCCCCCCACATTTAAATGACTATTGTGACATAAATTCATCAAAGAATAAAAGTTTCAACTCTCCCTTTTCAAAACCTACACCAAGGGTAAAAACTACTTTCTGTAAAAGAACCAGTTTACTTGTTGAAACTCAACAAAATTTCAATTTATACATGTGCCATGCAATTATCAGGATTTCTTATGATCTTTGAGAACTTTTGCAGGGATATTACAATCCATTAGTATTCCTCAACTTTCCAATAACTTAACACCTATATGATAATAGCTAATGAACAACTTGCCATTAACAAATATAGTTCTCCCTCCGTTTGGAATTAAATGTCCCATTTCTAAAAATATATATATGCTTTTAATATAAAATCTCATTAACAACCTCCTAAATTTATTGATTTTACATCTACTTACATAATGTTTCACAACTAATTACATTAATGAGGATAAATTAGTAACTTTGTGAAAAGCACTCCTTAATTTTTAATCAAATCAAAATGGAACATTCAATTTCGAACGAATAGAGTATTTGTTATAGCACTAATCAATTGTAACATCAAAAAAACGTAAAGCATTAATGAATCACTCAAATAGGGGGAATAAAAGAGTAGGTAGAACATGCCAAATCTGTTGAGGCCCTGCTTTGGAGCGTTTTAATGCAGTGATTGCTCTTAAGTGGGCACGAGCAGAAGCAGAATTGGTTACAGTTGTAAGCAATGAAGGCTGCAGAAGTTGATCAAGATAGGGCATCTCAGCAGTCCCAAAAGTTTGCCATGGTTTCCCTTTCATTTTAGCTTCCATGTCCCCAACTAGAAGAGCTGCAGCACCAACTTCCAGAAAATTATGGGTATTCAGGTCCTGGGGTTTCAGAACATGATCGCTGAAAGTTGAAAATTTCAGACATTATAGAATCTGTGAAGAATCCTTTCACAAACTAATGCTGAACAAAGTCTAACCAGCGAAGTACCTTTGAGGCAAATGAAGGGATGATTGATGCTCTCTGCACCAACGCCATTTAAAAAGATCAACGGCAATGAACTCAGAGTCTTCTGCTCCATCAACTTCTTCAGCAATTGACAATTCTGAAACAGATACAGTATTAGCCTCTTTATTTTCCAAAGTTTCTTTCGTACTTGCTGGGCTTAGCTGGGAATTGAACGATCTGCTCAATAAAGATGATAATGTTGGAAGTGATTGTCTTGATGCAGAAGGTGCTCCAGCAAAAACTGCTGGTTGAAAAGAGCGTCTTGGAATGTATTGGGCCACTAACGAGCGTATATAATTCAAGGACTTCACTAGTGCTCCGCATACAAAATTTGAAACAGGCCGGGGAGCCAAATTATTAGATGTATTTGGTGCTCCAGTTTGCTGACTCAAAGAACGTGATCGATGGGCCAATTTACTGTTTGTGTTATGATCACACTCACCAATTATGCTTACACAAAAGCGATCAATCTGCAGCAATGTCTCTTCACTAGGTTTATATCTGCAAAAAAAAAAAAAAAAATTCCATAAAATATTAATTGCAGATACCTATGCTAACAGAAAAAGGATGTTATAGCGTGCAGGACATTTTTCATATCATATCCTGTGTAAGAAAATTGACATTAATATTTTATCAATTTGAATAAATTTGGGACTCCCCATGCTTCAAATTCTTGAGATACAATACTTACAAACCAGTTTTCCTCATTAGAAATAACTTAAAGCACCAGTCTCAGAAACCTATTTAGGTTTGAATCTTAATATCTGATAACATCTAATGTCATATTACAGTTAAGCCTTTTAAAATATCAGATATAAGTGCATAAAAAATTAACTCAACTATTCTATTTCACTTTTTAAAATTGTAGGATGAAATTAAAATTGACAGTGTAAACTCATTTTTACACCAAAGGAATAAAAAAAAAACATTTCACTTCTGATGGCCAATAATGTAGAATATTTGCAGCTTTCAGATATAGACAACGTTGAGATACTCCGAGTATAAAACATCAAAAATTGGGTTCTTGAATATTCTTGGTGTAACAGGAGTACAATCTCTAAAAAGAATCACAGTGAGACACAATCATTGGCATGACAATATTGGACACAGATTTTCTTTCTCTTTTTTTTTTTACTATGATCCCTAAGCAAAAAAATAAACACGCAAAATCTTGGAATAAAGGCCTAAGCTTAGTACTTGGGTAAATAAAAGAGAGAACTAACAATCCAGAAGAATACTGACCGTAATAGGTATCGCTTCAAAATCCCCACACACCTTGCAACTACAGCTGGACTGTTTTGCAAAGGCAAAAATTTAAATTAGTGGAACAAACAACAGAGTCAAACGAAAGATACCAAAATCTTGAGTTGCAAATTTATCAGAATAACTATTGAACTCTGCAAACATTAGGCCATCTGAACTTCATCTACATAGGAAAGACTGAAAGATAGTATAATGAGCAACAACTCAATAACCTTTATGCAGTGCACAACAACCTATTCTTGCATTATTTCAATGTAAATCCAAAATCGATGACCACTCTAGGGCACCATGAAACAGCCCTTTAAAATTAACGTCAAGAACATGGAGTTTATTACAAACTATAATCCATTAGCATAGTCATGACACCATGGCCATTCCCATAAGATTGCATATAAAAGGTACCCTTTTCTTTGTGTCACGTTTTCTCCTCCACCACCATCTATTATTTATCATGTCTCCAGCACCCAAAATGTGATCAGTTTCATTTTCTATCCATTCATGTACAATATTTGAATGAATATGGAGTTTACACAGTGTATGAGAAAGAAATGCCACATAACATTTACTTTACATGGACAGAAAAATAAATACTGGGAAGCGCATTCGAATGAACTTAGAACACATTCAAGTCGAACTCAGTATTTGAAGAGTAAGAAACCATTTCTTAGCCTTAGCAGCTTCACCTTATCAGTAAGTTTTTCAAAATCAATCCTTAAGAAGCATCACTGTAACTCTGAAATTAAAACCATTTCTTAGCCTTAGCAGCTTCACCTTATCAATAAGTTTTTCAAATTCAATCCTTAAGAAGCATCACTGTAACTCTGAAATTAGGCATAAATTGGGTTCAGATCAAAACCGGGGAACAATATTGCATGACCATGAGGAACAATTTCATGATTAATTTCAGATCCACATGTTAAAAAACAGGCCTTGAAAGAACATTGACATGCAAAGAATTTGGAAAGATTTTGAGAGACCGTTGGATATATAAATATTATAATGTCTTGCTTCATTCTATAGATCATGATATTTTAGTTTGTTGATAGAATATCATATGTAATGATAATGTACATAATAGGAAACAAAGGAAAAGGGCTTTTTCTTGTCCAGTTTCTGTAGCTACATGTTGATTTCAATTTACTTCTCTGTATGTAGAAAAGTCTAGAATTAATAACTCCCTCGAAAATGTTAGAAAATCAACAGTCTTGTAATGTGCACACATAAGAGTAGATACCTGCGTTCTCTTTCTGCCAGTGTGTGCTCTAAAAGTACCATATATGCCAAGTCAATAGTTGAATTCACTGCAAGATAATCCTGCAATTTTAAAAAATATCAAAGAATAAGTAAATATGAGATGTCCAGTAGATTTCATCTTCTGTTGACAACAGCCAAAAACAGCATCACTGGACTGCTAATTTGAAAATTGAAATCAAAATTGTAGTTGCTTCATGTATTGCACGTCAATGCTAGTAATACGACAAGATCTCTGCGTTATTTATAATTTGAAAAGGTTATGTATTTTGAGAAAGCAAACAGATATCAAGAATCAATTAAAAAAAGAATGTGAACAATATGTATGTAACTCCAGATATTGCTGACATGTCGGATTGAAACAACATGGAGTAATTTTGCTCCAAGCACAGGTCATGGCTTAGAAAGAGATAACTAAGTTTTATGCTAAGTTTTATGCTACATTAGGTCACTTATTTTTGCTATTTCTGAACATGAAGTGCGTGTTAGTAACTTTTGTGTTCCAACAAACCCAGAAACAACACATAGGCATGCCTCGAGAAAAAAACAAGCTTAATCATCTTCATCATAAATTCAGAGATATATATAGCGGCAAATTCAATTTTGTTCAAGACATAGGCCTTATTTGACATTCCATGGCAAAGATTTCAGTATATTAAGATGCACAGTGATATATCAATCTAATATTTCCACCAAGCAACTGCATTTCAGTAACTAAAAAGGAAGATACTCCATAACACTAGTAACAATTACCTAAACATTATACTAATAGAATGTTCAATCAAGCATCCATAATCTAAACAATAACCATTTCAATTTGAAAATTTTAATAGATACAGTAGAAAATCAAAGTTCTAGACTGGGCATTAACACCAACAGAAGGTTCATTCAAGAGTCCCTACATCATACTATAACCAAGTCATCTTTTTCATGAAAGTTGCATAAAGAGTATCACCACAAAAATCAAAGTTCATTACTTGGTATTTATCTCCTTATATGTAACAAAAGAAAGGCAAATAATTTGATAATCCTCATTTTTACACTAAAATACTCAGCCAACATAAAGAATGTTTATTGAACTCCACCCCTAATTTTTATACACTTGTCATTTCTCATTTACAAAAGATAGAAATTTCAGTCTAAATTGGTATTAACTACTGGTCTTTTTCCTTCCAAATTTATAAGAAAATGTACAAAAAAGGCAAGGAAGAACATGCAAGCACACATAGGTGCTGGTGCAATTAAGTACGTAACAGTCATTCCACACAAGCTCAATTAGAAAATATTAAACTTCCTCCATCAAATTATATAAGTCATTAACTATCATTTCTTTTGTTTCATAATATAAATCGTTTTATAATTATCAAAGAATACTTTTTTCTAATTTTACCCTCCACTTAATACTCTTACATTTACTAATGCTCTTATGCTTATTGGGAGAAATATAATTGTAATTATAAATAAAAGAAAGAAAAAGGACATAATATACTTGTTTTAAAGATTCTATGCAAAACAGTATCTAGCAAGATACCATTATGGAACGTGAGGGAGTACTTTTAAACATGTGAGTCAAACTTCGTCCATTAGTCCCTTGTAGAATGACTCAACTAAAAAATAAAATGTTCTCGTCTTCTTGGGCATCCTTCTCCATTTCACTTATGTCGGGAGACAGGGGGTTCCACACAAGCACAGAAGAGTCCACATTTGTAAGGTCGTAGAAAGTGAAGCAGTAAGTTACAATGCCAATGCCAGATTCACCTCCGCAACCACAAACTCAATACGTTGAACACATTCCAACAGTTTAACGATAATGCGACAAAGCTACAATAAAGTGATACAATTCACGGAATTTTTTATAAAGCATAAAAAGATGCAAGTCAAATAGCACCTCCCTTCATAAATGTAGGTATAGTAATACTGAATGTATACATTCAAAATCAAATTTTCGACAAATTAATATCAAATGACAGAGAAAGACAGCTTACAAACCCTAGATTCTAAAAGAACAGATAAAAAACTATAAAAAAAAAAAAAACATGACAGTTCAAGATCTACAGAAAATATAAAATTGAGCATGGAATGAGATCAAACCCGAAGTGTCCTCGAAGCTTCAGAGGCGGTCGTAGAGGGACTCCCATGGTGCGACGGAGCCGAGGAGGAAAGGCAATCAGCAACAGCCCGACGCAAAGGCTCAGGAGGCTTCCTCAAAGAAGAAGATCTCAATCTGGAAACACTCAAACCACCTCCGGCGAATTGGAATCTGGCGCTGGCCTGACTTCTTGACGGACTAAAGCTCGTCGACATCTCTTTGTATGTATACTAGTAGTACTCTATAGTTTACCTATTATAAATATGAAAACTGGTAGTGCTTTCTCTCTCTAAAAACACACATAAGTGCGTGCTCGTGGAATTTAAGATTTACTTGTATGAGAAAGAAAATGTGTGTGTCTCTGGGTGAGTGTCTCTTTCATCACTATACATTTTGATTTGAGCAAGGGAAAAGGGAAGGAGAAGAAGAAGATGAAAGAGAGAAAGTGAAGTGCGTTTTTTGAGGGTCTGTGTATTTATCTGTGTGTGAGAGAGAGTAGTTTCCTATATGCTTTTTTTATGAGATTTTATTGTACATAGAAATTTTCGTAGGGGGTGACTCAGGCATTAGCTGTACGGCGTAAACGTAGTTCGATGTGGATTTAGATATTAGCTGGCACGTTTAATTACTCTCTGTCTTTTTGTTATTCGTTATTTTATATATATTAATAAATTTTAAATATAGTTATTTTATTTAAAACATATTTTTTTCTTTATTTTTTTAAATATATTTATCTTTATTTATAATAAATGAATGAATATATTAATAAATGTTAATAATAAAAAATAATTATAATATATTGATAATTTTAAAATAACTTATATTGTGAAAAAAAAAATATCTTAAAATGTCTTCTATTTTAAAATTAATGAAATACTTTTTAATGGTATGAGTATAATAAAGCGTAATCTAGTTAGATAAAATTATTTATGTTATTCCATATCGGTTGAAGATTT
>JAWZTD010000001.1:10353380-10363563 GCA_035221335.1 Echites panduratus | reverse complement strand
GGGTATGGATCATAATGTCATTCTCCATTTCATCTTTTCTTCCTTGCAATAATAATAATCTTCAATTGTCTCTTTCATAAAAAACTGAAATGAAGACAGGGTAAAGACTAGTGATCCTCTATGCCACAATTGGATGGACTATTATGTATGTGTTTACCTTATTATTATTATTATTATTTTAAATTAACTTTAATACAATTATAGGAAAATAAATCATTTGATATATGAACTTTAAGATAGCTAAAGTTAATTTCTCTCTATTTTCAATATCTCATGTTCTTTCAAAAAGCCTTTTCCCTCATAAAATTCCATGAATTTTCTTATAAAAAATTGCATTGTAAATTGATATTTCAAATATAACAAAATGTTATGAAAAGTAAGGAAGTCATGTCTATATGCAAAATAAAGCTGATTTTCTCGTTGATTATTTAAATATACGTTTGAGCATTCCATAGTTTGAATTTTGGTTAATCTCTAGACCATTTCTATTCACATACATATCATATAATGCATATGAAAAAAATTTTCCAAGCAAAAAATGAGCATTTTCATTTCAAATAACAACCAAATATAAATTAATGCCCTATTCCATAATTATTATGGCAAGATTTTTGCAACTTGATTATTGTTTAAATTAAATGTTTCATTTTTTTAAAACATAGCCTTGTGTATTCCTTTCGTCTAAAATTGAATGTTCCAATTTGACTTACATGCATTTTAAAAAATTTGAATTAGTTTATCTTTAAGTTGCAATACTAATTTTCCTAGTAAAATAAAATTTTATCTAATTTAGAAATTAAGACATACATTTTTAAACAGATCAAAATGAAAAATAAAATTTCAATTATGGATAAAAGGAGTATCATTTTACTTATCTAACACAACTATAAAAATAGTCAAAAATAAAAACTTAACTAAAATATTAAAAAAATTTGAAAAAGTAAGAAACCAAAATGACTAAAAGAAAATAATTTAAGGACCAAATTGGTAATTCTCCTAACTAATAATAGCATTAACCTATCTTCAACAAGATGTCCACAAATAGACAATACAAACACAGTAGCCCCACCACCCCAAGAATTCTTTTCTTTTCTTTTCATCCTTCCTCTCTCATACATACACACACAAGCACGTACAGAGACAGCCACTCTTTATCCCAGACCCACTACGCGTATAATATCCTCGTCTTTTTTTTTTTTTTTCTCCTCTTTTATCTCTTGTTCTTCGTCCTCCTCTGCTTCTCCATCTCCTCCTCCATAGATCTCTCTTTCTCCGTCTCTAAAACCATGCAATCTTTCTCAGATCCATAATTTCAACCACCCATCGCCACCGCCGCCGATATCCGTAGCCAACACAGCTTTTATATTGTTTATTCATATATTTTTGTTGTTGCCTGACGGAATAATCAGGAGGGATGGATTCAGTAAGGACAGATCTGACCACCAAAATCTTCCCCGAACCAGTTGATCACTTTGACCGATTGCCGGACTCCCTTCTTTTGCTCGTTTTTAACAAGATCGGCGATGTCAAAGCTCTGGGCCGCTGCTGTGTCGTTTCGCGTCGGTTTCATTCACTTGTTCCGCAAGTTGAGAACGTTGTGGTTCGTGTTGATTGCGTCATCTCCGATGATGACCCTTCTTCCTCAGCTGCTACCACCACTTCCTCCGCACCTTCCAGTAGTTCAGCTGCCGACAAGTCCAGGTCCTTATTTCGCCTATTGCTGTCTTCTCTCCTCAAGCCCATTCAATCTCTCACGCAATTTATCAACCCCAATAAACGACCCGGCCCGTCTTTCAACCATGACTACTGTGCCGACGATGATTTTGATCAGAACAGTGTCACCCACCACTCCCCGACTCAGGTTCTCAAGAATTTCAATGAAATCAAATTACTCCGAATTGAACTCCCTTCAGGTGAGCTCGGAATTGATGACGGGGTTCTGCTGAAATGGCGTGCTGATTTTGGTTCTACTCTAGATAATTGCTTTATCCTTGGTGCTTCTTCTATTATTCATAATTGTGACATCAACAGCAGCGACACTTCTGTGAGCAGTTGCCCCCAGAGTACCAATAACAGCCTTGAGCCTCTCCGAGTTCATGAGAATAATGGGAACAACAATAATAACAACAATGAGAATGATAACGGGAGCATCCCTGAATCTTTTTACACGAATGGGGGATTGAAGTTGCGGGTGGTTTGGACTATAAGTTCCTTAATTGCAGCATCAGCAAGGCATTATTTGTTGCAGCCAATAATTGCTGAGCACAAGACTTTGGACAGCTTGGTTTTGACAGATGCAGATGGGCAAGGTGTTTTGTGCATGAATAAGGAGCAGTTGGAGGAACTAAGAGTGAAGCCATTGTCCGCATCCTCTGCATCTAAGAGGACATTGGTGCCTGCTCTGAATATGCGGCTGTGGTATGCACCGCACTTGGAGTTGCCTGATGGAACGGTTTTAAAGGGGGCCACTTTGGTGGCAATCAGACCTAGCGACCAACCAAAGAAGGAGGTGGCAGCTGATGGAAATTGGGTTGCGGCAGCATTCGAGGAACCTTATGGGACTGCTGCTAGGATGTTGGTGAAGCGAAGGACCTATTGTTTAGAGATGAATTCATTCTGACAGATGTTTGACAAAAGGACCAGTGAAGGAAAGTTTTTTTCTGAAGGTATTATTTTCCCCTCTTTGACTTGTTTTTGTGTGCTTAATTAGTTTGGATGTGTTAATTTCTGGACTAGATTATTGTTTTGATGATACTGATTGCAACTGAGGAATTCTAATTTTACTCAATCCTCTAGAGCCTTTTCTTCCCGATTTCAGTCATTATCATATCTAGCTAACATTCATACATGCTTTCTTAGATGTAGGATCCTGCGGCTATGCTATATTATAGTGTATTCTCTCCATAAACATGTTATTGGTTTTAGGCTCTCAAAGACCTAGTTAATCTAATATGTCTGACGTTATTGTAAGAGAACTATTTTGGCTGATACTGTATTTGTATATGTTCATGTGGATCAACCCTCTTTTCTTTCATCAAAGAAGTCTCTGTATGTGTATGATCATTTTCCTATTATCCATTTCCTTAACCTTTTCCCATTCCTGTGTGGTGTGGTGTGGTGTGTATACAAACTTAGAATCTATTTGGTCACGACTGCTCATGCAGTGAGGAGAAGTGAATTTGATTTGTTAGTTTGAGTGAATCTGACTGTCAACAAAACTGCTTTCCTTATAATGTTAAAGCTGTCATATCTGGAATTATCTTCCCTGTTTAGTTGTGCACAAAATTGTAAGTTTTATCATCCCTTCATTATAATAGAGCATACTTTGGAAGATTTACCTTCTATTAATCCTGCACATAGTGTAGAGATCTTATTGTCAATCCTACTTTTGATTCTTGGTTTGATATCTTTGAAAGTGTTAAACTCAAAGCTGAGGATAATAGAATGCCTATCCTTAGATTATGCAATGACATGATTAATTAAAGTTGTGCCTCAGTGCTGCATTTCTTTATTTGCATTTCTTATGCTGAATTTGTTTGTGCTGTTATTTGGACTTGCAGGGGAAACAAACATACAAGGTAGAGAGATTACAAGACACTGAAAGCAGAGAAAAACTGACAATTTTGCTCTGAGCATAGCCAACCATGTTTATCACTCAGTCAATCTGAGTTTACTTCAAACTCCCTTCCAGCTAAATGCCACTGGTTGGTTGAATCGTCATATCCTTTTGAATCTGTCACCTTTTCTACTGGAATGATGGATGATAGGCTTCTGCTCTTGTCTTAATTATGGGCATGTGTTTTTGAGAGTCCAGAATGTACTTTGGTACGGAATGCTGCTAGAGCTTTGTGCCTTAAACTTCATCAACTTGTATTAGTTATCTTTCAATCTCTGTGAATATTGTAGGTAACGCTTTTGTAATGTATCGTCTGAGGTTCATTAAGCATTGCATCGTGTATTTAACTACATATCTGGACCTAGTCCCAACTATCAGGAGGCAATAAACATGTGGATGTTCCACCTCTTTCGGTAGAGGAATGCATTTGTGTATATCCCTCCAGTGCTCCATTTTATCCTTTTCTGGAACTGAATATGCCTTCCATCCCCCTTGTTTTGTAGTCCACCCCAAAGTGAATGCCACCAAGTGTACCTCGTGAGCCATGCTCACAGACTCTGTGTTTCTCCACCGATCTGTTGCTCTACCAGACTACTGGCTTGGACTCTGCATGTCAGTTCTGACGTTACTCGATTATCCTGTTGATATTGGTTCTGTTTGATCATTGCCATTTCTCCCCTGGGATGTTGTCATTAAAGCCTGCTGCTGTATGGAGGTTGTGAGGGTTCTTGAAATTCCACGGAATAATGTTTACTCCTGGGTTGTTAAGCTACTGCTGTACGGGGGTTGTGTGAGATTCTGCAATTCCATATAGAATGTTTTCTATGTCCATGTTTTCATAGATTTTGAAGCCTAATGAGTACTAGGTTGAAGGGGATGAACCATATTTTGGGATCATCTCCTAGGCTATACCAATGTCTTGCATTTCCAAGGGATGGAATTTCGGGGTTATACTGCCAATTTTTGTTCTAGTCTTTTCTATGGTATATTCCTTCATCAATAATTATATCGTGGAGTTAATATCTAGAAGCCATAGCATTTTGGTGGGAACAGTAGTCCTCAAGAAGACAAGATTAGCTTCATTTCTTGCTAGAGAAATGAGAGTTGGATTGTCGGTGTAAGACCATTTCTTAGTAGGAAGAAAAGCATAGGGTTGTGAGAAGATGGATAGATGAGATAATCTACAGCCAAGCCATTGGAACTTGTCTCCACATTTATGTGATGAAATCATGTACAGTAACTCTCAATTCTTCTTCTGTGTCTGAGTGAAATGGCTTCATTGTCCAACAAAAATTTATTGCCCATACAGTCCTACTGGTTGGACATTTCGAGAGAAGAACATCAATAATAAGGTTAGTTTTCAAATAGTGAGTACTACTAGCACTACAATTTATTAACCTTTTTTTTTGCATTAAATTATTGTTGCATTTATTTCTGGTTCATTATTGTTATTATTATTTTGTTGTATGGTTGAAGAAGTTTGATATCATAAGTTGCCTTCCAATTAAAGTGTTGTGGTAGTTGGGTGTTATTACCACCTTTTTGTTGTTTGTTCCTCAGCTATCACCTTTCTTTGTGTTGGCCTATGTTCTGCTGCCTCACTGTTTGAAGGAAAGCTTCCTCACTGTTTGGAGGAAAGAGGCTCTCTGGAAGATGCTTGAAAATTTTGGTGGTGGGTAGGGCAATTCTATTTTCTTGACTAGGTGAAGCGTCTACTTCAGTTACAAATTATCAATTAATTAACATTTCTTGCAAAAAAATATCTTCCCATCATCCTCCAAATTGTTTCCCTTTTGGGAAAATGGTTGTCAAGTCATTCCAAATTCAAAAGAAACATCTTCTTTCACCATTACAAGTTGAACCCAGAATTTTCTTTAAGTTTTAGTTATGGAAAAGTAAGCTTAACTTTTTCTTTGAGCTGTTTCCAGCTATTGTCTATCAACCACAGAAAACAAAGAATTCTTCACCAGTTTAGTTGAGTTGGTGTGTGTGTGTGATCTCTCTGTATTATTTGACTTTGATGGTCACATGAGACACTACAACAAGCTCTAATGCAAAGACAGCTATTGGCACTTACATATCATGTGACTGAATGAACTTTCCCAACCATAAAATTAGAACCACAAAAATCATTATAATTATTATCTTTTGACTTTCTTCTTCGTATTTCATTTCTCCAGCACTAACTTAACTCTCTGTTCCTGTCCAAGTAGTGCCTTCCACTTGATAAGTTTTCAAGAAAAAAATAAAAAGGAACAAAAAGATTTATCATGTAGAAAATATTTCAGAGAACTTGCAATACTTTTTTTCTTTTGAGAAATTTATTAAAAGTACCATATTAGTTTATTTTGCCACTAATTAAAACTACTCAGTCATTATTCATAAGTGTATTATTTTAAATAGGAGTTGAAAGCTAATCACATTTGACATCAGAAATATGCAACACAATGATTAATGAATCCAAGACAATGATTTATAGGCATCTCATATCCTAAAATATGCATTCTCATGAGTTCCCACAGAGGTGAGTTGATTGTCTATATAAAATGAGCACTAAAACTAGAAAATGATGCGTTAATTTGGGAAGAGGGAGGAAAAAGACTGCTCTCCAGCTTTCCTTTCAAGAATATCAAATATCAGAACCTTTGATTAGCTTATCATAAAATATGCGATCATCCATCCCTCTGTTGCTCTCCAAAAGGGCAGTTTGAACAATTTCCTGTGCATTTTGTTGGGTGTGGGGAAATAGCGTTACTAATCTAATTCGTAGGAATAGCAGAAACATTAAGAAACTTGAACACCATTGAGAAAAACTAACCTTGACATCCCGGTGGGACAGGAACTTTCCCAAGCTGTGGATAATTGACCTCATATCTTCAACCTGAAATGCAATAAGATCATTTGAATAAAAAGTCTAATCAATGTCTCAAGGTTAATTTGAGAAGCATAGGCATGCTTACCCTGATGTAGCCAACACGATTACGATCAAAAAATCTGAAAGCCTGTTCCAAAACAAAGTAGGTAATGTTACTAACTTACTATGAGAAATCTTGGGGAAACAAGAAAAGTCAAACATTAGGGTTGGTGGTGCACATCGGACAAACCCCAATGGTTTACATGAAATCCCGTTCTATAGTGTGTACTCAACACTTATCACCCAATGAGCTCCACATGTTGGGAAAATCTTATAGTAATAAGTGTACCACATAACTAAGTATGTTAGTTAAAGTTGATTGTGGACTAATCAGCCTTATTGTTTGACTACTAAACATTAGCAGTCCTTGATCCAGACCACAAAGCCAGACATGACACATGAGAGAGAGAGGGGGAGGGAGAAAGCCAAATAACATCATGCCTGCAACAGTTCTTTGTCAACAGCCATTGTTCCTTCTTTCTTTATCTCTTCCTTCACAGTCTTTGCATCACTGCATGCCACTGAACAGGGATTCACCTCTGTAGTTCTCTCAGTAGTTTCCTTTGAATTTTTGGCATCAGCATCTGCCTTGCTAGTTTCAACCTCTTCCTAAAAGAAAAAATGAATCAAAAAGGAGCACGATAGGTACTAGCAAAGTTTGTCAATGATGAAAACAGTAGCAAATGAGGTAATCACATCAAACTCTTAACCAAAGGACCAACATATTGCCAGTAATCATCATATATATTAAAACAAATATTGAAGTTATATAGTCCCTCAAAGAACTCCTATCTGTCCATAGTTCCATATTCAGAAACCCCTCTATTCTTTAATAGAAGTACTAGTCCTCATAAGCTTGATTCTCTTCAGTGCACCTTGGACATTATTCATTAGCTTGATTATCTTTAGAATTTCATTAGTTTTACATTTAACTCATTTACACATTTATTGAGATCTTATATAGTCCAAACAAGATTCCACCAATTAGCAAAGAGATAGCTGTCCTTGCATATCAAGAAAGAAGAAATATATAACGATTTTAGAAGAAATCCACAGTTCCAGAGCACTGATAACCTTCAGCATTTTCTCCTACTATTCCCAGAGACAATGATATTATAACTTTTAAGATTTTTCTTCAAATTTAGATAGAAAATATAATGGGCAGAGGGAGGAGAAACTAATTTATCTTGACCTAAGGACAAAGAGGAAAAGAAAGGAAAGGAAAGTTACATCACTAGAGGAATCTACTGATGCAGTAACACTAACAATAACAGAAATTGACATCATACCTCCTTAGCAGAGTCATGTAGGGGAACTATATCTGGCATTTCTTTGTCTTCTTCTGGATCCTCCTCGGGATCTTCCTCGGGATCTTCATCCTCATCATTTTCATTTTTATTGAGATGTTCTACAAGACTTAGAGAAGTAGCCTCCTCCTTGACCGTAGGTTTTACATCTTCTGGCAGGTCTTTCTCAGAAAGTTCGGTTTTATTTGACTTAACATCTTCAACAGATTGATCTTTCTTCATGACCTTTTTGGCTGATTTCTCCTCATTTTCCATTTTAGGATCTTCTTCCCTTTGTCTTTTCCGTTGGTTTCTCTTGATGACAATCCTAGCACGCAATTTCTGAAGTATGGGAACAAGAAGGTTGGAAAACATAAATAAATAAAGCAGAATGCAATAGGCAAAAACCTTACATAATAATAAAAGATAGAAATAGAAAAGACAATTTGCATAGTTTCAAACATGCCTGAAGAAAAGACAAGAGACGAGAACCCATTTCATACTGAAGCATCTCATAGAAGGATTCCGCAAATAATGAAAGCTACAAAAAGACAGAAGTCATCAATCAAAAAAGTGTGACAAATGTCCATTTGCTGCCCAAATACTAAAGACTAGACATAAGCATCCAAATAAAAGGGAAAAGGAGACAGCTACACACCTCAAATGCTGATTCATCAACATTCTTGTCAGTATCCAAGAGCGAATCTAGTGATAATGATAACGACTGCAGCTGTGGGACAGAATATGAACAATGTCAAATGATATAATAAGAGAGTTATAGAAGAGAAAACAATTGACCTACTTTTGAATCCTTGCTCCCTGCACTTCGAAGAATGAAGCCTGGACGTCGAGGGGGTTCTTCACTTCTTTTCTTTTCTTTCAACTCTTTATTTGAAATCCCCTTAGAGTCATCATCTAGTCCATGTTGATCTTTAATTTCTTTGTCATCGTTCAGATGTTCCCTTTTTTCTGGTTGAGCATGATGAATGTTCTCAGAGACTTTTTGCTTATCTGTCTCAGGCTCTGTTTTGGTTGTGCACTCAGCCCTCTTTTCCACCAGCTTATCTTGCTTCTCAAGAGTCTCTGATGCTGATTCTTTTTTCTGTTCAATATCGTTTTCTAAGTTTCCATCACTGAAATTGCTTGTATGTTCTGAATTTTGGGAACCCAAATTTTGCAATGCAATATTACCCACCATGTCATCATCAACCTTTTTACTACAGGCATCAGTGGCATCATTTTTTTTCTCTGTAGAAGTCACTTTTCTTTTTGGCACCCTTCTAATTACTTTCTTCTTTACAGTTGTTTTTACACGAACATCCTGGGCTACTGCAGGGCTGCTTCCCTCAGGTGGACATATTAGCTTATCTTCAGCAGACTCACTCTCATTGACCGGTTTGACGTCAGGTGTTGCAGATGCATCTTCACTTGGCATCGTTTCCACTGAAACCCCACCAATTTTCTTTCTTTTAAACGTTTTAAGAACAGGAGCATTAGCAGATGACCCATCTGTCTGACCAGAAATATCTGGATCTATATTTTTCTTCCCAACATCTGTTTGATCTGGCAAGTTTTCCCCTTTATTTTCAGTTTCTCCCACTCCATCTTTCTTCTTCCTGGCAACTTTTTGTTTGATAACTCTCCTTACGATCTTCTTCTTGCCAGACTTTATTTTATCAACTGTGACAACACTTTCTTTTTGATCTTCTTTTACCACATTCTTGACAGCTTCACTGCTTTCATTCTCTTGTTTGTTCTCAACCATTTTATCATTCTTCTTCCCATCTGTGTCCACTGTTTTCCCTTTTGCTTTTCCACTATCTATCTCCTTTTTATCAACATCTGCTGTCGTTCCAGAGGTTGGAGCTTCTTTCTTCTTCTCTAGCTGGTTATCCACTTTTGAGCCTTGTGCATCTTTGCCTAAATTAAAGCCGAAATAAGAAGTAATTGACTAAGAGCTATCACTAATGTAACAATTAAATTTGTAGATAAGAATATAGGACTATTACCTTTGCCAGCATTCTTTTCGCCCAATTTCTATTTGGAAGAAGACAAGAAGAAAAGGGTCAGTATCTAAAAGACTAGCCCACCCTCCAGCCTCCACACACCATATATAAGAACAACCACTAAAAGGATAAATCAGATGACCGATATTTTAAAAGGGCAGAATACGAGATTGACTATCCAAACACGGACAAAAATGGTCCCTATAGCAAAATAGTAAATAACTAGACCACCTTCTTTGCCAATTAGAGCCGATATTATACTAACTAGACCACCTTCTTTGCCACCTTGATTTAGCATGGGATCAAGTCAAATGTACAGATTTGTGCATCCATGAGCAAATTTTTTTATTTTTTATTTTTT
>JAWZTD010000001.1:10342375-10353280 GCA_035221335.1 Echites panduratus | reverse complement strand
TTTTTTATTTTTTATTTTTTTTGTGGGTCAGTTCGGGGTTCAGGAAGTGTCTAGAATAAAACTAGGGCAGGTCTGGAATAAATCTCTCAAGGGGCAGAAGAGGGACATTCCATTCTTCTGATGCTTCTATATAAAGTGATAAATGAACTTGGACAAAGAAGAGCATGGTTCCACAATGACAGAAAGAGTGGCAAACCTGCTTTTTCAAGTTTTGCAGATTCTCTCTCTCTGCAATAGCTTTCTTGTGAGCAAGCCACTGGTCTCGCCATAAATCCAATGAAGGGAGACAGTCAGATAGATCAGGGACATACAGTACAGTGATCTCTTTATGACTGAAAAGCCCGTCCTTTCCAATTCTGTCATAGTGTACCTGCAAATGTATGAATGATCAGCTCCAAGATGGATGATGCCAATAAAAGTTGAAACTGTAAAAGCTAAAACTGATGAGGAAAATCTTAAGTGTACCACTTGGGTAGAGGAAAGATGAAATAATTATGTTATACGAGAAACTAAAAGATGAGATGCAACGTAAAATGATCCATGTGAGAGGAAGTAGATCCCTTATGATGTCTAAAAGTTCACCGAAAGTACCTAACAATAAGTCAAACAGGAAACAACAGGTAGTGCAACAGCCAAGGGCAGAAACAAGAAGCAGCTGATATGGTTCTCATAGAAACACCCCTATTAACACACCTCAGTAACAAAAAAAATCCTCCAAGAATGGATCAACAAAAAAGCATCTGAAACACAATATTAGTAGCACAAAACCTGTTCTACTTGGGAAAAAGATCTCTCTCTTTCTCTTTAAGGCCACATGCCGTCTTGATGTGTTTTGACCTACTGTTTTTTTAACTTCCCTTTATCCCTTTTTGTGTTAGGAAAGATAAGGGCATTAGAATAACTAAATAGATAAGCTAATAATCAAGTTCCAAACCAAGTCAAATGATAGAAAACCCATGGAGAGCTTATGCACATTATCACAAGCTTTTCACAATTGGCAAGCCTTCTGACAAGCTGGTCAATCATGGAAGAGAATGGGAAGGATAAAGAGAGAAGGTGTAGGTCACTGAAACATTTAGATCATTCAGAACTGCATGAATACATCTGCATATGAGGACACCAACAAGCATCCATAAAGGAAGAGCAAGCGACTTTTATCAGAAATGTATGCCTCCTCAAAAGGAAATTTAGATGCACAGCTGTTTACCTCAAGAAAACGGTTCCACTGTTTGCAGTTAGCCAAATCAAGTTGAGCTACGTCCTTTGAATATCTATTGGTGAGAACAATTTCAGAAAAATCCAAGAAACAAAAAGAAATAAGAGCTGAGAAAAGACAGTATGGAACAGACCTAAGAGCTGTCTGAATCAAAGAAGAATCATCTGTAGATGGATCTCCTCCATCAATAGCTTTTCCAGGACCTCCGATGGCCATTAAACGGTTATTCTTTCTTAGAAGAGCAAATCTAAGCATATTACAGAAGTGTGGAATATGGTCCTCATAGATTCTTTCAGATGACAGCTCTTCTAAAGCACTGTGGCTCAAACCACTCATCAAAATCACCTAGATCCAACAAAGAGAGTACAGTGAAAGACAGCACACTTGCAGCTGAAAGTTTATACTTCTAAGAATGTAAAAAATAAACAGAGCAAAGATCATTTTAAGCACCAACCAAATCAAATCCATGATGTATTATTAGCATCTCAAATGATAATTTAGTGGGTAAGTAATCAGTAATCATGCTTCAAGTCCTTCAAGAATGGAACTTAATTACTCCACCAAACCCCGTCATAGTCTTACTTTAATTTCAGGTAATCCCAAACCTAAAGCTACGTTTAGAATATCATTTCCATCGGTTGTTATTCAAAATGGAACTACTACTCAATACTCAAAACATCTGATTCAAGTAGGGAAAAAAAAAAACTCTCTTTGAATGCTCTATTCCAGAGTTATCAGTATACCAAATTTACTAGCTTCCAATGTCCTTGAAAAGGTCAATCTTTCAGATATTCCAAACATAAAGTTGCAATCCCCAAGAATGTTAATACTGGGAAAAAGGAAACTATAATTCACTAGATAAACCATAAATAATGTGCAACTAAAAACTTCATGCACTGATCTTGCAACACCACTAGAAAGCGAACTGGATAGTACCTAGATCAATTGGTAAAGATACCCTCCCCCCATTTTTCATTTAGTTCAAGAGTTGAAATATTCACCAATTGTTTTAAGTTCCCAGATTCATGAAACAAGTACAAACTAAAACATAGTCTTTAGCAACACATAAACTTACACCACATGAAACATTGCAGCCACCTAACTGACAACCACCAACAAAAAGTACAAGCTTCCAGTCTATAGCAAACCGCTATATCATCAAGCATGAGAAGTTATGTACCAGTAAAGGCCAATTTGAAGTTTGAACACATTTTTTTTCTACTGTGTAATAGTCAAAAGCAAAACATTTATCCCTTTTTTCTCATAGGAGGGGAATTTAGTAATCTGAAACCAGGAGACGCAATGTAGATTACAATTGACCAAGTAATATGTTTCACCATGTAACAAATAATTCAAAGATTCCAATGTAATATGAAATGACATCAAATTTTCGGATGATCTTGCCTTACACAATCATAAGTACTCCAGATCATTTTCCAACATCAAGTTGCTTAAGAGGACAAGCGTGAAGGAGTGTTTATTTGGTTCATCTCCAAGAGGGTATTTTTCCACTTGTTCATCACATTTATGATCGTATACTCAGAATAATAACAAAGGTTTTAATATCAACAGGATTCCAAAGAAAACATCTCAATTAGTATAGGTTTATCACTCATTTAGAGGAGCTAAAGCCCTAGCAACATCACTTGACTAAATAAAAATATGCAATCAAGAGGGTACAAAATTAACCAATTGTAAGAGAGAATTGACCTTTGAATTCCACACAGTATTTCCACATTCTGATTTCCCATGTTGCCCATCAGATGACTCGGAATCTATATATTTCCGCTCAGCTGCACTATTATCTTCAACAAAATCATGCTCAAAACTGTTCCATCAGAATATAACCAATTACCAGCACATAGTTACATTTTACATAAAAACCTGGAATTGTTATTTGTAATAGATTTCTTGATCTTCAGCCATTAAAGCTAAATTAGAAAAAGTACCACCGTTCTGATGGCTCAATCTTATTCAGAATTTGAGTTCAAATGTTGATATTCAAAAGAACTAATCACCCACAGAAACTAAGCAATTTTATTACTGGAACCAATGTCTCACTCTTATAAACAAAAAGGGCAGAAAACAAAAGGGATATTCAACTTCAGAAGGACAACAAAAGGAATCCAATGGCAGAAACACATAACATTTTCCAGGAAAACAATGCAAATGAGACAAATTCAAGTACCTGACAGGTGTGTATAAAGAAAGTTTCAGATTCCCCTTTGGCCACTTTACAACTACCTATAATCAATGAAACTACCAGGGTTAAAACAAAAGATAAAAAACTAATTATCAACCCAAAGCATAAGAACAGTAAGACCTTGGAGCATTCTGGTGATATGGCAAGCCTGGTGTATCGCTTATCAAGAGACAAGTAATCCCTCTCTACCTCTACCAAACAAGAAGAGTGGACCTGCAGAGAAAGTAAACTTGTTAAGAATGATTTAATTATTCTGCCGAAGTGACAGAATCTTGGAACATGGTTTTACAACTATACAAGAACTCAAAGAAAGAGATTTCTAAACAACTCCACGTCTGAAAAGGATGTTGAAAACAAAGAGCTATTATGAACCAAAAAAATATAGCTCCCTTAACTGGGTTTCCATAACAAGATAGAAAGCAATATCAGGAACAATGTTGAGGAACATACTCTCAAGGGTTCAAAAAATGGCTTTAGGATATAACAAAGTATTCTGTACAAATTTGCTCAGGAGAATCTCTAGAGGTGAATCAAAATACCAAGAAATGTAGCAAAGAAGTCTAGGACCAAGCAAACAAAAAGGAATGAAGGAACCAGGTTGGAGGTAGCAGAAATGTAAGAAGCTAGGCTGAATCAATTTAGATGCATAATAGAAGAAAAGAAATTTTTCATAGGGAGATATAGAAAATTTTGAAGAAAAAAAAAAATGGGATGGAAGTTAATCACATGGGTAATGGGTTACTGAAAAGAAGAAAGCTCTGCTTCAAGATCCTGGCAGTGGTTTCCTGGAGAATGAGATATCTCCTGAGTATTGAGTTCTATTTATAATTTGATGACTGAGTTACCGTACAACTTTTACCTTGCAAACATACTCTCTTCGTTTTTCTTTAATAGGTGAACGCCGCCTTCAGTATGACAGAACATCGAGTTAGTTGACTAACAGCTTAAAATACAAACTACAGTTGGAGACAAATTAATGAAGACAACCTATGCATGACTTCACGATGTGGGGATTCTCTTCGAAGAGATCTACCATCCTTTGTTAGTGAAGGGCCTCGACGCTCTCTGGAAATCCGGGCAGGAGTTCTATCACGCTCTCTGGAAATTCGGGCAGGAGTTCTATCGCGCTTAGTTCTAATTTCAAGTTTCCGTTCTCTTTCCCTTACTTTGTCCTTCTCCCTTTGCTCCAAAATGCGTTCTTTTTCACGTGCTCTTTCTCTTTCACGCTCCCGGTCTCTCTCACGTAGTCGTTCACGTTCCTTTGCCCGTTCTCTATCTTTTTCTCTCTCCAGCAAATAATCTCTATGGTGTTCCTTTTCCCTTCGGTCAAGTTCCCGAGGATATGCCACTCTGTCATTGTTACGCTCATCAACACGTGAAGGAACACCTCGGACTGATATAGTACTTGGATAATCTGCATCAAGTGATGTCCCACGGAGACCCTTTCTTGTTCCATAATCCCTGCCAGGAGGAAGGCTTACTCCATAACCAGGGTTGGAGGAACCCTGGCCATACAAATATTCATCCACATTTCTCTGAGGTGCAGACCCTAAAATTGATGGATTTGGTTGTCCCCCAAATGATGACCCGCTTAACATGGATAAACTGCGAGAATTTGGATCGATTCTCCCACCATAAGCAATAGGATCTTGGCCTGGATGATGATCCTGCGCTGCATGACGAAGAGTACTAGGCCGTGCTGCAGCATAATCAGCTTGTCTGCCAGAAATTGGTTTCTACTCAGTGCAGGAGGACAGAGTTCCAATTCAAGGAAGCCATTCATGGATGTATGGTTCATAGATACTATGTTATTACCACAAAAAACGTTGCTCACATTATATTAACAGGCAAGGACAACACACAAGATCACCCAAATATATGACTGCAAACTACTGGCAGTGGGAGCAAAGTACACAATAGGTCAATTAAATAAGCATACTTCAACTAACAATAAACATACCTAGAACTTCCATCAAGGGATTGGATCTTTAGCATTTGCTCTTGATGCAGTATAGATGCTGGATCCATGCGCTCATTATATATCTCAGGCTGTTCAAAAGTAAAAATCATTATAACAGTTTCATAGGCATTATACGACAGAATAACATTAAGGTATCCTGAAAAATATTTAATCCGAGTCGAAAAGAGTATTAAAAAATAGAAAAAAGGTTTGAGAGGGATTTTACAATTGGTATAGATGCTTAATCCATGCACTCATTATATATCTCAGGCTGTTCAAAAGTAAAAAATCTTTGTAACAGTTTCAGAGGCATAAAGATACTTTTCAGAATAATGTTAAGGTATCCTGAAAAATATCCAGTCCAAGTTGATAAGAATACTAAAAAATAGGAAGAAGGTTTGAGAGGATTTTAAAACATTATATACCAATAAGGTACAATTGGTACTTTCCAAAAATATTGAGAAAGCACCAATCCATGTCAATTATAATCTACTACAGAAAGATGGATCCAATTTGACACAAGGAATATTGCAACTGTATCCAAACTGAAGAATCCAATAACATCTGATTTCTTTTGTTCGGGAAAAAAAGGGGGTGTTTTAGTAATTAACATGCAAATTATACGAGAGAGAGAGAGAATTACTTAGGGAAAAAAGGAGCTTAAACAAACAAATTCCAAATTCTGCTACCTGCTGCTTATGATTGAAGGCAACTGAATCAGTATATCTCCCAGCAGGTTCAGTGGGCAAATCTCGTCTAACATAAGTACCATGCCGATCTCCATATTGGCGCCTGTCCCCAGGTGTATAATCAGAGATCCTATCAGAATATAACTGGTCAACTTTATATCCGCGGCTTGCTGATGAGACAAAGTCCCCAGATGTGAATTTAGGTGAGTCTGGCATAGAGGTGCTATAGCCAGTACGGCCCTCTAAACCAGATGGAATGGGTCCTTTAGTTCCCATTTGAGAGATCTAAAAGGTGAAACACAAGAAACTCTTAGAAACTTAAATAAATCTCATACCACAGAATATCTCCAATACAGCGACTTAACATTCAGCAAATAAAAATAGTACTCAAACAATTCTAAAGACGATCACTATTTTGCCACAACTGATGGCAAAAATGAGAACAGAAACTTCTATGTTTGTTTAATACTCTAAAAGCAGAAACAATTATAGGAAAG
Source organism: Echites panduratus (assembly GCA_035221335.1). Taxonomy (NCBI): domain Eukaryota; kingdom Viridiplantae; phylum Streptophyta; class Magnoliopsida; order Gentianales; family Apocynaceae; genus Echites; species Echites panduratus. Next base: position 10,346,715 of record JAWZTD010000001.1, on the reverse strand, counting down.
AACAGCAAGACAAATAACAATGATTTTAAGACCAAAAAGCTATTTTATCAAGTAACTTAATGTAAACAGGATGGGTACTTAAATCACAAAATTTGTCTTAGAGCAACAGGGAACAAAAATATGGTAAAAAGAAAGTTATAGAATTCTTCCGTAGGTTTCAAGTATTTTACATTTCTAAAGGCGATACTGGATCCAAAGAAGGGGTTGAATCAGAAAAAGATGGCATTAAACAAAACTCCATCCGCTAATGCTCTAATTACCAATGCAAAAAGCAATAAGGGAAACATTCCAAATTCTGACACTCAAATGGACCAACTTCTTTCAAATCATTGTAGAAATAGAAGAAAAAGGAGGGGAAAGAAAAGCATATTGTATGTCTGAGGCAACAGGCCGTGTCAAAAACCATATAACTGATCTCACATATTATAAACACGGAAGAAGTATGTGTGTTCACAGAATTTCAAAGATGCATAGTGATATTCTTTCCGTGGAAAAATTCATGGAGAAACTTAATTCCTACTATTTATAAATAAATGCAGCTAAGAAAACAAGTAGATCTTTTAATTTTGGATCTACAAAAGCATTAATGATAAGTGCTTATAGGACATGAACTTACAAAAGTTGATACATGTTAACACGGCAAAAGAGAGCAACAGGTGAAGAAAAATGAATTCCATTAATTACTTCAATCAATAAGGCAACATCAAACAATAAGCAGCATTTAACTGACTTTCATTCTTCCAAGATCTTTTACTAACATGAATGACTCTGAAACTAAACAATTTTCAGTGGGAATGAAGTAATTGCATTAACTTATGCTTTCTCCTGTATATCTAGATGCACCTGGCCCAAAGATGAAACAAATAAAATTTTGCATTCTTATGGAAAAAATTTGGGCATATTTAATAAAATTTTGTGCAGAATAAAAAATGCATTAATAAATAGCTGAGCATATTCATCACGTTGAAATGCAATTTGCAAATAATAAAGACCAATAAATCGGTGACTGAATTATATTGTGCATATGTCCAAAACACAGGTAGTCTAGTGCACACTCTTGTTCATCGAACTGATTTTTCCATCTAACTCTAAATTGACTAAGGAAAAAATAATTTCTCATAGCAACCTAGGCATATACCATGTATCAAAATTAACTAGACAACCTGTGAGATTCTTTCCTTTACATACTCCTCTATATGTTCATCCAAGATTACCAAATATATGTTCTTATATATTAATCACGTGGGAGGACAAATATAAACATTTCAGTCATCAGATGTTAGTTGAAGACTCTTTTGAATTTGTGAATGAGTTTGTAATTAATTACTAAGAAATATCTGTGCATAAAATGAACTTTGCCATATATCTATGGCAATAATGTTTGCCTCCAACTCCTTTTGTTTAAAGCTCAGTCTGCAATATCAATTTTCTTCTCCCAGGTGAAAGCAGGTCCTGTTATAGTTAGTTTTACTTCTCCAGATAGAATTAAAAATCAGAAAACAGTAAAAGCAATTAGTATTACATCTTACATCTTCATTAGCCAACAAACCCTTCCCATACCAATTAACACTTCCAAAAGAGGATAGCATTAACAACACTACGAAACGTGATAACTCCTGACCTGTTGAGCTGCAGAACTGTAAATCGAACTGTACTGCACCCCATAATGTGGCCCAGAAGAAGGATGGCCATGACCTCCTCTAAACCCACTCACTTCTTCCTGTGGACCTCCCAAGATTGCAGAATGGCGAGAAACTCCCGAGAGCTGTGATGTTCCTTCTGGCCCCCCAACAGAACTCACAGGGTAACTTGAACCCAACTGTAGCATAAGAATAAATAACTACTAAATAACGGACAAACATTAAATTCCCAGAAAAGTCCAAAATTAGCATCACAATCCCATACGTGCAAAGCAGAACAAGAAAAAAATATGAATCAAGAAACATCATTTGCACAAATATAATATTAAGAGAAAAACAAATATATCAGAGTAGCTGCCAATCAGCTGGAATTAGAAATATCTCTTGAACATGACATTTATAAGCAAGGCAATCAACAAAGTTACCAAATTTCGAGAACACAATAATAACATTTATCATCAAGGTATAATCTTTGAAACGTCATGGCTTCCCTGAAATTACAATTAAAAAAAGAATTTCACCAAAAACATAACCTACAAAAATAAAAAAGAGTTTCCATTACATTCATCAGCACGTTAAAAACATTTACGATCAATTTGCAATCTTTGAAACCCCATTACTTTAAAGAAATTACATTCACCAAAAATTTCGACTAGAACGTAAACCTTCAAGAATAAAAGGTGTTTCCACTGCACAAGAAAAACTCTAAAAACAAAGGTGATTTAAGAGAGATAGAAAAAACATACACTCTGAGCAAAAGCCGATTGAGAAGAGTAAGGTTGTTGCTGGTGACCATATCCATTGCTCCCGCGAGATGGGTACATGCTTTTCCAATTAAAAACAAAGTTGAAAATAAAACAAAACCTGCAAAACAATTCCATGAAATGAATTAAATTAACGAATAAATCCCATAGGCCAAATTAATGAATTCAAAATGAAAAATGGGCTTAATCAATCAATTCAAGCTGGAAAACTCAAAAACCAAAACCTGCAAAGCAATTGAATTTTACTAAAGAAGTCTCATGCTGTGGAACAACGGAATCAGTATTGAGAAAAACAAAAATTCAAACAATCGGTTCCAGAATGGTAAATTTGAACACATACACAAAGAGGTGAAAAAGAAACCAAAGGGTTTAGGAAGGCATTTTTTGCAGTCTGTTTCAGGATTGACGATTGAGACTCCAGAGGCCGCTTAATGATGGTAGGGCTAATTACACTCACTCGGGAAGCTGTGCCTCACACGTTTTATAGTATATTCTCGTTTGATAAACGCTTTTATCGTTTCTTCTCGTTTGATAAGCACGCTTTTTAGGCTTGATTTGCTTTTATCAGCTTTTCTTTTCTTACCTCATCCAAATAAATAGTTTTTTTTTTTTTTACCAAATAACCTTTTAACCTTAATTCATTGGGTTGGAATTGGAATTATAAAAACTTTATAAAATATTAAAATCCATTCAATACTTCCTAAGATTTTTTATGTTTATTTTAAAATTATAGGATTAATATAATAATTCTTTCATAAAAATTTTAATTTAAATCAATAAAAATATGTTCCTTCTTTACAGTTATTATCATTCTTTCATGTAAATAACTAATATTATTATTGTTATTTTCATTTTTTAAAATATAAATTCATTTTTGGCATATGTGAGATACCCATTTTCTCATTTGCTATATAAGGGTTTTTTTTAATGTGAAATTTTTTAAGAAAACAAAAATTGTTATATGTTATGATGATGATGATATAAATATAATAGTACTGTGTACATAATGGTATTATTGGACCAATGCTAGCTTTTACCAATTAATTAAGGTTGCGTCGCTTAAAATGGGTGATGAATAAGGAAATGCTATTGGGTCTCAAGCCAATTTTTTTTGGACAACAAATTTAACCTATTTATTTGTGATATTGAATAAGGATATGGTGTTATTCCTTTTTGTTGTGAATAAAGTCCATCCCATGAATAATAATAATAATAATAAGGGCTGTATAGAGGATTAGGTCTGATTTTCATGTTCAATAGTTTTTTTTTTCAACTAAATAAACAAATAATCAATATTTTTAAAAATTAAGTTGTGTCATTTCTAAATGTCAAATACACATAACTTTTAACCATTTTTAATATCACATTTAAAAATGGATTTACCATTTATTTATTTATTTTAAATTATTATTATTATTTGAACTCATGAACGTTATTTGTGGATGCCCATCAAAACCAAATCTAGAAAAATTTTAATAAGATTTGAATTAAAAACTTATGATTTACATACTTGTCATTCGTTGGTAACTAATTTTGGATAAAAAATTTTAAAAATTTTGGCCAAATAGCATTACCCAATTTAAAATACATCTCAAGGCTACTCTTCAATTTGACTTTTTTAACAGTATAAATAAATAAGAATAAAAAATCTATATATATATATATTTTTTTTTTGACACTGGATCAAAGGATTCATCGCACAAATCTCAAAACTTGGGAAACTTGGGAGGATCAGCATTTACCTTTTTTTTAAGGCTAAATTTTAAGATTAGAATGTTATTGAAAATTTTGTGCTATAACTAAAATCCTTTTAACATAATTAAAAATCTTAGAAGATTTTAGGATATCTTATTTGAGAGAATTGAATATTTCTATTTCTATTTTAAAACAATCAAAATTTAATATTTTATTTTTGAATGAGTCAAAATTTTATAAA
>JAWZTD010000001.1:10331869-10342275 GCA_035221335.1 Echites panduratus | reverse complement strand
TCATAAGAGGGTTTTCTTTCTTTCTTCTCTCTAAGATCAAAATCCAGGCTACTGCTGCAGAATCTTGAATCAAATCAAGAGAAAATAGTTGCTTTCAAGAAATTTTTAGGCTGATTCAGCATTTCTTAATTAGATTGAATCAGAGATGGTTTTTCTGAAACAATTCTATAGACGATTTTTCAAGCATAAGCAATAAGTTTAACAAAATCACAAACAACCCCAATCAACAACATACCATCCATCTCTGATGAAAACACACAAAACCTGGCAGCACAGGCTTTATATACCAAGATATGTGATTGCCAGATGAATAACCTAATAATGGATTATGCAGAAATATGACTTCAGAAGCATAGTAATATTACGGTAGCTGAGGCAGGAAAAGCATGTCCTGCTCAGGATCTGCAGGAACCCTCCATCTTCAATTATCTGCAGCAGGAAAAGCACATGAAGTTCATTTATTTGCAGGTGACCTGTAAAATAATCAAGAATTTTCTTGGAAAACAAAATCAAAGAACTTAGCATTTGAAAAACAATTTAATTTTCCCATGTGTTTCTTGTTTATCTGGTCCATACAATTGACCCATCAAGTACGACTACACATTCAAGTCAAAAGGAATATGATATATCATATTATACTACTATTTGTTATTGTTATTATTCTGCACACTGCAATTGCCCTATAGGTTATTATGGCTTCAATTCTAGTAATGGCTTCTATCCACTATGGAACTGCATTGAAATGGTTCATTCAACAATTGATCTGCAGGTAGGGATCAGAATAGCAATATAGGATTTACTGCCTTGCAGTTGCTCCCATGCCAATTGGCAGACATGTTTCGTCAGTAGCATTATGTGTCAGAAAGGATGCAATTATGTCATCAATCAATGCAGGCAAGTAACCACCAGATGAATATTTAGTATGGTCATGTATTCATACTGTAAACAATAAATTTACAAAAAAAAAAATCCTCTTTAAGCTGCAAATTAGCATCAAGAAGGGGAAAACAATGAATTTCAATGGTTGAATCAAAATCCCTCTTCAATCGCACACAAATAGAAACATGTTATGGTTACACACAAGTACAAACATATTGGATGCTGAAAAGCTATCCAAAACTGCTTTTGACTTTTGCAGTTCAAGAGTAAAGTTTCCTTCTTGGCAAGTGTCTCTCCTCAAATAATTAGGGTCTAAAAAGACAGTTTTCATTTTTAAAATCATAAGTCACTCTAATCTCTTGCGTATCAAGCAAAATATTTCTGTTTCGGGTCATTAACTATAAGACAACAACTTAGTGAGTTATAAGTCAGCAGTTTGTCCAGTGTAACCTTTACTAATCACTGATATGGATCATGAACAATTGCTACAGAATTAATTGTGATTTAATCTAATAACTTTCTTGAGTTTCCTAATTAATATACTTTTTGATAGCTCTCTTAACTAGGTTATATATAAATCTTGTTCTTTATGTAGTAACTACTTAACTAAATGTTTGATACCATCGCCAATTGGTCTGAAGAAATGGATCTAATAATAAGTATGACCTACGGCAACAAAACTATATTACTCAAATCAGTGATTTTTGCAATTAATTATAAGCATTTGTACATCAGAGTTGGAGATTTCCACTAAAATTGATACATTTAAAATAACATGGTGTTCTAGTTTTCCGGCCATGCATAGACTTATCAATAAAAAAGAAATTTCTTCATGAAAGTATGCTGAAACTTATAGAAGGGGGACAAGATATTCATATTTCAATAAAGAACATAAAGAGTGATGTAAAGTTTAATGAGAGCTATCTAATGTATTTGGTGAAATTCATGTTCATACTGATCATTAAGTTCCTAAGTAATAATTTTCTCAGCAAAATATCATCCTCTTATCATTCAATTCTGTTCTCTGACCAATTCTAGGGTGCAAATTTTACTACATCGATAACGTCATTCTAAGTCACACTCAATGTAGTGTAATGAGAGACTTTAGTATTTAACTGAGGAAGCGCACCAAAAATGTGAGCCGAGGCCTCCAAAACCAATTGGCTAGGAGTTCAAACGTTTTCCATGAAAGGTTTATTTTCCTCTCTAGCAGGTTATAACTACCTTTGAGCTACAAACAAAACTAAGGAACATTGCTCTCTGCATATTTCTAATTCCAAAGATCACAAGATTATTAACAATAGCTTTAAAATGTGGAGTAAGGAAAAGAAATTACATCAAAAGTTGCAACTTTGGATCAATTTCAGTTCTTCAATATGCATCTTCTTAGGATTCTTTCCTCTAAAATTTTCAGCAAGTCATGCTTTCAGCAATCAAGAGCAAGTGAAGGTCAATATCCTTATATGGAGCAAACCTTTCATATTTAAGGAAATTCTCTTTTCTTCTTACATAATTGCCAAAGCCAAGCTTTATTACCAAAGAGAAAAGAATTCCAAAGCCAAGTTTTATAAACTCATAATTATCCAAATAGCATCATCTGTAACTGATATTTTAGGAAATAGGCAAAGATATATGTATATATTTATATATATGAAAATTTGGGCACATTCCATTAAAAAGTAGTGAAGTAGCGTTCTTGCACCAAGTTAATGCATGAAGTCTCCAGTATCCCTGTATGTTGATGTTGCTTATTATACTTGCAGAACAGAGAAGCATCCATAATTAATATATCAATATTCCACAACCATAATGTATCTGCAAAGCTATCAATTTTCCAATTAGCAATAGTTTGTTTCTTAATTTGCTCAATACTACAAATGTTTACTTCACAACTACATGAAGTAACACCTAATGTTGAAATTTCTAGGCTATATATACAAGGGATTGATGAAATTCTATGCTCATACATGGTGGAATATGGTTTAAGGTCATCAACTCCCCACCATTACCTTAAAATTCTAACATCAACTCTTCGTAGTTCATTAAAGTTAAATAATTCAATATTCATTCAGTATGTAAAAGGAGCTGCTAGTTAGTGTTTTGTTCCCTTTCTTTTTTAAAGAAAAAGAAAATGCCAAACCATTTAGGCTAAAGTTTACACTATTTGAAATTTATAAAAATAATATAATATAAGCAAACACCATCTTTTTTCATTTTTATCTTTATACTCCATTATGTTGTAGTATTTGTATTTGCTATATTAGCTGTTTTGAGGAAAAAGTTAACTCATTTACCATACCTAATAATTGTCACGGAAAAATTAAAGAAATGTGACAAGTATTGATATACAAAAGATATCACAGTATTATATACTTTAATATCAAATTTTAAAAATAAAAATTGCCACTTTTTTATTCTTTTTGGAAAAAGAGTCATAGTAATACTTTGGACAAAGTCAATTGTCATACCTTTAATTTTTTTTTTCAACCAATTTAATACCTATATAATTTACATGCGACCAAATTAATACTTCCTATGACTTTCTGCTTAAATTCCTATCAACAAGGCATGTGCCCTCCTCATTAACACCGACAACCTTGAAATATTAGATATGGTTGATAACCAAGTACGAATCAAGAGTTGGGTTGCTTCTAAATGCTTCAACCAGCTCGATAATCAAACAATTGGGATGGATAAATTTGGTGTTAATGCCATACGATTTCTCAAATCTAAATAAATTCACAATCATCAGATACGGTGATTTGGCAATGATACTGGGAACAAAAGGATACAACTTTACCAGTGGTTGTATCTCTCCCTATTCGCAAATGGAAGATTTAATTGATTGGGAATGTACGGGTATGGGTTGTTGCCAAATGACAATACATAAAGGTTTAAAAAAATTCTCTAAAACACTCCGTGGTATGAACTATCACACCAAGGTGTGAAATTTTAACCCTTGCTTCTATGCCTTTCTTGGAGAAGAGGACAAATTTATTGCAGATGGAATGATTGCAATCTAGAACCAAAAAAAATCATTTCTAACGCTTTCATGACTTCCTCCGGCTCACCCACAATGACTTACCAGCTTTCTCTAATATTTTTTTTCCCAATTTGTTTTGTCTAACACATCTTACATGCAAGGGGTTTGGGGAGGGGGGAAGAATTTTAATATTTTGACTCTTTTACCTTCCTACAATGAACTTACAAGGAAAGCACAAGCCTTTTTGGTCAAAATCTAAGTAAAAAGTCATGAAAAATATTACTTTGGTAGTACGTAAATAGTATATGTATTAAATTGGTTAAAAAAACTAAAAGTATGGCAAATGATTTTGCCTCAAGCTTAAGGTATTACTATGGCTATTCTCTCAAGGAAAAATTATTGTTTTGACTATTTTGCCTTCCTACAACGGAGACACTAGGAGAGTAGGTGTCTTTGTTTCCTAGAAAGTTATTAAAAGTATTACTTTAAGAGTACGTAAATTGTATAGATATTAAATCAATTAAAAACAAAAAAATAAAGACATAACAGTTTATTTTGCTCTAAACTTAAAGTATTATTATAGCTAATCTTCCATTCGTTTTATACCAAATTACTATAGTGGTTTTAAGTTAAAACTTTTAACTGCAGTGGTACTAAATTGCTTCTTTTTTTGTCACAAATTAACTTCTATTCCTACAAATGCTTTATTCTAACCCATAATAACTGGCCCATGAAGACAATGTATATAAATCCACATGTATTACATTTTTTGACTTCAAATATTCATAAATGCTGAAAATTAGTGTAACGATTGTGAAATTTTTAGCTTATGTTGGAGTATCATCCATTATAAATAATCTTTAAATATCCATTATAATTTTGGGTTCCTTAACTGTTTTGAAAAAAAATTTTAAAATGAAGATTTTAAGTCTTATTTTGTCCATCACTATTTAGAAGTCATTTGAAAAAACTTTTCATATCATTTAATATAAATTATTATTAGTTTATTATGTATTTTATTGATATTTTATTATATTACTCTTATCTTCTTTTTTTTTTCTAATCAAAATTGTTAGTTTCATTAATATATAACTAAGCATATAATAAAAAAATACTATCTTAATTTTTTTAAAATAACGATAAATGATTCATATTTAACTTAGAAGGAAGTATTTCAATACTATTCTTTCAGGATCTTCTTGGATTTTTGTAAAACCTCGTTGTAGTTAAGGTCTCCGCCTCCAGAGTTCATTTCTACCACTTGATCTTATCAATTAAAGTTTGAAACTTTACTTCAAGAACTTCAGACATACTTACCCCTACAGCACAGACAGGGATCCAGTTATTACTCCGTCCGGTCAAAAACTGCAGGTCTACAGGCATGGTCTAGGAGGCCTATTTTGTTCAGAAAGTGTTCTAAAACCGCCCCTATTATGCCTTAGTTAATAATAACTGGAACTATTAGCGATTCTGTTAAACATAAAATTAGTCGTTTAATCAGTTGACACCTGTTCTCCAGTTGTAGCTTTAATGGAGCCACTGAAACTCAATGGTGGGGTACGGAGAAAAGGAGACAAGGAGAAAGAAAAGGGGCCTTAAAGAAAATTGAGTGCGAGGCTTCTGACCTCCACCATTGTTAAAAGTGCGTTTCTTTCACTCAATGACCAACACCTGGCCAAGCCATAGACATGCTAGAAAGAGGGGAACCAAAGAGGGAAGAAACCAAGAGACAGCCAGCCGATCCCCAGTTCGCAGGAATCCATGCATGTATCATGAAAGACAACCTAAGAGATACTTTGGTGATAAAATATATGCTCGAATAACATGCTTTTGATGAAACCAAGAAATCAAAAAATCATTCATGGTACGGTAAACACGTAGATCCAAAATGTGTCCCAAGGATTGCTCTGGCCAAGAACATACTTTAACAGCAAAAAAAAAAAAAGCACCCAAAATCACGAGAAAAACGGAGTCAATAAATTCAATGGTATTGAACAGGGTATAAGCAGTAATGGACATTTTAGTTTGAAATGGCTTTGAAAGTTTACCAGATATGAGGATGGGGAGTGAAAGGAACAAGCTTTTTGGCAAACTCAATTCTTTCCCTTTCCCTTTTGGTCAGAATGTCGGCCGCCATTGCCGTAGCAGAGCTGCAAGCCGGCATCAAATCTGGGCAGGAAGTGATGGTGGTGATTCTCCAAGGGTGCAACGGCAGCATTTGATGGGGCTGCAGTGCTGATATAGAACGCAGATTGTCCGTCTATGGGCGTAAACCTCTGGATTTGAGGCAACAGAGACGGCGTAGAAGAATTGGACTGAAGGGTCCCCCTATTGAAACCAGCAAGGCCGGAAGAAGATGAAGAAGAAATGGTAAAGTTCAGATTGTATTCACCGTTTCCGGAATTATTATTGTTGCTACTCCCACCAGCGGCAGTGGTCACAACTGGGACTAGATGATCTGGGACAAAGGAAAAATGGGGAATCTCTGAGTGATGATCTCCGGTGACACTAAACAGTGGCGAAGACACCGATGCCAGCGATTGTTGGAGATGATTTCCCAGCTGGATTTGCCCCAAAAATCCAGTAGATGATTGATGTGCAGCACGAGTGGAGGAGGGGCCTAATAGGCCTGTGGTAAAATAATCCATAGTAGAAGACCATTGCCTGGGAGATTTCTGGAAATGATTAGACTCACTTGACGTTCCATTATTGCCGCCGCCTCCACCACCGGCATTTTGGTGAACTGAACCATTTGGACTAGTGGTGTTGTTGTTGCCGGTGTTGCTAACATTCGCAGCACCATTAATACCACTAGTTAACAGCTCAGTGAAGGTTGAACTCTGCGAAATAGGGTTCACATTCTGGTGTTGTTGTTGGCCAGCACGAGAAGATTCATTTTCCTTTTCCTTCTCCTTCTCAGCTGCCCTTTCCCTAGCTCGTTCCCGTGCCTTAATGCGGCTTTCAGACCGAGAAAGGGACAAACCAGAACCCTTGCTGGTCTCAGAAGTGCTGCTACAAGCAGATTTTGACAAAGTCCCATGTTGCTGTTGAAAATTAGGTTCACCTTCCATTTCAACTTCTGCTGAATCAAACCCATGTTCAGTTCCTGCACTAGACCTTTTTTCATCACTTAGCTGTTGGGGGGTGTCCGGAAATGATGTATTAATTGAAGGTAGCTCAGTAATCGAACCAGCCGCTGCCTTTAGCAGCCATTCCACGGCCTTGCTGGGCTGATCATAACCAAGTCTATCTTGCAGATCATAGAATTGTATCGCCGTGTTCACAGATAGCCTAACCCGCCGGTCTCGAAGTCCTTTGGAGGTCCAAACTTTGCTGTGCCGGTCTTTACCTCCGGATGCTCGAGAAACCCTAACAATCCTAGAGGAAGGAAATCCACAGAGCCTACCAAGACCAGCAGCAGTACTGATATCAATTCCAACACCGCCACCTCCTCGGCCTCCTCCGTTACCACTGGGCCTCTTGACCTCTCCATCGGCCTCTTCTTCATCTGGGCACTGGTCTTCCCTCTTGTGGCCTATCTTAGATGAGTCAATCCTACCATTTCCATTGCGGATCCTAGGAAACTTACAACTTTGGGTTTGCATCTCCTCCACCTCCATGCCACTTTCATACCTTTCTCAACCAAAAATCTATGAAAGAATCACAAAAAAGCCCAGGCTGCTTTGAAAATTAGCTATCTTTTCCGAAGCACAGTTCCAAGAGAGAAAAACAAAGTTCTTTTCTTCCTAGTAAATCTGAAGAAGACAAACTAGGGTTAAGTCATGGAAAGAGAGATAAGCAGTGGGTGTGCAGGTGGGTGGAAGTAAGGATGGATGTGGATGTACTTTGCATTGATGACAATTATACAGGGTACTTTGGCTTTTGTAGGGATAAATACTTGCACATAGAAAGAGAGAGAAAGTGAGGAAATGTGTAAATGTGCTTCTCTGTGGATGAAAAAGGCTTCTTTCGCGCTATGATATATCACGTTCAAGTCACAGAGGGGGGGCTGCTAATAATGTCAGAAGAGGAAAGGGAAAGAAAAAGAAAGAGGGATTTCTTGGTTTGAAGGTTTTTGCAGTGCTTTCTTTCTAAAGCAAGCCAGTGAATCTGCTCAGAGCTCTCTTAGCTCAGTATAGCACCCCTCTGAGGCCTGAAAAACAACAGCAAAAATCATCACCACAAAAACCTTTCTAAAAAAACAAAAAAGAAAAAACTTATCTTTAAAAGAAAAACTGAAAGAAAGAAAAACTCAAATTATTGAGAAAAAAGAAAGAAGAATCTGATGCTGAGAAATGTACGACGGTGCTTAAAAAGTTTTTCTTTTTCAACACTGAAAATACTCCATAATAGCCCACCTCCATAATTCATCAACATTAGCTGAAAGAGATAGAACTAAAGGAAAAGTCCATTTCTGTAGCCTCTCTCAGTACTGACATTTGATCTGGGCTTCTCTCTTTATTTATTTCTTGTGGGTTCTTCTTTTTCTTCTTTGCCTCTCTTTTCTCCAGTTCTTGGTTGAGGATATATGAAAGTAAATAGAAGGGGAAGCAATTGCTGCAGTTTGCTGGCAACAACCTGATCTGAAAGAGAGGGTCTTTTAGAGAGAGCTTCTTCGGCTGCTGTTGAATTTAAAACTTGGCTGACCCTGGTAATTGCAGACATTATTGCTGAGCTTAATAAAGATACATGAAAGATTAACCAAATAAAGAAAATAGCTAAAGAATCATTAATACAAATAACAAAGGCATTATTTTTCTTCTGGTGTTTAAATATTGATAAAAATAATAATAAAATATTAACCATGGGCTGTCTCTTGAGAAGATGCAAATTTGCAATTAAACGACAAAATACAAATCCAGAACTGTTGGATCTGTAACTCGTGAGCACCATGAAGGATTTATCCCTTGTAGATCAGCTTCCTCCTGCGACATATATAAAATTAAGATCAAGAAGTCAAAAACAATCTTTCCACATGTTTGGAAAAATTCAAGCTTTTAGAACTCATTTGCCAAAACACTTTACTTTCAACGAATATATAGTACTTAAATTTATAAAGAATTTCACTTTCTTGTGGGGGCGGGGGAGGGGAGTGCCAGCCAAAGCTTCAAATTCATTTTAAAAAAAAAATTCGGAAGACTGCAAATGCATTTATGCAGCAAATACTACAGAAATTAGAAGCTGAAGATAACTCAAGGAATTGAACAAATTCTTATCACTCAAACGAAATGTATTGTGCAGAATATTATGTTGCCAAAATGATTGCATTTGCAAGATTAAACCACTAGAAACAAACTACTTAATGTACGATGACATTTAAATCAGATGAAGATAATTAAGAACTTGTCTGAATTTTTAGCTCAAGAGCCCAATATTACTGGACAGAGACGTTCTGACATAACTAATGAAAATAAAAATCTAAATAGTACTGTATAATTTTGTTGAGACATATTGAGAAATAAAGATTGAATTTTGATTCAGAAGCTAAGAAGATATTTACCCAAGTATGGCAATGGGGATATCTATTCTGATGAAAAAGAACTAGGATGTTCACAGATCGAAGAAAATGAACAAGAGTAAGGAGAGAAAATGGAAGGAAGTGAAGAAGAAAGAATGAGAGAGTTTCTCGAATTTCAAAAGAAAGTTTTCAGTTAGCAGTGTTTCCTTATTTCTTAAACTTACCAAACTCCAAAGCCAAGAAAAACCTGAGGGATACTTACAAATTACTGCCTTCCAAAAATGAAACCAAAACCAGCAAGTGCCCATTTGTTTCTAGGGCATTCTTTAGCCATTGATAAAGCTTCAAGAACCAATCAAAAAAGAAAAATGGGATTTTTCTAGGGTTTTTTTCTTTTTTATGAGATTTCTCTTCTTCTTCTTTTTTTGGGAAAAAAAAAAAGGAAAAAAATTGACGTGATGAGGTTTGGTGTGACTCGAGGAGGACCAAAATTCAAAGCCCTGAGGATTAAGGTAAGGTCATATAATTCGTGCAAATCACCGGGCTTATCGGGAAAGGACAGACACTGCGCCGTTGCTCGCTTCTCTCTACAACCAACTTTATTTTGCTACTTAGCTAATGTGTTTAAGATACACACTATTTCATAAAATACACACGTTTGAATATTCATTTAAAATTGAATGAATAAATTTTTTTTATTTTAAAATAAAAAATTTTAGTCCAATCGATAAATATGTTTTACGTGCTAAATAGAGAATATGTGTTTAGATGGTGTATCCAAACACAATCTTAATATACTCTAATTACATTTTTTTGGGGTATATATTAATCCTAATTTCTTGAATTAATTTTCAAATACAGAAGAGGGCAAAATAAATAAATAAATAACGAATTTATGGTAAATTTTTTAAAGGAAGCTAGGTTCACAATTATACGGTTGGGTAAGAAACAATTATGGTATGGACTTGGTTCACACATTATATATAAACCTTATGATTTACATTGAGTTACATTATAATAATTATTTAATAAATTCATGAGTCTACTCATAAGACTCATACATAATACTATTTTTGAATTTTTTTT
>JAWZTD010000001.1:10321572-10331769 GCA_035221335.1 Echites panduratus | reverse complement strand
AAAAAGAGATCGCATTAATCTTTCTTTTTTGGTGGGCAGAACACATAAAATGTGGTGGCTATATGGCTAGCTAAGAAAGTGATATATCGAATCACGATTTTTTAATATCCCATAAAAGAAGAACAAATAGTATTGAAAGATGGTTTGCCAGTATATAATAAGCTTGCATAAAGCTTGAACAGGTCCAGCATTTTTAGCTGTAAAAGTTGTTTTCAAAATAAATCAGAAGCTGAGGTCAACTCTCACTCTATATGTGTATATTACAATTGAAATCAACATTTATAATTATATTACATTTTTTAATCACTCAATGACATTCTTGATTGTTTGTTAATATTTATTTGAATTTAGGAGTTATATATATATATATATATATATTAAAAGAGAGGTTTTCTTTTTTATTTTTCCATTTTACTTTTCTTTTCCTTTTTTGGTGTTATAGTGATTAGGAATGAAAAAAGAAAAAGAAAAAAGATTTTGGGAAGATTGGTTCCAAGAATGATGAAAAGGAGTAGCACTAAAATAAAGGGATTGATTTATGAACCACCCAAATGTCAAGTTGGGAACTATCTCTCTCTTTTAACACACTTACAAACACCTAATTAAAAGCATTTAAAAAAAAAAAAGCAGTAATCTTTGGTTTTATTTAGATATTAATAATTAATCCATTCCAATCAATTCCAATAAAGTAATTAAACAAAAAATACTTTGTCCGTACAAGTAATGATGTGTCCCTTTACCCCCTGGCCCCTCCTCTTTTTTATTTTTATTATTTCTTTTTCGATAAACCCCCGGTTTCCGAACAGAACAGCAACAGTATTTTACTATCTATAAATTGCGATGTTTGTTTTGAGTCAGATCTTGACCAAAATCGGGTCGCAATTTTATTAAAAACTTCTAATTGATATTTTTCTCGATTTATAATTTAATATTTTATTAAAAATTTTGATATTGTAATTTTTATAATGAAGTAAATCAAACTTAAATATATATATATAAGTCAAAATAATACTTAAGACATTTAATTTAAGATGTTGAAACTATAAAATAATTTTAATTAGATTTTCTACTCTAATTATTTCCTGCAAACATGAAGATTTAAATCATTAATAGTATATAACTACATTAATATGCTCATTCAATAATAGAGCCTATTACCACGTTAGATTTAGTATCCGTTTAACATAGTTTAAAATCTATTTATCTTAGATAAAAGGTATGTCAAACAATAAATGAAAAAAAACTATTAAAAATATAAAAGAATTTTTTAAAATAACAAAAGAAGATATAAAAAATCAAAAGTTGGTTGAATGAAGATTTTCATTCTTAAAAAAAAAAGGCTCGCAGAATATATGTTTTTCCAAAATAGTTTCATTGTAAAAAAATAACTTTTAAAATAAATTTATTAAATAATTTATAACTTTTTTATTATAATTAAAAAAAAAGAATCAAAATTTCAATTTTTATGAGCTAGAAAAAAAAAATTAGGTCAAACAGTTAATAAAAAACCTCTTAATACTAATGATTATAAAAGAATTTGTAATCAAAATAAAAAAAAATCCATTTTCTTTCTCCCCAACTCCCTCTCTCTCCTTTTTTTTTTTTTTTTTTTGATTTTCTAAGAATTTATAGTTTTTCCGAGAATAAAAAAGGGTCAAATGTCAAAACTCTGGCTTGAAAATTTGCCAGCCGAAAAATAGAAAATTGATTTGTTTAGATATTCATTTGATCCAATAGGGTCAAAGACTGCGATGGATTGCCAATCCGGACAAACCACAAATATCAGCAATGATGCATATGAGCATTAATTTCCCAAGAAATAATTATTCATCCTTCTTTCTAACGTCTCCATATTCGTGACCCACTATTTAATAATTTGCGAAATAATATGAAAATGTCTTTTTATTTTTTTAAAAGTTAACTCTTAAAATGCAGATTCTTAATTCTTTTTTTAAAAAAGCCGGTATTTAATTTGAGCTAAGTAAGACGTGTAATTATTTATATTTTATGGATTTTTTTTTTTACACACTCCTTTCTTAACTCTTTTTTTTTTTTTTTCTTTCATACCTTACCCTCGAAGATGAATAATGATTGTCTAAAAAAACTCATGTGTTTATTTATTATATTGGTGGTATATAAGATGTACTAGAAAATCAGTAATCATTAGTTACTACCTTCGTCACATAAATATAGTTTATATTTCTTTTTTCATTAGTCTCAAATTATAGTCCAATTTCTTTTTTAAGGAGAGATGATTATATGTTAAAAAATAAAATTATCATCATTAATTATCTCTTCATATCTATTACTTTTAATTAAAATAAATTAAATATAGAGTATAAAAGTAAAATTATCTTTAAAATTAATTATATTAACTAACTTTTTTTAAGATAAGTAGAAAAATAAAATAGAATATGTTTATGAGATAGAGATAGTATTATGAAAGAAGGAGTTAGAAGAATTTTTTGCCACGTAAGGCATAAACGTCTCACCATGGGAAGAGATGAATATCATACTTTACGTGGAGATATGAACTCGATATATATGAGAATGTTATTTCATTATTAAATTGGTCTTTTTGGTAGCCCATGTTAGTGACACGTTATGAAATGCTATTATTTAATTAGGACCACATTTTTTTTGTCTCTTCTTTTCTTTTCATTTGCCAGAGTAGATCTGCATTCCTCTGTGTCCATTGAGGAACGGCAAATTTCATTTTCCTAATGATATCATACCCATCTTATCAATAAATAAATAAATTTACATAATGGACATTTCACGCACTCCAATATCTTATATATTTATATATAAAGGCTCTCATTATTCTTTCAAGTCATATTTTTGTAACATTAATTTTATTACGAAAGTAAGTTCATTTTTTGGAAATTAAGTTATTTACATAAAGATAAAATAGGAATAAATTATTCACGCATAGGAAATAAGAATAGATAAAACAATGTAATTATTCATTCTTTCATCTCAAAATATAAGTCGTTTTATTTATTTCACAATATAAGTTATTTTATAATTATTAATATAACATTATGATATTTTTTCATATTCTTGTTCTCTATTGATATATTTATTTTATTAAAAAAAAAATTAAAAAAGAATGAGAAAAAGAATATTTTTAATATAATATAATTATATTAAAAACATTTTAATCTTTATAAGATGATAGTTAAGGTGAACGAGGAAGTATCTTTTTTTACATCAAGAGTATTTGATTAAATGATGAGGATCGAGTTTTTTTTAATAAATAAAACCGTCGATAAAAAAACACTTTATTTATGAAATTAATTAATGAAGTAATTGTACTAAGGGCGACTGTACTATAAACAATTGAAAGCGAGTGTAGTGTCCCCCAAAAGGGCAGTGAGGTGAAGGCATTAATTAATTAATTAAATGTTTTTCTTTTTTGCAATATTTAGAAGGAAGGGAGGCGAGGCGTGTTCGCGAAAATCCAGGCTAAATCACTTGCCGGTTAATAAGAAGCCAAGAATGAGCTAAAACGGATTTATTATTATTTTAATTTGACGGATGGATAGATTTATTTATTTAGGCACTGGCTCTGCTGCAACAACACTCATGCAAGTGATTAAATAGTACTCAAAAAATTAATTAATTAAATTAATGTAAAGGTAGATTAAAAAAAAAAAAAAAAGGAAAGAGAAAAGCTGTTGAGGCTATCGATGCTTTTGCTTTGCTTTTTCAATCTTATCAAAGGCTAATAACTCCTGGTCAAGGAGGCAATGACCACTGGCTGACACGTTACACTGTTGACAATAAATATTATAAGAAAATAAAAAACCCTAAACAATTGATATTAAATGATATAACTATATGCATAAAACATGAATCAGTCAAGTTCTTTCTAAATTTAATATAATCAAAATAAAATATTTAATTTACAGTGAATTTTAAATGAAAAATTAAGATATAAATAGTTTAATTAATTAATTAATTGAAAGTAAAAATGATTTATATTTAATTTTAATTAAAAGATCAAATAGGAATTTAATTTAATAATGATAATAAAAATAATGATGAGGGCACGTGTCCTAGTGGGATAGAAAGGTGAGGGGTGTGGGAAGTACTGTAAAAATCCCAGGCAAAAGGATCGGAGAGAGGGAAGGGATGACTTCTCGATGACCAAACTGAGCACGTGTCACGGTCTTCGTGAAGCATCGCACTGTTCACCCCTTAATGCTCGGTTGGAGTTGGATATTGTAAATTTAGTAGGTTACCAGTAGTGAAAATTTTAAATTAAAAATATTTTAGTTAAAAAAAAGAACACATTTTCAATATTATTATATACTTAAAAAATACAATTTTTGATGAGAAAATGTAATGTTTTTACTCTAATTTAATACTTATATATATATTTCTAATTTGATATATCTGACTTAAATTTTTTTTCATTTTTACCTTTATTTTATTATATAGTTTATTATTATAGAATAAAAAGAATTGTTTTCTTTTTCTATAATGTAAATATTATAAAGAATTTGATTTTAATATTGTCCATGATATGGAGTGGTTTTCCACTTTTCTCAATTTATGTTGAAAAGTTTAAAAGGCATATATATATATATATATTGAAGTTTTAATTTATTTTTACATTTTGGTAACGCGGCATAATAATAACAATAATAATACAAAAACCTTTTCCTTAAGGTAAAAAGAAAAAGAAAAATCAGAATGAGTTGTCTTTTCGTATTTATGTCCCAACAAATCTAGCAAATTCTTGAGCATAAAGATTTAAAGAAGAAAATAATTAAAGGCTTTTATTGACCCTATTATTGGAAGGACATTCCCATGAATGTGGTATATGCGGTGATAATATGGAAATTGACCTCACGATATGTACTGTACAGATTTCATTTATCAATTATTAAGTTATATTTTGAATATCAAAATGAATAATTATAAATATGATGGTATTTACGGTTAACTACCAGATAATCATCCAAACAAATGCAAAATCGGAATTTGTTTTTACCGGAATTGGAGATGTGAGATGAAAGAAAAAAATAGTCAAAGCTCTCATCATTAAAGAAAGATAATCTCCAAATCTCTTTCTCATCATTATCATTACCTCAAAAGAAGAAGGTAGACACTTCTGCTAGGTCAAAAAACTCAAAAGAAGTCAAGCAGAGTGTTCTTGATTCATCTCTCACGTAACTAATTATTTAGATTCCAATGGACATATCAGAAAGCTTTTCTCTGGTGTTTCTTTCTATGATTTTTTACTTGTGTACGAGTCTTTGATGTGCCAGTTTCTTTGGCAGGAGAGGACCCACCCCAACCCCCGTGCTTTCTTTTCTTTTGCAGATGAGGATGATGAGCTTTGATCCGATCAGCTGTATCCTACTAACTCTAATTCTAAACAGTTGCAGAAAATCTACGTTTGTATCTTGGAAAAGTTGGATGCCTTGATCTGAATCACAATCGTGAGGGCAAGTTTTTTTTTTGTTTTCTAGTGTTGAAATTGTTAGGATGGATTGCAATAGTTTTGGCAGTACTCTGAAAGATTCAATTCCCTTTTGAGTAATTTTTTTTTATTGCTAAATTGTATTCATTCACAGTCAAAAACACATTATTTTATTTGAAACTAGAGTCACCTTCTGCCGTGTGCACACTTAGTCGTGAAAAGAGAGATCTTTTAAACATTTTTTTTCCTTCTAGAAAACATAAATTACATTAAATATTAATATAATAAATATCAAAACTCATTTTATGATGGACTTGATTTATATGTGTGTTGGCTAATGAGCCCATGTAGATACATATAGGACATGAGTCCACTGTAGCATCGGTTTCACCATTTGAACAAATTTGATTTGGCAAATAAATTTAAATTTTTTAACAAGGAGCTAATGGATTATCATTCAGCCACAGTTGGACTTTAAACATGATTATTCAATAATTCAAACTATCAGTGAGTAGTGGGCTACAACCAGAAAGCATTAATGACCCATTTAACAGTTGGGCCTATCGAAAATTGTCTCTTCTCAATTGATCAATCGGTTTATACAAATTTTTAATTCAATCATTTCTATTTTATTTTTAATGTATTGATAAGAGACCAACAGTGCTGTAAGGAAAAATCTTCTCTCTTTTATTATTGTATTAAACATGTAGAATGTTTCTAAGAATAATCTGCATATAGGGGAACTGACAGTTAGCTGAAAATGCTATGGTTCAAACTTGTAGATTGAATGTTACAATATGGAAATAACAGAATGCTTTCTCAACAGAAGGGAAAAAGGAAATTCTTACCACACCAGCAAAGAGGAAGAACTGATATTTCTAAATTATTTGAGCTCACTGATTTTTCAAGTGTAAATCTTGTATGTTATGTGTAGAAGTCTTTTTTAACATGCCATTTGGTACAAACTTTTGAAGCAGTGGTTTCTGCAAAATATAGAGAAATAGATTAACAATCCACACCCCAACTCTCTCTGTGCATCTATCTGACTTAAAACATCAATTCTCCATTGGAAGATAGGATGAAATGCTTTTTGCCAGATCTTATTCCTTATTGATCTGCATTTTTGTAAATCTTTCAAGCAGTTGGGCCGGAAATCTGCTTCTTCCTACGACTTCCTGTTGAAAAGTAAAAGTTTGAGAGAGTTTTAACACTCAAAAACATTAGAAGCAGGTATTGGTTTTCAAGATTAATTCAGATTAGGCGAATAAATGTTCCACATTAGTCTTGCCAAACAGTTGCTAGTGAAGAGAAATAAGGATCAGACGTTTGAAGGGAAAAAAGATAAATGCCTGCGTAATATAAGATGTGAAATTCCATATCCATTGAAGGGTAGTTAAAGTAGCAGTCCCATGACGCCTGTAGTTCATATATCTTCGAGATACAATTTAATCTAAATTATGCAAGTCACTTATCCAGCAAATAAAGCAAAAGCTTCCAGAAAAGCATGCAACAGATCAAAGATGCCTTCCAAGAATTCTCCAAGAAAAAAGTCATCAGATATTTCCAAGGTGCTAATATATCAATTTTGCTGTACTTATTTGGTGGTTTAATCAAGTAGAGTACCATATTTATGGATATCAAAAACTGAACCGTTCTGAGCAGAAAAAGAAGGATCTTTTGCAGTGTAAAATTCTTACCAGCAGGGATCTTGCTATATAGAACTCGAGCATCAATTGCTGTAAGGTGCTCGTCGTCAAGTCGCTTCCATGTTTTGATAGATTTTACTGCTCCCCAAACTCCCTTATCTGTTTTCTCCAAAGATGCTACCACCATCCTTGCTCTCCTTTCCCATCCAGCCTTACCGTAAGCATGATATCCGAAGCCTCCACCATAACAGAGATGTATACCAGTTAATTCACCACAAAAGTCATTGATGTGATCATGGCCTGTGAAAACAGCTTTCACATCACCTGCTTCAGCCATAGTAGCAAAGAAGCCAGAGTTTATAGCGGCAGAGCTAATGCCTTCCTGTCTGATGCCTGTGAAGTTAGATGAGTCAAAGCTTGCATATTCAGGCAGTGGAATGTGAAAATAGACGAGGCCTGGGGCAGCAGCTTTCTGAGCCTCAGGCTTGCTCATATATGCTCTCTGCATTGACAAGCCAGATAAATAAACTTCAAAACTCTGATCTTTGGACAGATATCACTATGATGAAGGAAATTACAATGCTAACTATTAGAATTTGCTTTTGCAACAAAAAGGAATTGCAGGTCGGATACCTGAAGCTTAGTTGAAGTGCGTTGGAACCAAAGTTGCTGAGAGGGTTTGATCCAGTCATAGCCAGGGATAGAAGGAACCTTGGAGTAATCACCACTATCAAGGAAATAGAGGTTCAGAACTGACTTATTTGCTAAAGCAGAATCTCTGAACCCATGGACTTCCAAGTTGTAGTTCCCATAACCATCAATGTCCTGCACTCCATGAGGATTTAGCTGTGATAAAGTATTCTTCATGCTAACAATATGTTTCATGACCCCTTTTCTTGATAGTGTAGACTCTTGGTCATGGTTTCCGAGAACCGCAGCAAATGGAATGTTTGACGATACTGCAGGTGCAAAAGCCATATTCATGGATTTTGTAGGATCAGTTGTATCAAATCCAAAAATATTGTCCCCTGAACATAATTTAAAATTAGTTCAGTTGTGAAGCTCAATATATCAATCAAGTAGTAAATGTATAAAATGAGCATATGAAAGGTGGAAATTGCATATGAATACTCCACTAGACATGAATTGAGAAGCGCCATTAGTGATGGGAACTTTGATTTGTCTCAATCATTTAAAGGGACCATTCCTCAAAAATGTTCCTGTTATTCAATGACTGACAACATGTTGATGAGGATTGTATTCATGTAGATGTATTATTTATTATAGTAATTATTGTTTTTAGTTTTTTGTCAAGACCATAAGTTATTCTAGATTTGGGGGCTAGAAGAGATGGAGCTGGACACATGATCTACACAGAAAATGAAACCATATCTGACGGGATGTGTCTAAGCCAGAAGATGTCTAGGCATTAAAATGATCGCACAGGTAGACACCACCAGGGGAAGAAATGGATAGATTCTTGGAAACAGTCTCGGTAATACAGAAATATCATGGTGATTACAAAAATACAAATAAAAGTACGGAGTATGAACACTTAAGACATGTAATCACTGGTGACTACGTGATTAACAGCGTATCATCTTCTATTTGAACTCATAATGATGGAGGATACAAGATCCTTTCTCAACTTTCATTTTTCTCTTGATACATTTCTGGTTACTAATTCATGCACGAAGTCCTTAACACCCCCACCTCCCTTCACACACATACATATACGTATATTCATTTCTGATCGACTACAATCTACTACCTAGTAATTACTCAGTGAGCTTCAGCCTGATGTTTTCTGTGGTTACTTTCGTTTTTTATTTCTTCTGATTGTGTGTCTATATAGTAAAGGAAACATGTTGAGAAAGAGAGAGAAAGCCTACCAGTGAAAACTATGAAGTGAGGCTTCTCAGCTTCAATTAGTCTATGAAGAAAAGCAGTGGTATTCAGATCAGTGCAAGATTCGTTCTGCTTGGGCAAGACATCCAAGCAAGTAGTGGTTTTGCCATTAGCATAATGCATATCTGCAACTTGCAAAATTTTAAATTCCCCCCTCTCATTAAACCTCAACTGCTGCTGTGCCAGGACCGGTACAGAACAGAGAACAAAAGCCAGAAATGCTATTGCTATCTCTACGTGCTTCGCCATAGATGGAAAATAAGGACTTAAAACTCAAACCCACCAGTGTCACTGAAAACTGCAGATTTCTCCTGGGCAAACACAAGAATGGGGGCAGAATCAATTGATAGTTTCCTCCTCCCAAGTTCCAATCTTTTGTCAAAGCCAAACTGAGTTAACTACCTTCTCCTTCCCGGTTCAGATTTCACAAAATTCTCTTACTTACCACCTCTTTCACAAGAATTCGGCTAGCAACAACCTCTCTTTCTCTCTTACCTGCAGGAAGAGGATGCAAGAAGAATTAGAGCTTTGTTTGAAGGGATCTTTATAGTTCTATTTTTTCAAGAACTAGAGGAATTGGTTGATCTTCCTTTTCTTCTATTCTATTGTCTACGGTCAATTCAGAGAATTAATGAAAGATATCTCTGAGTGGTTGAAAAGATACCATCCACCATTACTCCAATGCTAAATCTCAGTACTTCACACGAAATGAAAAATAAAGAAAAACTAAACTAAAGATTACTCCTCCAACACCAAACCCTAATGCTAATTTTGCCCAAAAAGAGAAAACCTTATTCAAAATGGACTGAGATGAATGCTTCTGGAAATGCATCTTTACCAATAGAATAATAATTCTGACATTCTTTAGAGTACATACTAGTAGTAGAATGAGGAGACAAAGAACAAAAATTATAGACAAAACAAGCAATCACATCACGGGCAGCTGCAGTATCTTCACTCGTGATGTATGTTCTTCTTCCCAAATCGTTTCACGCCCAAAGGTTTTATTGTGAGGATCCATTTAAACTCACGAAAATTTTAAAACTCATCCCACAAAACGAATCTCTTGCGATAATGACAATTGCGACATTACTCTTAATTACAATTAGGGATGAAGGAAATTTGATAAATATTATTTTAATATTTTTGTGATTTGATTAATGATTAAATTTGATAAATAGACTTCTTAAACAAATTTAGATGGATTTT
>JAWZTD010000001.1:10273112-10300075 GCA_035221335.1 Echites panduratus | reverse complement strand
CTCCATTGCATTATTTATAACAACACCTTCTCAACATGCTAATATACGTATATACATATATATATATATATACACATGTAAGAAATGCGCATTAATCTTCTCTATTTAAAATGTAATATTAAGTCTTTAATAGTCAATGAACAATCAAATGTTGAAGTCAAATTGTCCTTTTCGTTTGAAAAAAAATTGATCAAATATTATTGAATTAAGTTTATCCTAATAATATTGTTACTAGTAATGACCTTTTTTTCATTTTTTTTTTCTCTACTTTGTTTATTTTGTTAATAGTTTTCATCTTATTAGTCTTTTAAACAAAAATTTTGTGCTGATTTTATTGGATCATTACTTTTGGGCCGAAAGGTAGGTCTTGCCTCAATTTAAAGTTTCTTTAATCTATTTTTTTTTTTAATCTTGCATTTTATTTTGGACCAATTTGAGCCTTATATCGTTGCTAAAACATTGATATAGCCAATGTTTTGTCTTCGCCTTACTTTTTTCCATTTTTATGAAGACTTTTTACCCAATATTTTTCCTCCCGTTATTAGGCTTTTTGTTCAATTTTTACTCATAGAAATAAAGAATAACAGGGGATAGCCCAATTGGTCGACAGTGAAAGTATAAAATTAAAGTGCCAAATTTAAAACTTTACAAAAGCCTTTCGAGATTGAGACATCGCCACGCTTAGACCAGTTTACATTCTTTTCTTACGACTTGTTTGATATGTGAGGAGGTATGGGAGGGAAAGCCACTCGATTTACTTTATGTATTGATAATTATTTCAATTTTGTTTGATATGAATGAAGATAAAGATAAATATGTAATACTTTTTGAGATTAAAAATTAGAAGGAATGAAAGTAAATACTCAAATTTATTCCAATAAATAAGTATAATTATATGATTTTTTCTTATGAATGTCTATTTTTATATTTATATAAATAACATCTTATAAAAGTTTTAATAATAATAATAATAATAACCAATATTATTAAAATTATGATAATTAAATCAATATTGAATTTTTTATTAATATTATTATTCAAACAAGAATTACATATTTCTTTAAATAAAAATACAGAGAGAGTTTTGAAATAAAAGATAATAAACTAATTATACAAGCATTCAAGGATGGTTTGGAGCTACGAACTCTATACTACAACAAGTCGTGAGTTGATATTAATCTCAGGTCCATCAGTGTTGATATCAAAAGTGGGTACATTCCCGAGCCACAGCTGGGGAACCCTATGATGGGATTTGAGCAAAGAGGGAGTGCACGCCTGCCCTGCAGAATATGCCCAACTTTAGGCATTGGAGGACGCATAAGTGGAGGTGGGTATGGTACATTGTTGAGAAAATTTGGACTCTGTTAATAATTTGGTTGATGCACAGATTGTTGATGTTAATGACCAGGTTTCTGATAGGGCTGCTATGAGGGAAGACCTGAGATGGTGCTAGTTTTTGAGTTGTTTTGGCATATAAGGTGAAGTTAGTACGAGGTCTTAAAGTTGTAACAGTTTTTAGGGTGCAGAGGAGCATGAAACAAGATGCTGCTCATGTTGTGGCAAGAAGTTGCAGACAAGATTGACAATGATCTCTTTATTAGGCTTTTCTTGCAACCAATTAGTGTAGAAGATAAGGGTCAGAAAACTGTTAGAGCAACATTTGAAGGTATGTTCTTTGGTGACTCAAGCAGGCTCCTATCTATTGCAGATGGAAAATTTCCTGAATTAGGATTGAAAAAGGAAGATACTTTAGATATGGGTTGGGGTGAATCAGTCCTGTGGTTTTCAAATTTCGACAACAGAACAGGTATCGAAGTACCGTTGAATCCGGTTTCGGACTCAGCAATCTTCTTGAAGAGAGAATCAGAGTATGTCCTGACCTCAATTCCAAAAGATGGATTGGAATCTTGGAATCAATGTTCCAGAAATTGATCCAGTTGGGGGAAACAGGAGTTGCATTCAATCAATATGGAGGAAGAATGAGTGAAATCCCAGAAGATGAGACTCCATTTCCTAATCGAGCTGGAATTCTTTTCAAGATTCAGTATCTGTGAGCTGGCAGAAAGATGATCATGCTCTGGAAAGTGAATGCATATCAGAAATAAGAGAACCATACAATTAGGCAGGCATTTCTCAATTACAGAGATCTTGATATTGGCACAACAATTGATGGGAAGATCAGTTACAATAAAGGAAAAGTATTTGGTACAAAGTATTTCAAAGGTGATTTTGATAGATTGGTGAAAGTGAAGAACATTGTTGATCCAGAAAATTTCTTTAGGAATGTTCAAAGCTAATCTGCCTACTGGTTCCTTTCCTCTGGTGACAAGTGGAGGAAGACAACCTGGTACTAAAGGGAGACGTCTTAGAATACCTTTTGATGTAGCCATATTTCTTGGAATGTTCTAAGTGCTGTAACACACATTGCCACTAAATAATACAATAGTTTAGAAGATTCCTAACCCAACAACAAAATTAATAGAAGTTTCCACAAGAAAACCTATACAATTAGCACTTTTGAAGTATTATCATTTTAAGACTTTTGAAGATTGAATTTGTTCTCAAATGACACCACCGATCAATTTATTCCCAGATACAAAAGCACGAGTATGATCACCAGTTTCCATGGGGCAATCTTTTCATTGTAAGGGGCTGAGGATTTTAACGACCTGCACACATCAAAATTTATTATAAATAAAAAAAGAAATTTATTCATCTTTTTCCCTTTAATTTAAAGAAAATAATGGGTTTACAAACATACCCAGATGCATCAAATGCGCATCTATCATAACCTGCATCAAGATATCAAGAAATTTATCATGCCTTCCAGTAAATTGTTCATAAAATTTGTAAAACTTTACATTAGCACTGATAATTGTTCCAAATAAAAACAAGCAAAAAGAGAACTCTTGCAGCAAAAAGAAGATCCTTTGTTGAAAACTTACTGGGGTCAGTTCTGGTGAGGGTGGCAGTTCCTCCAAAATTGCAGGCAATATCAGAATTCCCATTTGTTTGATAATAGTTATTAAAGGCATAAGAAGCATGGGCTACAAGTGTATTGGGCTGAAAACATGGGCCGTTGGCTTGAATCGGACCACAATCTGCCTTTCCTTGCCCACAAGCCCAATCCAAAGCCTTCTGCAAATCAACCTGAGAAACACCAGAAAGGGCTATACACCATGTAGTCCCATCTATGAAGGTTGTGTTACCTTCTGGTGGTGAATTAGTTGCCACAGGGATGACTGCTTCAACATTCTCTTGCACCACTATATCTCGTGCTGCTCCAACTGATAAATCAGACAAGGCAACAAATCTATGTTAAATCTGCCCGGAAAACGTTAAAATAAGTGAATATTGTTCGATATGAAATCTTATAATATGAAAACAACTTATCCTAGTAACAGGGCAGGCGAGTGTTTATAGTGTTGACACGGGACCAAAGTCTTGGTTCGATACTAATTTCTATTTCTTTATTTCCTTCGGGCTGCTTATCTTCTCTGTTCAAAGTAAAGGAGCCACTTACTCGCAGCCAAAGCAAAGCATATACTTAACTTATTGTTTCATTTGTTGTTTTTGCTTTGGCTATGTCTGTGGAACTTTTTTGGGAGTTACGAGAAGGGATTTTTAAGGGCTCCTCTCATAATTTTCTTAAGGGACAAATAAACAGAGAAATACCAAAAATCTTGCACCTTTAAACTCATCGGACACAGGTTTGAAATGAAAATGGCAAAGTTCTACGGGAGGAGAAGCCATATGGAAAACCACAGCAAACAAGCAGAAACAAGAAAATGCAAGAAACAGAGATCATATGTAATATATAATGCAAGAAAACAAATCCCAGAGAAAAAATGATAGAAAGAAAAAGCTCCAAAGAAGAAAACATACCTAAAGAGTATCCCACAAGAACAAAGCACAAAAGAAGAAGAAGCCAGAGTTTTCTTCTCATAGTGAAGGAACAAGAAAAGCCTGTGGAAAACTTCAAACTCTTCTCTTCTTGTTCTTCTTCTGGGCTTTACTTTGAACAACAAACAAGAACTGTGAAAAAAGCCTCTTTCTTTGATTTCTACAAACAAATTATAAAAACAAAAGCTTTATTATCTGTCAGCCTTCTCTCCCTTTCTTGCACTCTTTTTACAATGAGTGTCACAGAGAGAGTGACAAGGACAAGTTGGGTGATGATGAGATGAGATGAGATGAGATGAAATGAAAGGGAATTTTTATATTCAAAAGAAGTAGGGGAAGGGAAGGGAAGGGAAGGGAAGAATCAAGCATTTCTTGAGGAAGGAAAGGAATTCTCTTTCTCTTTTTTCTTTTTTCCTTTAATTGTCTTTTGAGAGTAATGAACACTTGTGAAGCTAAGTACTTGCATCAGAGAGCTCATCAGAGACACTGTGAAATCTGTGCACTTCTCATCATGTTTTATGACTTTGAATGAAATGAACAATGTCTTTCGTTCCTACAGTGCTGTTGCAAGTTGGAAGCAATTAAAAGAAAAGAATAATACGTAAAGGTTTTTAGCTCTACGGTACTGGAATTGCGACTGAGAGGTTTTCAACAAGCACCCCCGGTATCAACACCACGAAATACTGATTATAGAAATGATATAAAAATTTATTTTTATATTATATATATAAATGTAAAGCAAGTTCTTTAATTATTAAAAAATAATTCATTAGGCCACGTGTTACAATTTTTTTTAAATTTTTTTTATAATTTCTGTTGAGCTTAGTTTTGATTTATTTTATAAACATTTTGGGAGTTGATTTTTTAAAATATATTTTACCAAGCTCATTTCTTTAAATATATCCTTGGACTTTTACTTTTCATATATATATATATATATATTTATCCTCAACTAGTTTAAATTATTAAAAAGAATATTATTTTTTAATTTTTTGTATCGTTATTTATCGTTTACTATTATCTTTTTTCTCCGTAAATGTGAGATTTTAAAATATGAAGTAAAAATTAAGTATTATATTATGTGAAAGTAAGACATAAATATATAAATACAAAAATTTATAACATGGGAACTGATTCATCAAATTCCTTTGATATCGAGTAAGGTACTAAGAATATCCTAAAGCTTTTATAATAATATATTAAAAAAAAAAAAAAGAAGAAGATAATATGTACATATTTGGACTGGGCCAAACCTGTCATTCTTAACTGACTTGGGCTTTAATCTTCCAACAATAAAATCCAATTCAAGCAACCCAATTTTGTAGCTGGCTTGTTTAATGGGCCATTAAATTTTGCAGTGTAACTTTATAAACCTTTTGTTTTGGTAAATGCATCAAAATTTAGGAGTAAGAATTAAAATGTAAATCTTTGCCAATTAGGTTTACAAGCTTATGGTTTATTTATAGTGCATTTTTGGATAGAATTTCACGAAAATTTATGAATAGAAATTGTAAATATATGTATGTATAAACATACATTTAGATAATTAATTAATAGATAATATGTGATTAAAAATCACAATAATTACATTAAAATATTTTCAATATTGTGATTATTTGTAA
This sequence comes from Echites panduratus, assembly GCA_035221335.1. Classification (NCBI taxonomy): domain Eukaryota; kingdom Viridiplantae; phylum Streptophyta; class Magnoliopsida; order Gentianales; family Apocynaceae; genus Echites; species Echites panduratus. Next base: position 10,294,550 of record JAWZTD010000001.1, on the reverse strand, counting down.
GCACATAATTTAGAACTAAATATCACACATTTACTCATTGTTTACACTGATAAAATCTGTTTAATAAACACTCCAACCTCAAAAGGAGGAAGGAAAAAAAAGTATTGAATTACTCAAAAATATGTATTTGAGAAAATTAAACTTCTATTTAAATTCTGAAAAGAAATCTTATGAGTGCAATGCCAGTGAATCCTGCCAGGCATTGTAAGCACACCCACACCTTATCCATTTCCAGTCATCCAATATATTACTGCCAATTCAGCAATAAGTATCTTTGTGTATCCAATTCTCCACTTCTGAGGCCACAAAAGATTCATGTGGCTAAGGCAAATCACACCATTTCCTAGCAAATTTATAACACTTTTCAGGAACACAAATTTTCTGAAATTAAAAGAAGCCATATTTTCAGATCATCATCTTGAAGTTTCTGTGTAGCCATAATGGCTTCTGCTATGATGACTTCACTTCCTCAGTTCAATGGACTCAGGCCCAGAACCTTTTCGGCCTCCCCGATCCAAGGCTTGGTTAGAATTGTTGCTTCTTGTTCTGCAAAATCTTGATCTGTTTATCTAAAGATTCATGAAATCATTTTCTCGGAATCATGTAAAAATCTTGAATTCGTATCCTCGCAGGTTTCTGCTCAACCAATGAAGAACAAAGGACAGGGAGCCCTTGGTGCTCGCTGTGGCGACTTCATTGGCTCATCAACAAATCTGGTAAGCAATGTGTTCGATCCGAAACAAGTTTGATAGTTTAGTGATGATAATAGTAAATAATATTTTTTTTTTCTTTCCATCCAAATGAAACAGATAATGGTGACTTCAACAAGCTTGATGCTCTTTGCCGGAAGATTTGGGTTGGCTCCATCTGCTAACAGGAAGGCAACTGCAGGTCTAAAACTCGAGAGCAGGGATTCCGGCTTACAGACCGGTGATCCCGCCGGTTTCACACTGGCAGATACTTTGGCTTGTGGGACTGTAGGTCACATTATTGGTGTTGGTGTTGTACTTGGCCTTAAAAACATTGGTGCTCTCTAAATTTGTTAATAAATTAATGTATCTGTAATACTAGCTGTCTTCTTTTCTAATCACTTCATTTTTGGAGCAGTTTCTTGGGTTTTTTTCATCTTTGTAGTTTAGTCAGTTTTCATTTCTGATTTGCATATACATTTCTAAGTAAATTGTACATAAAACCCAGAATAAGGATTTTGATATTCAGTGATTGAATAGACCAGAATAAGACTGAAATGGGCACATGAGAAACTATCAGAAAAGAGGGTTTTTTTTAAAAAAAGATTGAAAACTTTCTGAAAATTGTATCCATGATAACAAGAAACCTAGAAAAAATGGAATTTCAACTAAGAGTAAAAAGGAATAGGGGGAGGCATAAATGGAGGGGGGAAAAAAATCAAATTCATCTCACATAACTCTGCAATCCTCGGGATGTTGGTGACCATAGTAGCCATAAGCACCACTATGGGGTCCATAAGGACGAGCCCAAGGACAGTCATATGCGGGGTCGTGGGATGGTGCAAGAATCATTCCACCGGCCCGAGGGCCATATTCCGGCGGGGGACCTAAATATGGAAGTCTTCGAGGTAGCCCTGCTGCTGGAGGTGGCAAAGCTGGACGAGCATGAGGTGGCAGCCATTGCAGGCCTCTATTAAAATTCATGGTCTGGCCATGATAACGATGATTATGATACCCATAATCTGATTCCATCGGGTGGTTCTTCGGATTCCATCTATAGGTCTTTGAATATGTCACTTCAAAATCTCTCATTGCCGGAGTTCTTGACATTAATCGGTCGAAATCTTCCATGTAGCCTTCTCCCATAAAAGGGAACATTGGCCCTCCGGCCGGTACTACCCTTTGTCGCGGCGGAGATGATGGTGAGGCCTGCGGAGGTGGAGCTGGTTTTGGATCGGCTGCTGGTTTCTCTGGTTTCTGTTTCATTGAATTCAAAAACATGACCCAAATTTTCTTTAACTAGATGAGAATCATGAAGAATTTAAAGTGATTTTTATTTGTAACTGAACAATAAATCAAAATTTCATAATGATCATTACCTTGCGATTAAACAAACGGTAGCCCATGAAGGAGAAGATCAATAAAGCCTTCTCGTAGAACAGAGCAGCAAAAAAACATCTAAGTAAATATATGGTGTTATAATAATTAAATAAAGAGTGTATGTGGTAAAGAGATTAATTAGCTGTCAAGAAAATATATTATTGAGATCTTCCAACACTCCTTAACAATGTTAATTAACATAGTTAGAACTTAGTTAAGGTAAGAAGGGAGATTTTATTGTCTCTAGAGAATCATCATGTAATAATATGAAGATATCTTCTTAAAATGAAATACACAAACTCATGGAAAGATTGTCATTTTCTTTACTTTCAACGTAAAATAACCCTAAACATGTGACACATAGCACAAAGTCTATTTCTTAAGGTAAATTAAATGAAGTAGTAATTTTTAAAGATTTATTACGATTAGAAAATTAAAAAAAATTTTTTTGAGAAAAATAGGATCTAGGATTTCATGAACCCAAATAAAAGTAAAACAAGATGCAGCATCAAAGGGTACTATTAATTCATTTAATTATTTAAGTTAATCATTTATTAAACATGAATCAATCATCCTAATTACTTAATTAAATAAATTTGATTTTCATATATGGGCCTCAAGCATTCCGCGGTTCAGTAAACTAGTTAAATAAAAGCCCGAGCCTCAGCAAAAGTGGGCTTAGAGCATTGGGCTTGTGCAAAAGTCATAAATCCATTATTTATAGTACATTTTTGCCCTCTACCATGTGGAGCCACCTCTGCCGCCGGCCACCACGGCGTTCAACATACCAGCGAGCCACTTCTTCTCTGTGCTTCCAGGTGTCTTTCTTCGTAAATCCATTGTCTTATTGCTGGAAAATTTTTGGCTATTTGGTTTTATGTAGTTTTGTCCTTCGGTTCTTCTCTTACCCCTTTTGTTTTAATTTTAGTATTGATAATCTTGGGCCTTTGTAGGATGAGTTCAAAGACCCTTTTTATATGGGTTGTCTGTAAGAAGTAATTTTGATGATATAGGGAATATGTAATGAAGATTTGCATTTCCAGGAAGTAGAGTACTGAATACCTTCATAGATTACTGGGAATTAGCATGACTTCAGGGTGATTCTTTCTCTCTTTTTGCATTTTCTCTGGCTTCAGGCTTTGCAATTGGGATTAAGAAAATAAAATTCAATTCTACAATTATGTGGTGCACTTCTGTTTGTCCTTTTTAATATTTTTTTCTCTTTCATTTGTAGTAGACTTCCGAGGTTTGAAGCATTCCACCACCATACAAGTGAGGCGAAGAGAAGAGAAGGTAGCTAATACTAATATGTTGGCTGCTAAAACGCTTCCACTTTCTTCCTCTCTTGGTAAAGGCTACCGATTTTCAGATACCAATATTTCCTTAACAAACATTATCAGTACAAACAAATTCAAGAGTAGAGTGAATACCAATCCTTTTCTCAGTTCATGTATCAAAACTGCCTCCCAGTCAATAGTTGCCCAAGAAACCCTTTCCACCCCTCCACAATCCAGAGTCAAAATCCTTTCTGAAGCACTGCCTTTCATCCAAAAGTTTCGTGGCAAAACAATTGTAGTCAAATATGGAGGTGCAGCAATGAAATCCGATGCTCTCCAGGCCTCAGTCATAGCTGATTTGGTTCTTCTCTCATGTGTTGGTCTTCGCATTGTTTTTGTCCATGGTGGGGGTCCTGAAATCAACCAGTGGCTTGGCCGGTTGGGGATTCAGCCCAACTTTCTAAACGGACTCCGTGTTACAGATGCCTCAACTATGGAAATCGTCTCAATGGTTTTAGTAGGTAAAGTTAATAAGCATCTTGTTGCCTTAATCAACAAGGCAGGGGGTACTGCAGTTGGATTATCTGGTATTGATGGCTGCCTTATAACTGCAAGGCCCTCCCCTAGCTCTGCTCAGCTTGGCTTTGTTGGAGATATTGCCAGTGTGGATACTGCTGTGCTGAGACCACTCATTGATAATTATCACATTCCAGTGATTGCTTCTGTTGCAGCTGACACAGCGGGCCAGTCATATAATATAAATGCAGACACTGCAGCAGGTGAGCTTGCAGCAGCTCTGGGGGCAGAAAAATTAATTCTCTTGACCGATGTGGCTGGGATTCTTGAAGACCGCGATGACCCTGGGAGTTTGGTGAAGGAGATTGATATCAAAGGGGTGAAGAAAATGATCCATGATGGAAAAATTGCCGGTGGGATGATCCCCAAGGTGAATTGCTGTATTAGGTCCCTGGCTCAAGGTGTTCGGACTACCAGCATTATTGATGGACGGCTTGAGCACTCTTTGCTCCTTGAGATTCTTACTGATGAAGGTGCAGGGACAATGATTACTGGATGAATAAGAGAAACAACATGTTATGGACATGTCTGGAGATTTTGATTTACTGGAATCAAGAAAACAGACTTCTAAGAAGATCTGCTATTTGTGTTGTAAAACTATTAGGAGTTTCATTTCATGGATGCCCCTATTGTAACTTCAGATTGTTATTGTTTATTGAGTTCTGAGGCCAATACAGTTACAATCTTATCTCGATTTTTTGTTATGGAATGAGGAATAACCAGGGTTTGATTTCACATGTGTATGGTAGTTCTCTAACCATTCCAGCAGGGATTTTCATAATATTATGTAACTATTACTAGATGAAGAATTTACTTTGCAAATTTATAATGGCCTATATTTATCTATTATCAATTGCATGATTTGCATGTAAAGTATTTGCTTTGATAATCCTTGTATTACTTCTTTCTAAGTGTTTACAGCTCTTTGTTTCAGTCAATGTGATATCTTTTAGTCTATGTAGATTGCAGAAAGATCAATTAATTAATATCATCTTTATTTAATATGAGGGGTATTTTATTTCATGGATTGAATTTTCAATCTTTCTTTTGATTTTTTTTTTTTAATAAAAAAAGCTTAATCTTGCTAACAATTGTTTTCAAAATTTTAATTCATTTTTTGATTGACACTTTTCATGGGTAATATAATTTGAAATAAAATAAATATGTTTATAATTCTATTACATGGATTAATTATTTAAATTGGTAAATATGGAAATTGAAATTATAAATAAAACCAATAATAATAATTGAAATTCAACTATAGAAGTACCCCCATAAAGGAGCGAATAAGAATGACATAAAACTTAAAAAGAACTATAAATAAAAAAATAAATAATAGCTAGTGACTAAGGTAACGAATTTTATCCCAACGGTTTAGGAGACTGTAGCAGCTCACATAACGACACAATCCTCCTCGTTTTGTTGAACACGGGCGTCGTGGCCGTGGCTGCCGGGGTAAGCATAAATAGAGGGTACACCTGCACAGCCATAGTCAATTACTTGGATGTGATCATTATGGGCTGCTGGTTCCGGTGCTGCCTGTGGTGGCCGAGGTGCTGGTTCTGGTGCTTCCTGTGGTGGCCGAGGTGCTGGTTTTGGTTCCCTCGCTTTGTTTTTTGACTTTTTCTTTTCTGACCTTTTCTTCTGCATAAAATATATAAATCACATATAATATAATTATTATTAATATGCTAACAAAGAAGAAGGCTTTTATTTCAAAGTTTTTTTTTAAAAAAAAAGAACATAATTTTTATTTTTATTTTTATTTTTAACTTATAATGACAAAACAACTCCTCACCATAATAATAATAATAATAATTACCTTGCTATTACCGAAACAATTCATATTGTCGGAGTCGTTTAGTGAGGAAAGCGAGAAAATTAAACTACAGTAAAAAAGATCACAATATGAATTTATTTGAGTTGTTTGTTAGCGTTTATAAATAGTGTCCATAGAATTGCATAATTAAGCAATTGGTATAATGGTGCATATATCTAAGTATATCTTTTGTTTCTAAGTATGGTTTTTGGAAATTGTTTTAAACAATTGTCTTTTTCTCTCCTTTTATTTTTATTCAAGAGAGAAGAAGAACATGAATTTGAGGTAAATTAAGTTTATAATTTACTTTTAGTAATGCATAATTCTGTATGTTAATAAAAATTTGGTAAATGACAATTTTGTCTAAGTAAAAAAATTTTGAAATTATCTTTATTTATGAGTAAATTAAATTTAATTACTTAATAATACATTTTTTTACCATATAATTAAGCAATTGGTATAATGTTGGTATGGCCCATATATCTAAGTAGATCTTTTATTTCTAAGTATGATTTTTTTGGAAATTGTTTTAAGCAATCATCTTTTTTATTCAGTGGAGAATAAGTACATAAATTTGAGTTAAATTAAGTTTATAATTTACTTTTGATAATGTATAATTCTGTACTCGAATAAAGATTTGGTAAATGACAATTTTGTCTATGTAAATTAAATTTGAAATTATCTTTATTTAGGAACAAATTAAATGTAACTAATTATATATTTAAAGGATGAAAAATACCTTTATATATATATATATATATATTACGGTTACTATTAAGCAATATTACTCCAATGAACAAAGGAAATAAATAAATTCTTAAATTTTTGTCAAAATAAAATTTTAATTCCCAAAGGGAAAAGTATTCACCTTGTATTGGAGTATCTATCATTATACATTTTTAAATCAAACTCTTAGATTTTGAAAAAATATGATCTTAGATTTTTTACCATGTCACATGAAGGATTTACAATTTTTCTTTTTATAAGATATTATTCATATTTATTCACATCCTTGTAAGATTCAATGAATAATAATATCTAAAAAATTTAATACTATTCATATAATATCTGCTTAAGATACAATCAATTATCATATTTATAATTTAATAATTATAATTACCATCACTATTCATATACATCTGTCTAAAATACAATAAAATATTAATATCTATAATTTAATAAATATTCAATACAGATAATTAATTGCAATTATTTTTTGTTTTTATTAAAAAAAGACTATTCACATTCTATCCATTACCTTCAAATAATTTATTCAAAATATTGCTAAAAGTAATTATAAAAAAAATATTACTTTTTTTATATAATATTATATCAAAATATTTATTAAATTTATTTTCATATAAAAAAAGTAAAAAAAAATCTTAATTTTTTTATATAATATTATATCAAAATATTTATTAAATTTATTTTCCTATAGAATGACCAATGTAATGCACATGTAAGTTACTAGTTTTTGAATAAAAACATAATTCTCGTATAGAGGTGAATGAAGGAGATATATTTAATAAAAGGGCATATTTGTGATTATTAATAACATGAGGGTATTATCGTATCACTAGGACGTTCCAAGCGGTGTTCCCCGTTCCCTTATAGAGGACGGCGTCGTACGGAGACTTCATCACCTGCCTTGTCTGGAATGTTGTCTCTCACAGAAAAGAGAGCTAATCCTCACAGTTACCTCAGCGGCATCCCCCATTATTAAACCCTCAAACTGGATTTGGGGAGTAAAAGCGCCATCCTCTACACACAGAGGAGACAAACTCGCTAGGGTTTTGGGGGTTATTGAAATTAATCTTGTTTTAGGTTTGAAGTTTTATAATACAGGAAGAGAAGGAGAATGAGTATATGGAATTACGTGGTGACGGCTCACAAGCCAACCAATGTAACGCACTCCTGCGTTGGCAATTTCACGGGGCCGCAGGAACTTAATCTCATCATTGCGTAAGAATTTTCCGTTTTAAAAGTTGGTTTCCTAATATTTGTTTCTGTTCGCACTTGGCACAGAATGAGATGATGAGAAAATATTAATGTACATATATAAAGAAATGCGACTTCTTCAATCTTGACGGTGTAATATTTCTTTTGGATTATTAATAAGTTTGCCCTTATGTTTGATTTCCAATATTACATTGTTGACTTGTTTTGCTTTATGGGAAATTGTGTGTCTGGGTTTTTACGCTTTTTCTTACTCAAGGTTCCAAAAAAGTTCCTTTGTTGTTGTCTCAATTTCCAGTAAAACCAATTTCTGCTCTTGTAAATTTAAATAATTAATGTGTTAGTGCATGTTTCCAAATGAATGATTGGAGTCGTGTGGCTGCATGAGAGTTCTGATGAAGATATGATAGGGCATTGAGGGGAAAATCTTGTCCCCCCCCCCTTCTTTCTTTCTCATTCTTCTGGATTTCTTGAATGATATGTGAATGAATTGAAGTTCAATTAGGTTCTAATTTGACTTTCTCATCTAATCTGAATTAATTGACTAACTGCTCCATTTCTGAGTTATTGGGTTTGCATGTGTTAACTTTATTAATCATGTTCTTGTGGAACTAGTGGGAGAATGAATGTCTAGACTGGATTGAATTGAAATTGCATGAAATACACGATTTTTAGATAAACGTAGTAAGAATTTGAATACATGGAATAAATCTTCAAGACAGGTGATAAGCAAATCAAAAGTGCAGTGTGTTTCTGCTTGAGGTCAACAAATACTATTGAGTGATTGGATAGTCACATTGATGAATTGTGGGGCTGACTTAATGTAACTTCAAATTGTATGTGGATCTATGAATTTCGGAATATAGATAATCCAAAAAAGGGAATCATGGGATAGGAATGAAGAAAAATCTGCAGTATTGTCTACAGAAAATCTGTCTGGATAGGATGTTGAGGCAGTATTCATGCAATCTGATCCACACTGCAAAAGTTGTTGAGGAAGAAGCAATCTCGTTTCAAGGAAGATGGGGATTGAATGGATTAGAATTATGTAACTTCTAGGAGCTTAGCATTTTGGATGAGTGTGATGCATTAAGAATTTTTTTGACTATTGTGTGCCCATAAAATCAGTAAGAAATCTGTAACCCAGCTTGTGCCATTTGTGTAGGAACCTGTTATAGTAGTAAAATGAAGCTGTCGCTGTGAGTGGAAGTCAATGATAGATTTTCGGGAGGCAGTAGGAGTTTGTTGGTTTGCAGAATAGAAGGGCAAGAAAGATAAAATATAAAAAAACTTGGTTTTAAATTGTCCATATCCTGGTAGTATTTATGAAATCCCCAGAGGGGCAAAAGATCTGATATTTACACCTTTGCATCGTATGCCATTGCATTATACATTTCCTTCCCCCCTTCTTTTCCTTCCACTTTCGACTCCTACCAAAGATAGGGTACAAGTAGGATCATTCTGAATGAAAAAATTAAGATCCCCCCCCTCCAACCAGTAGTCAGATGTCAACATGCTAAGGTATGAGAATAACTTGCAGTTGGGTAGGCTCTGAGAGGAGTTGGCCAAGTTTAACATGGGATAGGAGACACAGTTGTGCACTTAACAAAGTATTGCCTCATGAAGATTAAAGTTGAAGAGAAGGGTGTGTTTTTGTTTTATGTTTGCAAGAAAATGATGCTATATTGAAGTTTCTCCAGTTCTGTTAGAAGATTTTTTATGGGGTCATAGGTTTTGTATGGCTGAATAATATACGTAAAGAAGTTTATAAACTGAAAAGTCACTCGGCCAATAAGCAAGGCTAAAAGAGTTATCATTTTGCCATGCCACTTGCTTTGTTTGTCTTTGAAATCACATAGTAATTTTAGTTTTCCCTTTCTCAATCTATCCTTTGTTTTTCCTTTCCTTTTTCATGCATTTTACTTGAGAATCTTTGTATTAAAATTTTTAAAAATTGACAGGAAATGCACAAGAATTGAAATTCATCTACTTACACCTCAAGGTCTACAGGTGTGGTTTCTTTTTGATCTTCTAGAAGTTGTTACATAGGTTTATCAAAATGTTGACATTCTTTATTGCAAATGTCTATTTTGTTTTGCATTGTTTGCCATTTGCAAATTCCCAATTTAGCTGGCTGTGTTAAGACACTTTCCTTGTGAAGTGGTCTACCTTTCTACATCATCATGATTTTATGCAAAGTATTATACGAGCTGCTTTATGATTAGGGTAGGGAACCAGTATCAATTAGAATGTTTCAAGAATCATACTTCGGAGCCTTGGGTTTCTAAGGAGTTCCAGTGCATTCTCTTTTAGTTAGAGAACTACTGATGAAAATTTTGAATTTGTGATTGTTTTTCTCTGTTCTCTTACAATATTAACCCTATATTTTGAGTTATTGCTTTGCATTAATGATCCTTCACATTAGATTTTTCAAAGCATTTATCTACGACATATTGTGAGTTCATTCTTATTTTTAGCTTAAGGAATTTCAATTGTCTATGACATTTTTAGAACTGATTTTTATTTTTTATTTATTTAGCCTATGTTGGATGTGCCAATATATGGAAGAATTGCAACACTTGAGCTTTTCCGTCCTCACGTGAGTCTTCAACTTGCTCTTTTGAATTTGTTGTCTCAGAGTTATTTGTTTTGAAGTGTCTCTGATCTTTTTCCTGTTCCTTGTCCATGTTGATAGGGTGAAACTCAAGATCTTCTCTTTATTGCAACAGAAAGATACAAATTTTGTGTTCTCCAGTGGGATGTTGAGGCAGGAGAAGTTCTTACAAGGTGAATGGAAAAATTTAAAACTAATTTTAGTCTTTGTTCCATGAATTTTTGTCATAGTACATTTGATTTGGTTTGAATGAAATGTTCTACATCCTGTCCATGATTTTCCATGTAGGGCAATGGGGGATGTCTCTGATCGGATAGGTCGTCCAACAGATAATGGGCAGGTATGGAATTGATGTTTTGTATGATGCCACTGACTTTCATGACGTGTGAGGTTAAGTTATTAAATTAAGATATGTCTTTACATAGTTTTACTTGTCATTATTTGCTTGTGTAGATTGGTATAATTGACCCGGATTGTAGATTGATCGGGCTCCATCTGTATGACGGGCTATTCAAGGTACTTCTTTGTACAACTTTTGATTGAATTTTGTTATAGGTTGTCAAATTTGTAAGAGGATTTGTATTAGGTTCCTTGATCATCCAGAGATTGATTAATAATTCCTTGTAATTGAGAACATTTATTAATGTACTTGATGTTAACCAGGTTATACCATTTGACAACAAAGGCCAGCTTAAGGAAGCATTCAATATTAGGTACATTACCTCTAATAAGGAGGCTCTTGGCTTTTTGTGCAACAAGCTTTTCTAGTTCTAGTTGTTGATTGTACTATTTTTGTGATTTCTTTCTTTAAACAGGCTTGAGGAGCTTCAGGTTTTGGATATCAAATTTCTTTATGGTTGCCCGAAGCCTACAATAGTTGTGCTTTACCAGGTTTGCAATTCTTCTTTTTCAAACTTCGTAGTTTGTTCAGAATTATTTCAAATTTATGAAAATATCTGGATGTGATTTTGGTGTCTATATCATATGCATAAAGTGATACTTTTATTCCTAGAATTGTCAAACAATCTGAATGGGGACTACCTGACAGGGCAGTGTGTCACATTTGCTTTCTTTTTCTGTTTGTAATGAGCAGTAGAATACATCTTTGTATCCTAAATTACTTGTTGGATTTCATATTTGTACTTTTGGGGCATCCTATCAAATTGGCAGGACAACAAGGATGCTCGTCATATCAAAACATATGAGGTGGCTCTGAAGGATAAAGACTTTGTTGAGGGCCCATGGTCTCAGAACAATCTTGATAACGGGGCTGATTTGCTCATTCCCGTACCTCCTCCACTTTGTGGGGTCCTAATTATTGGAGAAGAAACGATTGTTTACTGCAGCGCCACTGCTTTTAAAGCAATCCCGATTAGACCTGTAAGTTCTATAAATCAGTTCCAAAATTTGTCTATAAAAAGCAGACAATTATTGTTTTAAGCCAATAGCGTGTCATCAAGTTTCCCGCTTCATGTTCATTGGACTCTTTTCTCTTTTTTCCTTCCAGTCCATTACAAGAGCATATGGGAGGGTTGATGCTGATGGTTCTCGATATCTTCTTGGGGATCACAATGGGCTTCTTCACTTGTTGGTGATTATCCATGAGAAAGAGAAGTTAGTGATCTTCCTTCCATTTGGAAATTTTTATCTTTAACTCAAGGTTTGACTATAGGCATACACTTCTTTCACATGTCTAAAGAATTTTTATCATCATTCTGTCATCAGAGTCACTGGGCTGAAAATTGAGCTGCTGGGGGAAACTTCTATTGCATCCACGATATCATATCTTGATAATGCTTTTGTGTTTGTTGGTTCAAGCTATGGGGACTCACAGGTATACCTTTCTATTTCCAAATTGAAGCATGACTTTCTAAATTAACTCTGCCCCAAGTTCAGTTTTACCCACTTCGTGGATTCTTGTTTTTCCAGAACTGATTTCTACCCCAAGTATTTTTTTCCTTGTTACAGTGTTGCAATTTGTTGTGTAGTATACGATGTAACTTGTTTTGGCAATGGATTTCTCTAGATTCTAGAATGTGTACTAAAACTTATTTGATGCTAGGGTATAGGGAATTTACTAGTGTCTAGCCATCTAATGAATAAGCTGATGTTCCTTAAATTAGTTTCCAATTGAAGTTCATGTTATCTTCTGATTTAAATATGTACATTTGACAAGCTTGTCAGGTTTGTGATTTTTACTTAGAAGTTTGCTGTTGGTCTCATTTTTCTTGCATCCTTCATTTTGTTATGTGATGCACTTGACTCTTGCCTTTGGACTTTTTAATTCAGCTCATAAAGCTAAATCTGCAACCTGATGCAAAAGGTTCCTATGTAGAAGTCTTGGAAAGATATGTCAACTTGGGCCCAATTGTTGACTTCTGTGTGGTTGATTTAGAAAGGCAAGGTCAGGGTCAGGTTGTAACCTGCTCTGGTGCCTATAAAGATGGTTCTCTTCGTATAGTTCGAAATGGAATTGGGATTAATGAACAGGTATTCTCTTTCTAGACTTCCTATGTACTTCAAAACTTCTATGCAGCAGAATTGACTTGTATCCTCTTTATTGAAGGCATCTGTAGAACTTCAAGGCATTAAAGGGATGTGGTCATTAAGATCAGCCACTGACGATCCATATGACACTTTTCTTGTTGTGAGCTTTATTAGTGAAACACGTATTCTGGCTATGAACCTTGAGGATGAGTTAGAGGAAACTGAGATAGAGGGATTTTGTTCTCAAGTTCAGACTTTGTTTTGCCATGATGCTGTTTACAATCAACTTGTGCAGGTATACTGATTCCCCTCCCCAAACTATAATTAGTTCATTCTAGGTCTGTTTATTGAACCTTGGTCTACTCTTTTCTCCTCAGAATGTGTATTCAAGTCTTTTGTGTATATGTCAAGATCTAATAATTGAATGAAACAAGAAGGAGAATTACTAATAAAGTAGGCAAGACGTTCATGTTCAGCCCAGTTTCTCCTCTCTGGATATCCAACATATGCAGCAGAAATGCTTTTTAAAATGAAAATTTGATTCACTAAACTTATTAAATTCCTTGAAGTTATCATTCATGTTTGTTTGTCATTCTCCATTTCAATGAGTTTACATATGATTGATCTTATTCTAGGGACTGCAGTCTTTTGACTTTCGAAATATCATGAAGTGTTTGCTTGTTTACTTGAGTATTTTTGCTGTAGAATTTAGAGTGAAGGATGTTTAGCTTGCATCTGGTAGTTAAAGGGGATACTTTAAAATTAAGGAGTTAACTGTGGAACTCTAGATGAGAATATGTCTGAAGAAGTAGGATATCCTTTTTTTAACATCTCAAACTGAAATGTGTATATTCAATTCTAGATAAAGGAAGTAGTTAAATTTTGCTGCAAGAGAGAGTGTGGTGGAAGGTAATTCAGTGACAATAGTTATGTATTAACAATGGCACTGGAATAGAAGGATATGGCATGTGATTTCATTTGTTTTCCTGAAAGGATTTTACCCGGTTTTCCATATGCTGCAATATGAACCTTATGCATTTCATGCGGAATCTCTTTCATTGGTTCTTGTGCACTTTGCTAAACTTAATTTCTCATCAGCTTTATTCTGAAAATGTCCTGCTGGTGTTTTTGTCTATTAATTATTTGATCACTGCAATTAATATTTGCAAATAACCTGCTATAGGTCACATCAAACTCTGTAAGATTGGTGAGCTCTACCTCCGGAGAGCTGCGAAATGAATGGTTTGCTCCTGCTGGGTTTTCAGTCAATGTTGCTACAGCTAATGCCACTCAGGTCAAGCCTTCTACTTCCTATTCCTTTGATGACCATTAACCAATTTATGATAGGTTCCTTGAGTCAGTTTGCTGGATGGAGCATATAACATAACATATGGAACTTCTTTCCCTTTTACTTGCAAGATAAAGTGTAGAAAAGTATTTTTTTTTTCCGGTTAGATGGTAATAGCAAGGAACAACTGCATGGGTGGAATGGTATGTTTTGGACCCAAAGCTGTGGACATATCATGAAAATTGGCAATAAACAATACATTAAGTGGTCTGGGGTTCTGAATATTTCTCTTTGTTTCTATGATGTAGGTCTGTTCTGAAAAAATATTTCATTTCAGCACTTTACCTTCATCTATTTCCTGCTTTTTTGTGTAGTTCCTAAATATTTTTGTACCTGTGTGTTGCTAGGTTTTATTAGCTACTGGGGGTGGGCATTTGGTGTACCTAGAAATTGGTGATGGTGTGCTGACAGAAGCAAAGCATGCTCAGTTGGAGTATGATATATCATGCCTGGATATAAATCCAATTGGTGATGATCCAAATCGTAGTCACCTTGCTGCAGTTGGCATGTGGACAGATATTAGTGTCAGGATTTTTTCACTTCCAGACTTAAATCTTGTTACAAAGGAGCAACTTGGAGGGGAGATAATTCCTCGTTCTGTTCTTCTATGTTCATTTGAGGGGGTATGTAGTTTCTTCTTATCATGTTTGTTAGATGTTTTCTTCTGTAAGAGTTCTTCTATTTCTATTATTTTACTAAGACGTGCAACATTGTCATTTTTTCAGGTTTCTTACTTGTTATGTGCCCTAGGAGATGGTCATCTCCTAAACTTTGTGTTGAACATGAATACTGGGGAGTTGACAGATCGGAAAAAAGTGTCTCTTGGGACACAACCTATAACCCTTCGCACCTTCTCATCAAAGAACACGACACATGTATTTGCAGCTTCTGACAGGCCAACAGTAATTTATAGCAGCAACAAGAAACTATTGTACAGCAATGTTAACCTGAAAGAAGTCAGTCACATGTGCCCTTTCAATTCTGCTGCTTTCCCAGACAGGTAACTTAGAGCCTAGTGTAGATAACATTTTGATGTGTATGTTTGAGGTTTGGAATCGTTCTCATCTAGGGAGTAGCTGATTATGAGTGAAGTATGGTACATATCTTGAAGTAATTACTTGTCTAGGGAGACATTATCACATTAAGTATGATTCAAAACTTTAATAATACTGCTACTCTATTTGCAGCCTTGCAATTGCAAAAGAAGGTGAGCTAACAATTGGCACCATAGATGACATTCAGAAGCTCCATATTCGCTCCATCCCACTGGGAGAGCATGCACGTCGCATCTGTCATCAAGAGCAGACCAGGACCTTTGCACTATGTAGCTTAAAGTATAATCAGTCTAGCACAGATGATTCCGATACACATTTTGTCCGTTTGTTAGATGACCAAACTTTTGAGTTCATATCGTCTTACACACTTGACCAGTATGAGTATGGCTGTTCAATACTTAGCTGCTCCTTCTCAGATGATAGCAATGTGTACTATTGTATTGGAACAGCATATGTAATGCCTGCGGAGAATGAACCAACCAAGGTGAGTTGTCCATATGCAAATTTCCCATTTTCCCATCTTTTCATTTTTTTTCCCTTACCTTCTCTTTTCCATTGAAGTTTCCTTTTGGGTGGCAAAGGGTGAACGTTGATCTATACTTGTTTGGATAAAAAATACATCAAAAGCCTGAAGATGCCAATTCTTTTTTCAATCTTCTGTTATTCTCATGCATCATCCGCCTGGTAATAGAACTTTAACTGTGTTTGGATTCAACTTTTATGCACATCTTGTACCTTCTAGCATGCTTGGGTGATCAGGTTCATGTCTTGCAGAAGAACATGTATGGGATTTTGCTACAGTATAATTCTTTAGTTTCAAGTTCCTGATTTTGCTATTAGAAATTTGTTTGTTCCTTTTCCTTAAAGTAATGGCTCAATATAGGATGCAGTTCTAGTTGAAGAAGATATGCAAACAAGCTGTTAAACCTTGCAGCTTATTCCCCTGTTCAGTGAAGCAGTTTGGGTGGATTTCTCTGTTAAATGTTTCAATTCTATACAAAAGAACAATCATCATGTTTATATAGATGATTGACTGTAGTGTGAATAAAGATGTATCCTTGCTGTAAACATATCTCCATATCCATGATAAAAACCTGTCAGGCTTGTGTGAAGTAAATATGTTCCCTGAAGCTGGACTTGGTTTGGATAAAGTAATGAAGTGATGTTACATATTTACATCTCCTAGTTCGTCCTCATGTGCTCTTTTGCTAGTGTTGGAAGACTTAAATCTCATCTATGTAAATTAAATTTTTACTGCACTTCTTCTAATGAATGAATGATATTTACAGGGGCGGATACTTGTTTTTATGGTTGAAGATGGAAAACTCCAGCTAATGGCAGAGAAAGAGACTAAAGGAGCTGTCTACTCCCTGAATGCTTTTAATGGAAAATTGCTTGCTGCCATCAATCAGAAGATTCAACTGTACAAGTGGATGCTCCGTGATGATAGTAGCCGGGAATTGCAATCAGAATGTGGACACCATGGTCACATACTTGCGCTTTATGTACAAACACGTGGAGATTTCATTGTTGTTGGTGATCTAATGAAATCAATTTCGCTGTTGATTTACAAGGTGAATAATCACAAAACCTGTTACACCTTTTATTAGGAGACTTTTGGTTGTTGAATTTGCAGTCAAGCAGCTTCATGCTCGCATATGACTATGGATTTCATTATTGCGAGATGTCTGACTGTCATGTTTGTGATTAAATTCTTTTCTCATCTCTTAGCATGAAGAGGGTGCTATTGAGGAGCGTGCTCGTGACTATAATGCAAACTGGATGTCAGCTGTTGAGATTCTTGATGATGACATTTACCTAGGGGCAGAGAATAATTACAACTTATTCACAGTCCGGAAGAACAGTGAAGGTGCAACTGACGAGGAACGTAGTCGTCTTGAGGTTGCTGGGGAATACCATCTGGGAGAATTCATAAACAGGTTCCGCCATGGGTCACTCGTCATGCGGCTGCCAGATTCCGATGTTGGCCAAATCCCAACTGTCATCTTTGGCACCGTTAATGGTGTAATTGGGGTGATTGCCTCGCTCCCCCATGACCAGTATCTTTTCATGGAGAAGCTGCAAACGAACTTACGAAGAGTGATTAGAGGTGTCGGTGGACTGAGCCACGAGCAATGGAGGTCTTTCTACAATGAGAAGAAAACTGCAGATGCCAAAAATTTCTTGGATGGGGATCTCATCGAATCATTTCTTGATCTTAGCCGTGCTAGGATGGAAGAAATTTCCAAGTCAATGGCTGTGCCTGTGGAGGAACTCATGAAAAGAGTGGAAGAGTTAACAAGGTTGCATTAGTTATTTGTTTAGTTCTCTGGTTTGTAATCTATCTGGGATTTTTTTGCTTTGAGAACAAAACTCTTTTTCTTTCGTTGTTGTATGGCTGACCGTTAATGTCCAGATTAGTACTAAAAAAGTAAATTTTTTTTTTTTTTTTTTTTTTTGCTAAACCATAATAGTAGCATTCTTAGACGCTTTATTCTGTTTAATTGGTAAGCTATTGATGATGTGTGTGTGTTTTTATATATCGGTGGTTGGTGGTTTGGTAGAATCTATTGCGGGCTTGAAAATGACAATTCTACCCACTCATTTTACCCTGTCCCCTATTTTGACTCGGTTAACCGCCCTCGAGACATAAATAATAAGTTAATTAACTCAATTCTCAAATAAAAAAAAAATCAAATGGAAATTAAGTTATTTTGAGGTAAATGATTGTTGATGGATTAACTTATATCCTGTTACTATTCATTTATAATTCGCTATCTTTTATTTTTTTAAAAAAATGTATTTTATGAAAGGAGGAATGAGTTTTGTGAAGAGAGATAGAGACACAAATTATTTATAAATAGTGAGGAAGAGAATATATTGATACAAAGTAATGGTTTTCTAACATTGTGATGAAATTAGGAGAGAAGGGTGATCAATTAACTAGTAATCTGGTTAAAAATTTGATTATTATCTTTTTTAAAAAAAAAACCCAAAGAAAATAATGGCAAATGTTGTAATCTTTTCTTTATCTCATAAAAATGGAATGGAGTGATCCAAAAACTTTGGATAAGATTCCCAACCACAGGAGTATTTATAAACCAATGGCTGAGATTCCAAATTCCAATCATTACGAGGGAAGTGGAACCATGGCATTTTGCCTTTTCTCTTGCGAAAATGACTCTTCATAGATTCCCACTAAGACTACTCATGAAGTTTTGACATTGATATTTTGGACTTGCCCACCACATGGTATATTGAGTCTATAACAGAATGAATATGAGCAACTTTTGCTTCTTTTTGTTCTATGCATATATTATCATTGATTTTATATTATTCTTTTTTTTTTATAATAAATGGTTCTGATATTTTAAAAATACATTTTTAACCAAAATCTTAGAAAATGTTACCATTAATCCTTCTTATTAATTTTATTCCATTAACTTTCCTTTCTCTTTCTTAATATTTGAGGGTATAATATAAAAAATGTAATTAAATATGAAAATTGAAAAGGAAGTATATTTAGAAAAAAATTAAGTTCTTTCATCTGCTCCACTTTAAACAAAAAAAAAAAAAAAACCCTCAAAAGTCAAATCTGTGTCCACCAAAACTAACAGCCATACAAAAGACCATTTTTTTAATCGATGAAATCTCCGGCGGCCCCAAATCCAAAGGTTAAAGTAAAGAAGTGAGTAGTAGAAAACAGATGTAAGCGGTGACGCATTAATAAATGCGGAGAAGAGAATCCAAAAGCAGTCACGGTCTTTTAAATCTCTTGTCAATAAGGGAGTTGTAGAAAACAATATATATGTATTGTAAGGGGTGACGCATTAATACATGCGGAGCAGAGAATCCAAAAGCAGTCACAATCTTTTAAATCTCTTTTTTACTCTCTTTCTTGCTTTCGTTTCCGCATCAATAAAGAACAATCGAACAACTTTTTGTTGTTCTGCTCTCATTACTGCAAAAAGATCAAGAAAAGAAAACTAAAAGGCGAGTCCCCCGATTTTCTTGGAATCATTACTTCGTTTTTCTCATGTTTTTTGTCAGTAAATGGAAATTTATTTATTTCTAATTTTTTTTTAATTTTTAAATAAAATTTGTTTGAACTTTTTTTTTTTTTTTTAAATTTTTTATTTTTATCATTCTTTGTGTTGATTGATTGGATTTTGTTTTTCGTGTTTTTTTTGAGTGCCATGTGAGAAATGAAACTTAAAGTTCGTGTTTTTTTGTGCCCCATGTGGGATATGAAGGCTTAGAAGTGAGTTTGTTTGGTGCACAGTTTAAAAGTCAATTTGTTAGAGATTCTTTGTAGCTTTGTTTGCTAGCGAGTCTTTCTGATGATTTTCTTGGAGGTTAAAGAGAGTGAATTTAATGGGTTCTTGTAGTTTCCATATCAGAACTAATGATGCTTCTCGGTTTTTTTTAATTCTTGTAGAAGTCAAGTTGGTTTTCAACGAAATCATGAACTAGTGCAACTTCGATTCATTTGCGTGTGAAACTTTCCAGCCTGAAAAAGTTGAGTTGTATCCACATTTCCAAAGTAACTTTCTTTTCTAAAAAATTTCTTGGGCGGAAAGCTTTTCTTGTAAGTGTATATGGGAGAAAACTAAATGGTTTTGGTACATCTTATTATCATTTATTATTATAATTTCTAAGGAATGGCTTCTTTTTTTGGCATGTTTTTCTCTTCTGTCCTCTCGAGTGTTGCTACTATTATTATCATGATCTTTAGTGGGCTGTTAATGCTGCTTATGAATTTGCAGGAGTTGAATATTCTTAGCAGTTAGGCACGGATGAAAACGTGCCTGTAGATTGATTATTTTGGTGGGTTCAACATTTAACATTCAAGATGGCTTTCAAGCCATTTGAGTGGTATTGCCAGCCAGTGAAGAATGGTGTGTGGTCGAAAGCTGTGGAAAATGCATTTGGAGCTTATACTCCATGTCTATCAGATTCTCTGGTTATCGGCTTTTCATATTTGGTTGTGCTAGCCCTCTGTTTGTATCGAATTTGGCTCATAAAGAAAAATGTTAAGGTCCAGAGGTTCCGTTTGAGGTCAAACTTGTACAATAGTTTCCTGGGACTGTTGGCTGCATGCTGCACTGCTGAGCCTTTGTTCAGACTGGTTATGGGTATTTCAGCCTTTAATGTAGATGGACAGAGTGATCTTGCTCCTTACGAGGCATGAGTATCTTCTTTTCACACTGTAATTAATGTTTGAGAATGTATTTGTTTTCTTCGCTGAACTGAACACGTGTGATACTGCTACGCAAGTTTTATTTGCTTTTATAGATCAATGTTCTGCCTAGTAGTATTTTGATCGGGTGGTTTAATGTACTATGTTCTATTCATGCCAGGCTCCCTTAGTCTGATTTTTGTTGTTTTTATTTGTCTTTGGGGGCATTTGTTACCTGACTCACATTAACAAATTTGGTGCCACAACACAATGAAATTGCCAACTTTTCCTTGATCATTTCTCTGTTTCATGTGCAGATCGTTTCTCTGATCATTCAGGCTTTTGCTTGGTGCTTGATGATTGTGATGATTATTTGGGAAACAAAAATCTATGTCCGTGAGGCTCGATGGTTGGTGAGGTTTGCAATCATTTATGCTCTGGTTGGGGATGCTGTGATGCTCAATCTTGTTTTTTCTGTGAAGGAATTCTGCAAACGGTTAGTTTTCTATAAATTTTGATGAACTTCTAATTGTAGGAATTCAATTAATACTGGTTTCAAATCTTGTGCTGTTCATTTGCTTCGAATTGTGACTAATTCAAATCACAAGCTTTCAAAGCATTGGTGCTTTCTTTAATGATATAATTGAATTTTGAAAAGATTACCATAAGAGATCAAAATAGACAATTTTGCCACTGCATTTGTTATCTGGCAAACCTTTGCTCGTCTCTCTCTACTGCTATTTTGTGGTGGTTAACATATTGA
This sequence comes from Echites panduratus, assembly GCA_035221335.1. NCBI lineage: Eukaryota > Viridiplantae > Streptophyta > Magnoliopsida > Gentianales > Apocynaceae > Echites > Echites panduratus. The sequence goes on along the minus strand of JAWZTD010000001.1, from coordinate 10,273,407 downwards.
TAATGTTCTTCCATGTTTGTTGACGTCTGAACTCTAAATGACAAATTTGCTTGTAGTTTGCAAACAACATGCCATGGTCTCAAGCTGAAGTTATGAAAATTCTAAGAGTTTATTCTTGTAATTAAATAGATTAATAGGATATTTCAGATGATGAGAAAATGTGAATATAATTTGGTAGACATTAATTGCTTTGTCCTGCTATGTCTTCTTCTTACTCTCTCCGTCCCAAAATATAAGTCTTTTTAGCCTCTTGTCTTTGTCCCACAATATAAGTCATTTTACAATTTACAATGCA